>CM060633.1:9990827-10368327 GCA_030578275.1 Meda fulgida
CACGGACCGTTTCACCCTTGTCCCCCTCTGTCGTCAGACCCCTGGCAGAGCAGGCCCCGGCGGGATGACCTTCCTGGTCCTTCCCTGGCCCCCTCTGCCAGGGCGCAGTTGTTAACTGTGCCCCCACACCGGGCCGCTATGCCGTCCACGTCTGGGCCAGTTACTCCGCTTCACTCCCCCTCCGCGGGGATGCCTGTGGTTCGCATGACCCCGCTGGTTCAGTTCCTGGGAGCCTGGCTAGAGCTTCCCCGTCTGTCTCGCTGGGTCGCCCGAACCATCAGGCTCGGCTATGCGATTCAGTTCGCATGGTCTCCTCCCCGTTACAGGGGAGTCCGCTCCACTTTGGTCGGTGGCAATGCCCCCATCATGAGAGCAGAGATTATCACCCTGCTGGCGAAGGGTGCAATCGAGACTGTCCCTCCAGCCGAGATGAGGTCCGGCTTCTACAGCCCCTATTTCATTGTCCCCAAGAAAACCGGTGGGTTACGACCGATCCTGGACTTGCACGTGCTGAACCACTCCCCTCACAGGATGCCGTTCAAGATGCTCACCGCCAAACGCATTTTCGAGTGTGTACGGCCCCAGGATTGGTTTGCAGTGATCAATGGACATGCTGCCGCGGGCTCCTGGACAGGACCCCCCAGCGCCTATGGCATGTCAATTGCCTTGAGTTGCTGGCAGTACGCCTTGCCCTGCACCGCTTTCGGGCATTGCTCAGGGGTCAACACGTACTAGTCTGGTCAGACAATACCGCCACTGTAGCGTACATCAACCATCAAGGTGGTCTACGCTCCCGCCGTATGTCACAACTCGCCCGCCACCTCCTCTTATGGAGTCTGAAGCATCTGAGGTCGCTTCGAGCCATTTATATTCCCGGAGTCCTGAACTGTGCAGCCGACGAGCTCTCACGGCTTCAGCCCCTCCCTGGAGAATGGCGACTCCATCCCTAGTCGGTTCAGCTGATTTGGGACCAGTTCGGGGACACACAGATAGATCTGTTTGCCTCTCACGACTCGACCCACTGCGACCTCTATTTTCCCTGACTGAGGGTACGCTTGGCGCGGATGCACTGGCGCACAGCTGGCCGCGGGGCCGCAAGTATGCATTTTCCCCAGTGAGCCTTCTAGCGCAGGTCTTGCGCAAGGTCAAGGAGGACGAGGAGCAGGTCCTTCTGGTTGCGCTGTACTGGCCCACCCGGACCTGGTTCTCCGAACGGGTTTACCTCGCGACAGCACCTCCTTGGCCAATCCCTCTGAGGAAGGACCTCCTTTCTCAGGGACGGGGCACCCTGTGGCAGCCTCGTCCCGATCTTTGGAGGCAGGTTTGAGTACTCTACCACCAGCGGTGGTGGCTACCATCACTATAGCGTCGTCCACGAGACACGCCTATGCGTTGAAGTGGAACCTCTTCGTCAGCTGGTGCTCTTCTCGCCGAGAAGCCCCCCGGAGGTGTTCGCTCGGTGTCGTGCTTTCCTTCCTTCAAGATGGGCTGGAGCGAAGGCTGTCTCCCTCCACCCTCAAAGTTTATGTTGCCACTATCGGCGCACACCATGACTTGGTAGAAGGTAAGTCCTTAGGGAAGCACGACCTGGTTGTCAGGTTCCTGAGAGGAGCGAGGAGACTGAATCCTCCTCGCTCTCCTCTCGTTCCCTCTTGGGACCTTGTGGTGGTTCTAACTGCCCTGTGGAGTGCTCCCTTTGAGCCTTTGCAATCAGTGGAGCTTAAGCTCCTGTCAATGAAGATAGCGCTCCTGGTTGCACTGGCCTCTGTCAAGAGGGTAGGGGACCTGCAAGCATTCTCCGTTGACGAAGCGTGCCTGGAATTCGGGCCGGCTTACTCTCACGTGATCCTGAGACCCCGGCCTGGATATGTGCCCAAGGTTCCCACCACTTCTTTCCGGGACCAGGTGGTGAACCTGCAAGCGCTGCCCTCGGAGGAGGCTGACCCAGCCTTGGCACTGCTCTGTCCAGTACACGCTCTCCGCACTTATGTAGACAGAACGCAGTGTTTCAGGACCTCAGACCAGCTCTTTGTCTGTTATGGTGGGAAGCTGAAGGGAAAGGCTCTCTCCAAGCAGAGGTTGTCCCACTGGATAGTGGACACCATTGCTTTGGCATACCAGCAGCAAGGTCGACCGTGCCCCCTTGGTGTGACTGCCCACTCCACCCGGAGTGTGGCATCCTCTTGGGCTCCAGCGCATGGCGCCTCGCTAACAGACATCTGCAGAGCTGCAGACTGGGCGACACCTAACACATTCGCCAGATTCTACAATCTCCGAGTGGAGCCAGTGTCCTCTCATGTACTCGCTTCAACCAGCTAGTATTGGACCCGCTCAGGTGTCTTTTCTTGCTCTACGTGCAATATTCTCCTCAGGTGAGCCTTCGAATTGAGCC
The DNA here is from genome assembly GCA_030578275.1 of Meda fulgida. NCBI lineage: Eukaryota > Metazoa > Chordata > Actinopteri > Cypriniformes > Leuciscidae > Meda > Meda fulgida. Next base: position 9,993,220 of record CM060633.1, read on the forward strand.
TGAGTTCCTCCAGCACTCCTGACGCTGGCGCCAGTGTCTATTGCCTGTGCGTCGGCTAGGTGCCTCCCGTGTGCATGGTCCCTCTCCGGAGCTACCCCCACATGGGTATTCCCACTGTAAGCCTTTCCGAGCATGTGTCTTTCCCTTGGCAAGCCACCTTACCACCCCTGGGGTTCAAATATTCAACCTGCGGCTGGACACCCCAGTGTTCTCCATATGCATCCTTCGGGTCATGTGTGTATTTTTTGCCCCCCCCCTCTAGGTTGGTGTTAATTGCATATTTCCTCTAAACTATGGGATATGCTTCCCAGTGTACCTTGGTATTCCTGTGTTAAATAGGAATCCTTCGTCCGTGCTAGTCTCACGACAGGGATCTCAGATTATGCAGGGCACTGTAAGACAGCTGTGAAGGTGGCGTGATTAGACTGGTAACCCCATTCGTCATCGGGCGGAGTTACGTCATGCAAATTCCGCAGACCCATGGCATTTCTTTGCCATTGGCTCGTTTTGTAATACTCGAAGTTGATAGGCTTCCTACTCAAGGAACGAGGGTTACATCCGTAACCGAGACGTTACAATAGATAAGGATTTTTACGACCTCTAGTAGGGAATTTCTGAGAGATGTGACACTCACTTATTTCTCCTGAGGAGGAGAAATAAACCCTGTTAATCTTATATATATATATATATATATATATATATATATATATATATATATATATATATATATATATATATATAAACACCTTGAGAAATGTATAAACATATATCTAATTTTCACATCTCATGATTTTCCTTCGGATGTTGTTTTGGCCTTTGTTTTCTTGTAAACTCTAATGGGTTAATGTTTTAGACTTTGTATACAAATATGTGAACCATATTTGGTCTCTATGAATTCCAAACTTCATTCCCCATTTGTTAGTTTACATTACATTTTGTTACCTTCGTGACACAGGGGTATTATTAAAATCGACGAATCTTTCTCTTAAAACACCCAATGAAATCAGATTCAAATGTTGTGTCTGAACACAAAGAGTCATAAAATCTCCCTACAAAGGAAATGCTTTGGATTGGCTCACATGCCCCAGAGGGTGTGACATCTTCACCCTCTTAAATGACAGATCAAGATCAGTTTTCTCTCTCTTACTCTCTCTCCTCCTCCTAGAATCTTGTAATGGATCCGCGATTTCCCCTCAGGGGATCTTTTCTTTTGTTTCTTTAAGTTTTTATTTTCCATTTTGGAATTCTCCTTTGTTCATTTACATCGAGTGAAATGAACTTAGCCTTAATCATCAACTGGCAACTTCACCTCCAACGGACATTCAACGGACATCCCTCTCTCTTCTCGCTCTTCTCCTCCTCTTACTCGCATCACCATGTAACTCCTTCGTGATCCCCCTCCGGGGATCTTTTTCTTTTGTTTGTTTAAGTTTTATTTTTCCTTTCTACTTTGATCATTTCCTCAGAAGAGTAAGTGAACTTAGCCTGAATCGTTTCTTTGGTAATTTTACGTCCGGGACCTTTAAGCCTTCGTTTGAAAGTGCGTGCTCCGGACCCATCCGCAGGCCACGTGACTCTTCCACGGAACACATCCACTTTCCTTCGAAGCAGCCACACAACGAGCCAGTCCACGTATTCGTACCAGGCTTTAAGAGCATTAAGATGTGTTTCCCCGTGTTGTCCCTCAAAGGTTTTAAGGTCTGTAATTTGCCACTGATCCTTCCAGATTCTCTCTCTCTCTCTCTCTCTCTCTTTATTGATGCTTTCTCTTTCATTGTGCCATTGCCATTAGTGTGTTTGTAAATACATTTATTGAAACGTTAGTAACTGTATACGTAGTTTTCCTTTATTAAATGCATTATATTCATTTATTGATTCTGTCTCTGCTCATTCAAGTCCCTTTAATGTATAAAGATCCAAAGCTACGTGCGTTACAACAATTATTGATACTTAAACAGTATCGTTATAGACCAGGAAGGTTGTCCCTTGTGGCCAGAGGGATAACTTCTCTTGAAAGCCTATAAGTAGGATAATTTTGGTGAGGTTTGATTAGATCGAATGATCAGGTTTGCTGCACAAACAGATGATTCGATTATAAATGAATCCCCTTTAAGATTATCCTGACGATAGATCTATGATAGACATAATTGTTAAATTAAATATTTAATTATAATCTGTTATGTTTAAGTATTAATATACAATTGAGCTGATAATAACCTGTCTGTAAAATATAGTCTACATATGCCATTAATCATAATCCCTTGTGATTAATTTTCTATGTACACATATGAATACAGATGCAGGGAAAATATTATCCTTTTTTGGGAGATTTAACATGTATGATTATCTGGGTCCACCCGTATGAATAATTATTAATTTAAAAATTACTAATTTTTGAATACATATCCCCAAAGCCTGACCCAGGTTTCCTTACAGACTTCGTCTATTTTTCAGCCGCGTGCCACCGTGCCGCGTGCCACCCTTCGCTCCGCTAGCATTTTGTCCCAAACGTTACGCCTGGGCCTTCCCCAGAAAGACTCTTGCCGTCAGAATTGAAAACCAAAACAAGCTGCAAGAGATGTGTGGATAATTTAACACTTAATGTTTTTAATTTTACGTTTCAGGATCCCTCCCTGACCCATCTTGACTCTTGGGAAACGACTGAAAAATCTCAGGCTGCAACCACTAATATCCTCAGTGCTGCATGGCTTGTCTCAACTCTCCATGGTCGACTCCAGGTTCGGACCTGTGCCACGAAGTTCACCCCTGTCCTACCACTGTCCTCCTGTGGTCAAACACGGAAATTATGTTCAACACCCAGATGCACCAACATTCCCTAATCTGCCTTTAGAGGGGTCAACATTTCCCAGTACTTTCCCAAACTCTCAACAGTTTCTCCATTTGGACAGCTTAACTGTGACACACGAGATGAGAGCTGAGAGAGAGGAGCAGACACGTGAGCAGTCTGAGTGCCCATTATGGCAAGCTTTACGCAAGCCTAGAGTGACAGCTAGTAGGTTCTATGAGGTTAGCCATGTGAAAGGGCCATCTTCTGGTCAGACCCTGGCAGGGCGGATACTTAAGGGAGTACTCCAAACTCCCGCCATGAAAAGGGGCCTTGAACGTGAGCCACAGGTGCTGGAACAATATTCAAAACTTTTCAAAGTAAATGTCTCACGCTGTGGATTTGTTATTTGTTGACCCTAGTGCCATTCCGTGTTTTGGGCTTGCTGAAGTTAAATGCCCAGACATCTCTAGCATTTCTGAGGCAGGACATGTAAAAATGGTGAATGGTCGGGCAAAACTGAAGCAGAATCATAAATACCACTGGCAGGTTGTAGCAATAATCAGATGATCAGCGCAATCATGTGGTTTTAATCAACTAAGTCTCCAATTAAGTAAACACTCCTATTTCTTTCACAATCTGAAGAATGGAGATGTCATGAGACTTTTTAAGTTACTGATTCACACACAAGCAAATGGCGATGGGACTTAATTAAATGACCGATCCCAGAAGTGCCCCCGTGGCGTTTTTCGCTGATAAGTAATCACAGGGTCCTCTGTCTTACCACATGTGACCCAACAGGAGCGCCTCTCTGGCCGGAGATCCCGTGGTGTCCCCTCTTCAGGACACCTCACAAACACAGACAACCTTGTGTGATGAACCACACTGGTCATTGTAACCAGACTTAAAACTCATCAATTCAAAGAATACGCACACACATATCATTGCCCGGGAGGGGGGTGAGCAAAAGTTCACCACATCTTCACCAACGAATGACCCAGCCACGTTCACACACACACACACACACACACACACACAAGGACTTTTTCTCCAATCTCCTCAATTGAGAGACTTGTACTATGATATATTCGATATGTTTTTATGTTTGCCCATGTTCCATTGGGGTTAGATGTGATCGTATTATAATTCTAAATGAACAGAGGTGCTTTTAGATGCATTTTTAATGTAACTGTGTTTTCCTATAATGTTTGTATGTCGTTCTTCACACCTTTAGAATCCTCTTGATCTGACCAAACCATATATATATAGGTGCAAACCGTAAAATGTATGTTACTATGTTTTATCATCTCTGGAGTAAAATTGAACGCATTTTTACATCATGGTCATGAAACATGCAAAGTCGATCTCGAGGGAACAAAGGAACACTTATCCGCACACTTTCCTCCCAGCTGATTGGTGCATTCACGCCAGAGGAGGCGTAAACAGAAGTGTCTTTAAAGAAGACCACCAAGCACCTCATCTTTGGTTTTTAGTTGTTTTTGGGATCTTTGAGGAGTAGTGAGAAGTAAGGAGGGGGGAGAAAGAACTGCATCTTTGGGGGAACTCCCTTCTTCGAGGGAACTTCGACTTTGGTCTGGACTCTTCCCTCTCCTTCGATCCGATGTAACCATCATACTCGTGATCCCCGCCCTGGGGGATCTTTCCTCTTCTTTTCTTTTGTTTAAGTTTGTTTTTCCTTTGTTCATTTCACCAGAAATGAACTTAGTCTGAATTATTTATTTGGTAATTTACGTCAAAGACCTTTAAGCCTTCTTTGAAACTGCGCGCTCCAGACCGCAGCAAACCACGTGACGCTCCAACGGAACATACAAAGACCAGCCGCTCACACACGCCGCAGGGCTCAGACACCTGAGAACTATATGCAAGTATATTTGAGTTACCAAGATTTTAGAGCATTAAGACTGTTTTTCCGTGTTGTCTCTTAAAGGTTTAAATGTCCAGGTGAATTTTGCCAAACTGTGATCCTACGGATCTCTCTCTCTCTCATTTTTATCTTCCTCTCTCATCCTATTTTAATTCGTGTTTGTAATGTTTTTCGTTTTGTTTGTTTCGGGTGTATATACTGTGGCGAGGGGGGCGTGGTTCCGCGAAGTCTGTAGCGGGAGAGAAGTCAGCGAGCCGCGCGGTGAGTAAGTGGGTCAAGTGCAGATAACGAACACCTGTGTCTGATTGCAGTAATTGGCGTGGAGACTGCATTTAAGCTGCCGGCGGTGAGAGAGAAGCTGAGAGAGACCTGGGACTCGCACTACAATTGTGGACGTATGAAGCTGTAACCCGAGACTGAGCGGTTGATTTTATTGCCGGTTACCTGCTTGCCGTGAGAGTGACACGGCGGCCGCGCACGAGCGCACCCTTTCCTTTTCCTCTTGAGTTGAAGTGTAAAATAAAAGTGCGAGTCCCAAATTTCGCCGACCCTGTCTTCTTCTTCCTCCAACTACACTGAACACACTACACTGGTGCCGAAACCCGGGAAGAAGAAGACTGCCGCCGCCATGCAGACCCCGCCGGGAACGCCATTTGCGGAGCTCATTCAAACGCTCGCGGGTCTTCACCGGGAGCAACACCACGCCCTGCTGGCCGTAAAAGAGGAGCAGGATCAACGGTTCCAGATGCTCCTCCAAGGCCAGCAAGAAGACCGCGAGCTGTTCCGGAGCTGGCTCGACCGGGAGGTTCGGGCCGTCCCCGCTCCAGCTACGGCCTCGGCCCCGCCCCTGCCTCTCAGCAAGATGGGACCCCAGGACGATCCGGAGGCGTTCCTGGACCTCTTTGAGAGGTCGGCCGAGGCCCGGGGATGGCCCCAAGCGGACTGGCCCATGCGACTCATCCCACTCTTGTCGGGCGAGTCCCAGATCGCCGCCAACCAGCTGCCAGTCCAGAACCTCCTGGTCTACGAAGATCTGAGGCGCGCCATTCTCCAGCGGGTCGGCCGCTCCCCCGAACAACATCGCCAGCGATTCCGGTCCTTGAGCCTGGGGGAGTCTGGCCGACCCTTCGTGCTGGCGCAACAGCTCCGGGACTCCTGCCGCAGATGGCTGATGGCCGACGGAGGCGACGTCGAGGATGTCATCAGCAAGGTGGTACTGGAGCAGTTCGTCACTAAGTTACCGAAGAAAACTGCACAGTGGGTCCAGTGCCACCGCCCGACGTCGCTGGACCAGGCCATCCACCTGGCGGAAGACCACATGGTGGCGTGCTCAGGGGTCGGCGAACCCCTACCATCGGCTTCTCTCTCTCCATCTCTCTCTCTCTCTCTCACTACCCCTTCTCTCCCCAAACCTGTGCCCCTTCCCAGGTCTCGCGGGGGGCTGGTGCCCCGGCCGGCGCCGAGATGGAGGACAGGGACACCGACGGAGCCCGTCCCTGCGTCCCGGGCCCCACCCAGGGGGCCCGCTACAACCGGCTACCCCGTCCCGAGTCCGGCAGCCTTGCACTCTCCACGCCAATTACTTGACCCGCTTCCCGCCACTGGAGCGGCGGGGGGGCCTGGGCCGGCTTGTTGGCGCTGCGGGGACCCGGGTCACTTTGTAGATCGGTGTCCGGTTATGGAGGTGGGGACGCTGATCCGAGTCCCCGACGCGCCGCAGGCTGCCCCCGATCAAACTGGCCTGTACCAGATACCAGTGAGTATCAAGGGGGGGTACTTATCAGGCTTTGGTGGATTCAGGTTGTAACCAAACCTCTATACATCAAAGTCTGATACAACCGGGGGCATTGGATAACAGCCGCATGGTTAAGGTGCGGTGTGTGCACGGGGTGGTGGTGAGATACCCATTAATGCCGGTCGTAATTCAATTTAGGGGGCAAAAGCATAGTGTGGAGGTGGCTGTTAACCCGCACCTCCGGCATCCGCTCATTCTGGGAACGAATTGGCCGGCCTTTAATGAATTATTGGGGGTATTATCAGCGGGTGCCTCTTGGAAAAAGCAAAATAGGCGAAAGACAGCGGTTGTTCAGGTGGGGGATGCTGAGCCAGGACCACTGGGTCCTGCTACAGGGGAACAGAGGGCTCTGGCGAGAACGGTTCTCTCCGAGCGTGATGATTTTCCCCTGGAGCAGTCCCAGGATGAGACGCTAAAAAATGCCTTTAATCAGGTCCGCTCCATCGACGGCCAGCTCCTCCACCCAGACCAACCGCTCTCTTATCCCTATTTTGCTGTTTTGAAAGATAGGTTGTATCGGGTGACCCAAGACACCCAGACAAAAGAAGATACAACTCAGTTGTTGGTTCCTAAAAGCCGCCGGGAAATGCTTTTTCAGGCGGCTCACTCTAACCCAATGGCCGGGCATTTAGGGCAGGCGGCGACACTAAACCGTCTCATGGCCCGGTTCTTCTGGCCGGGCATTCACGAGAACGTGCGCAGGTGGTGCGCGTCTTGTCGTGAATGTCAGTTGGTGAATCCACCGGCCAATCCAAAAGCACCATTGTGCCCCCTTCCGTTAATGCAGGTCCCCTTCGAGAGAATTGGTATGGACCTCATCGGGCCATTAGAGCGGTCGGCACGAGGGCATCGCTTTGCGTTGGTTATGGTAGACTACGCAACGCGATACCCAGAAGCAGTTCCGCTGCGCAACATTTCGGCTAAGAGTGTTGCGAGCGCACTCTTCTCGCTAATCTCCCGAGTGGGAATCCCCAAGGAGATTCTCACTGATCAGGGCACGGCGTTCATGTCACGAACGATTCGCGAACTCTACGAATTGTTGGGCATTAAATCGATTCGCACTAGCGTCTACCACCCACAGACAGATGGCTTAGTGGAAAGATTTAATCGCACGTTGAAGGCCATGATTCGTAAGTTCGTTCACGAGGACGCCAAAAATTGGGATAAATGGCTAGAACCCCTCTTGTTCGCTGTACGCGAGGTCCCACAAGCCTCCACGGGGTTTTCCCCCTTCGAGCTCCTCTATGGACGGCAACCCCGCGGGGTGCTTGACGTTCTTAGAGAGACTTGGGAGGACGGACCGACCGCTGCTAAGAACGAAATTCAGTATGTCCTGGACCTGAGAACAAAACTCCACACTTTGGGGCGGCTATCAATGGAGAATTTGTTACAGGCCCAGGGCAGACAGAGTCAGCTTTACAACAGGGGAACTAGACTCCGCCAATTTGCACCGGGAGATAAGGTACTTGTATTACTCCCTACTTCCAGCTCTAAATTACTCGCAAAGTGGCAAGGGCCCTTTGAGGTCACACGGCGAGTTAATGATCTTAACTATGAGGTAGCCCGTACAGACAGAGGTGGAGCACATCAAATCTATCACCTCAACCTCCTCAAAAAGTGGGTTGAGGCAGAGTCAGTGATGCTGGCGACGGTGGTGAGTGGAGAGGAGGATCTCGGGCCTGAGGCGAGCACAAAATCGCAATCTCTCGCGCTGGCTCTTGGTGGAGATCACCTCTCGCCCTCCCAGCTCACTGACGTGAAAAATATTCAAGCCGAGTTTGTGGATGTGTTTTCTCCTCTGCCTGGTCGGACGAACCTCATTCAGCACCACGTTGAGACGGAACCTGGGGTAGTGGTACGTTGCCGCCCGTATCGTTTGCCTGAACACAAAAAAAAGGTAGTTCAGACGGAATTAGAATCTATGTTGGAGTTGGGGGTAATAGAAGAGTCGAGCAGTGACTGGGCGAGCCCGATAGTCTTAGTGCCTAAAACGGACGGCTCGATCCGCTTCTGTGTCGACTATAGAAAGGTGAACGCGGTGTCCAAATTTGATGCCTATCCAATGCCCAGGGTTGACGAATTGCTTGATCGGCTGGGCACGGCTCGTTTTTATTCGACATTGGACTTAACAAAGGGTTATTGGCAGATCCCCTTGTCTCCAATGTCCAAAGAAAAAACAGCTTTCACGACGCCGTTTGGGTTACACCAATTTGTTACCCTTCCTTTCGGGTTGTTCGGGGCTCCAGCGACCTTCCAGCGTCTGATGGACAAGATTCTCCGGCCGCATGCTGCATATGCCGCTGCCTACTTGGATGATATTATCATCTATAGTACCGATTGGCAGCGTCATATGCAGCATTTGCGGGCTGTCCTGAAGACGCTGAGAAGGGCGGGCCTCACGGCCAACCCGAAGAAGTGTGCAATTGGGCGCGTGGAAGTAAGGTATCTGGGTTTCCACTTGGGTCACGGACAGGTGCGTCCCCAAATTGATAAGACGGCAGCAGTTGCGACCTGCCCGAGACCTAAGACCAAGAAGGAGGTTAGACAGTTCCTGGGGCTAGCGGGATATTACAGGAGGTTTGTGCCTAATTATTCGGACCTCGCTTGCCCGCTGACTGATCTAACTAAAAAGGAAGCGCCAGATACGGTCCAGTGGACGGAGCACTGCCAGCAGGCCTTTACCCAGATAAAGGCTGCTCTGTGTGGCGGCCCGCTTTTGCATGCTCCTGACTTCTCTCTTCCTTTTATCCTACAGACGGATGCATCGGACAGGGGGCTGGGCGCGGTCCTGTCCCAGGAGGTGGAGGGTGTAGAGCGGCCGGTGCTGTACATCAGTCGTAAGCTCTCTAAGAGAGAGACGATGTACAGCACCATTGAAAAAGAGTGCTTGGCCATCAGGTGGGCTGTTCTCACCCTCCGCTACTACCTCCTGGGGCGGGAGTTCACCCTCTGTTCGGACCACGCTCCCCTGCAGTGGCTCCACCGCATGAAAGATACCAACGCGCGGATCACCCGTTGGTATCTAGCTTTACAGCCTTTTAAGTTCCAGGTGATCCACAGGCCGGGTGCACAGATGGTTGTGGCTGACTTCCTCTCCAGGAGGGGGGGGGGGGGAGGCTGCAGGCCGGACGGCTCCCCGGCCTGAGACGGGCGGTGGGGGTATGTGGCGAGGGGGGCGTGGTTCCGCGAAGTCTGTAGCGGGAGAGAAGTCAGCGAGCCGCGCGGTGAGTAAGTGGGTCAAGTGCAGATAACGAACACCTGTGTCTGATTGCAGTAATTGGCGTGGAGACTGCATTTAAGCTGCCGGCGGTGAGAGAGAAGCTGAGAGAGACCTGGGACTCGCACTACAATTGTGGACGTATGAAGCTGTAACCCGAGACTGAGCGGTTGATTTTATTGCCGGTTACCTGCTTGCCGTGAGAGTGACACGGCGGCCGCGCACGAGCGCACCCTTTCCTTTTCCTCTTGAGTTGAAGTGTAAAATAAAAGTGCGAGTCCCAAATTTCGCCGACCCTGTCTTCTTCTTCCTCCAACTACACTGAACACACTACAATACATATATTCTGTGTGAATTGTAGTTCGATGTATTATTAGTCCAACTATTAAAACCATTATATTCTTGATTGCCTTCTGTCTAAAATGCTCATTTTACAGAGTCAATGAAATCTCGATCATAGCTACAAAGCTTTCATTAGTGACTACGTTGCGTAGTCTAATTTTATAAACACAGGAAAATTAATGTTCACGGCCAGAAAATTGATATTTCTTGGAGTTTATAATAAGGGATAACTTTGTTGAGAAGTTGATAAGTTAATCTTACGGCCGTTTGCTGGACAAACAGTTCGATAGCTAAATTAACTCCATTAAAGGTTATCTCATATAATCGATCTGAAAATGGACCATTGACATATGAATGAGGAATTATAATTCGTTGTGATTGATCATTCGTGTGTACAATCAATCTATTTTCAACTTCGATAATTTAACTGTAATATGCAATATATTAATCATATTCATGATTAATTATTAAAATTCCCTATATATAATTTGAGCTAATTTAATGTAAAACTAAATGTTGTTACAAGGTTCAAGGTCAATTGGCAGTAACTGGATTGAGTTGGTGCGATTTTATAACAGACACTGAGGGAGACTTCACAGTAGAAAGAGTCTGAAGGGATGATCAAATGATAAAAGAGATGAAAAAGAAGGTACATATATGAATGTGTATCTTCAGCAGAAAGTGAAATTAACTGAATTAATAAAGGAATTGAATCAAAGGACTTTAATTATTTTTCAGAGTACATTATTTACTCCATTACATATTTACATAATTTTGAATACTTCCAGGACGAACTGAACTTTAGAATTGATTATAGATGAACAACTTATTCAATTATATACATCAATATATGCAATGTTTTCAGTATACAGTTAAATGCATGTGATCGGGGGAAACACTATTCAACAGGGATGTAGCCTTTCAAATTAAGTGGTCCCTGTAAGTTGGTCATCACACAGCAGACGGTCCACAGCTGGTTGATTGTCCCAGACAAGGTAAGAGGGAGAGTGTCTTCCCAGATGCGGTATTCTTTGACTCTGCCTATTGCTCTTTCCACAAGAAAGCAGCATCCAGTGCATGGATGAGATGAGAAAATATTTAAACATCTGACTCATATTTTGTCTGTGACTTGCATATCAGAAGTAGTTTGGACCTCTAAAGCTACATGAAATAGCTTTTTATAGCTCAATATTCCCCTTTACGTTTAATCAAGTAAGATATAAAATGCAACGTTTGTACTTGTGATGAAGCTTTTCACATTGTGGTATCGGTCAAATGCTGGGACATCAATAAGTCTAAACATTTTGTGCCGGTGCTCTGAAAAGTTACACACACCTCCTCGGTATTAGGACTGCACGATATTGATGAAAAGTGCGAAATGCGATATGCAATAATTCATTAAATAATGTGATATTCGTTATGCGATATGATAATGCTTAAAGTGTATAAAATAAATGTAAATTATCTTTAAAATATATTTAAAATTATATAACCTACAGTACATACGTGTTTCACATTCTTTTTGTGATACGAAAACATCTCTACAGCTTCTGAAAGTGAACATCAGTGTTATTGAAGTGTTATTTTAGAAGTGTTATTTTAACATCAGTAAACCACAGGGTTTAGGGTTTCAGGAAAGCCTAAATTAGTTTAACAACAGAAATTAAATAATCAAATGTAAAACTAAAACACTGCTCAGTTTTCACTGTATAAATTAAACTGATTCTTATTAAAGCTACAAAAGTTATGCTGCCGAGAGCAGTGAGTGATTTTCTCTTTGTATTTTGTTCATGATCACAGTTATTGCAAGCTGTTGCAATATCCATATCGCGATATATACATTTGCAATATTTAGATAATTTCGATATGTGCAGCCCTACTCGGTATGACCCACTAATAGCTCATTCTGTGCTTAAACCATAGATAGCACACCCTGTCAGGTGGGAAATGTCTGTATCAGAATGGCCTAATACCCATTATATTGGGTAACACATCCTGATAGACATTTCTTACCTGACAGGGTGTGCGTTCTATGGTTTAAGCACAATATAATGAGCAGTAGGGCATTCTGATAGATATTTCTTACCTGACAGGATGTGCTACCTATGGTTTAAGCACAGTATGGGGTACTGGTAGGTCATCATGAAGATTGTTTTATTTTAAATGTAACGGAGGTATTTTTCTCTATGGGGACTTTTATTTTGACGGGGTTTCCTTTCTTCGGCGTGTTTGCGGGTTATGAAAAGGCTTCTGGGAAGAAGGGTGAGCAAGAGCAGAGCTGCGAAGCAGACGCGCCATGATCCCTGCAGTGCGAGAATTCGAAAGTTTCGCTGAAAATGTGAATACAGTCAGATTAAATTTTATGAGTTTAGGGCACTTGCGGCGCCAGAAATTTGATTGTAGGTGGGCCTCCAGAAAACTGGATGGGCCAGTTAAAATAAGCAAAAAAAAAACAAAAAACGGGTTCCCTTTCATCTCCGTTTCAGCGCTTTTCTGCGGCACTAAGGACAGCGACTCAGTAGCCTACCTGTGTGGCTCTTGTGTCGCTGTCCTCAGCTCAGTGCAGTAAAGTTAGCCTAACTGGGGGGTCGCACACTGGACAAGAAGCGTAGCGCTGTGCCGCGTTGCGTCTAGGACAACTCGAAGTAGGCCTATCGCACACTGGACGCGCACTTTCTCAGTTTATGGCCAGCAATACTGTTATGTTTAAGGACATTACCTATGGAATTAAGATAATGTCTGTACTATGTTATGATTGTACTGTACAATTAAATACAATCGTTGCTGACTTTGCAGTCTGAACACTTTACCTCACAGCGTCCGTTAACTGAATGAATTGAGAATATCAGCTGAAAATTCGATAACATCAGCAATTTTCATTCAAGTAGCTGATTTCTGTAAATGAATATAAAACTAAATGTATATTGCAGCACAGGGTGAAGTCAGTACAGGTCCTTCTCAAAAAAATTGCATATTGTGATGAAGTTCATTATTTTCCATAATGTAATGATAAAAATTAAACTTTCATATATTTTAGATTCATTGCACACCAACTGAAGAATTTCAGGTGTTTTATTGTTTTAATACTGATGATTTTGGCATACAGCTCATGAAAACCCAAAATTCCTGTCTCACAAAATTTGCATATCATGAAAAGGTTCTCTAAACAAGCTATTAACCTTATCATCTGAATCAACTAATTAACTCTAAACACCTGCAAAAGATTCCTGCGGCTTTTAAAAACTCCCTGCCTGTTTCATTACTCAAAACCGCAATCATGGGTAAGACTGCTGACCTGACTGCTGTCCAGAAGGTCATCATTGACACCCTCAAGCAAGAGGGTAAGACACAGAGAAATTTCTGAACAAACAGGCTGTTCCCAGAGTGCTGTATCAAGGCACCTCAGTGGGAAGTCTGTGGGAAGGAAAAAGTGTGGCAAAAAAGCTGCACAACGAGAAGAGGTGCCCGGACCCTGAGGAAGATTGTGGAGAAGGACCGATTCCAGACCTTGAGGGACCTGCGGAAGCAGTGGACTGAGTCTGGAGTAGAAACATCCAGAGCCACCGTGCACAGGCGTGTGCAGGAAATGGGCTACAGGTGCCGAATTCCCCAGGTCAAGCCACTTTTGAACCAGAAACAGCGGCAGAAGCGCCTGACCCGGGCTACAGAGAAGCAGCACTGGACTGTTGCTCAGTGGTTGCATGTCATTCGGAAATCAAGTTGCCAGAGTCTGGAGGAAGACTGGGGAGAAGGAAATGCCAAAATGCCTGAATTCCAGTGTCAAGTACCCACAGTCAGTGATGGTCTGGGGTGCCATGTCAGCTGCTGGTGTTGGTCCACTGTGTTTAATCAAGGGCAGGGTCAATGCAGCTAGCTACCAGGAGATTTTGGAGCACTTCATGCTTCCACCTGCTGAAAAGCTTTATGGAGATGAAGATTTCATTTTTCAGCACGACCTGGCACCTGCTCACAGTGCCAAAACCACTGGTAAATGGTTTACTGACCATGGTATTACTGTGCTCAATTGGCCTGCCAACTCTCCTGACCTGAACCCCATAGAGAATCTGTGGGATATTGTGAAGAGAAAGTTGAGAGATGCAAGACCCACCACTCTGGATGAGCTTAAGGCCGCTCTCGAAGCATCCTGGGCCTCCATAACACCTCAGCAGTGCCACAGGCTGATTGCCTCCATGCCACGCCGCATTGAAGCAGTCATTTCTGCAAAAGGATTCCCGACCAAGTATTGAGTGCATAACTAAACATAATTATTTGAAGGTTGACTTTTTTTTATTGTATTAAAAACACTTCTTTTATTGGTCAGATGAAATATGCTAATTTTTTGAGACAGGAATTTGGGGTTTTCATGAGCTGTATGCCAATATCATCAGTATTAAAACAATAAAACACCTGAAATATTTCAGTTGGTGTGCAATGAATCTAAAATATATGAAAGTAAAATTTTATCATTACATTATGGAAAATAATGAACTTTATCACAATATGCAAATTTTTTGAGAAGGACCTGTATATACATTAAATTTAAATGTATTTGTCTAAAATTGTCATTAATCTAAAACAAATGGTGCTCTGTGGCGCGGCAGGATTTTGAACAAGGTCCTGAGCCGTTGCTGGGCGCCGCAGACACACGCCGAATGGCGCCGCCGGTGTGTACACTCATAGAGAATAATGTGTTTGAATTTTAAAGACGCGGCGCTGGACTTCTCGTCCGGTGTGCGACCGCCTTAAGTCACATGTGGGGTACAAGCCACTGATTGGGTGAGAAGCTTTCACTCAAAGCTTTCCTCGGGCCGCTAGAATGAAAATCACTCACTACTCAATAGGCCTGGGTCAAAATGGGCGGGCCCGGACCTAAAATGGGTGGGCCTGGACCTAAAATGGGTGGGCCTGGCCCAATGGTAGCGCAGCGGGTGGTTTAGGGTACACTAGAACCGCAGTTAGAGCTGAAGTTTGGTCGGTTATATCATCGGACAGAGAACAGTGTTGGAGGCTGACTGAGTGCACGAGGAAGGTTGCTGGAGTTGTGAGTTTCATTCAAAACACTGCCGTGTGTTGTCGTTGTTTTAACCGAACATATTTTCAAGAGGCTACTGTTTTTTTTTTTTTTTAAGTGATATGAACTGTGTGGAGCGAGAGTTTTCTGCCTGCAATCCGTTTAAATGCACTTGTTAGTGAACAAGATCGCGTGTGCAGACTGCAAGAATAGTTTTTGGAGTGAAGCGTTTTAGTTTTTGTATATAAAGAAACTGAAGATCGTTCCGGACCAGTATGTGTTTTTGAGAGACATATTTTTTGTGATCCAAATCATTCCGTATACGCGAGCCGCGGGTGAGCTACACTAAGCTGCGTAATTTTGTTTCAGGAAGATTCAGAGTTTTTTTGGGCCCCACTGAAACTTTTCTTTTGATTAGTCAGTTGAAGATCATTCAAGAAAATAAGAACACTCCGAATTGTTATTTAATTTTTTTTTTTTTAATTTTATTGTCATTTTATTCCTTTGAGCTGTCTCTTCCAGCAAAGACAACCTATCGAGGGAAGACAAAATAAATGATTAGTTGTTCAAATCAAAACATTTGACAGTTATTTGTGAACGTACCTTGGGGTAGGGGCGTCTCGCTTACATTATTAGGATTAGGTGGGTGGGGACGTGAATTCAAATTACTTCCATTTCACTTCATGCACTTCAGGAAGCCAACGTGCCGACATACTTACCTGAAGCCAACACCATGTATTCCTGTTGCATTTCATAATAGTGTAAGATAAAACATACACATTAGTGCATACTGAGACTCAAAGAACTGGAGCGGGGACTAATTTCCTTTCGTTTCTAAATCTCCCAGGGTAATGATTTAAATATTCCCCTACTAAGCGAGACTTAAAGTCATGTTACATAAAGTTTGGCCCTTCATCCCGGCGAACCGCTTTAATCCACTTCTTCCTTGGACTCAATTCAGTCGGGAATCCATGAAAACTTAAGTAGGGTTGGCGTTGTTTGTTCGATTTACAAAGTGGAACAGAGCAGTGACATCTAGCTTTCATTTCCGCCATTGTTGAACTGCGCCGGAAGTGGACATGCACAAAGTTGACAAATCCCGCCCATGAAACCCGGAAGCGTGATAATCCCCTATAACTTCAATACTCATATCCATAAATCTTACTCCATTTCGCTCCCGGAATCCTGGGCCCTAGGACATCAGAGAGAGTACAAGTACAAGAGAGTACAAATAAGAGTACAAGGAGAAAGAAGAAAGAGAGAGAAGAAAAGATACCAGACACTACTGGGACAGTTTACATCGGTGAGAGAGCATCAGCAATTACGTTATCCTTGCCACATATGTGTTTAATCTGTTAGTGGAAAGGTTGTAGAATAAGGCTCCATCTCAAAATTCTCTGATTCTTACCGCGCATTCAATCTAAGAAAGTCAACGGATTATGGTCAGTGAATGCCGTAATAGGACCACAGACCGAGCTCAAATAGACCTCGAAATGTTGAACGGATAAAATAAGGGCTAATGCCTCTTTTTCCACCGTAGAATACACTTGCTGGTGACGATTAAATTTTTTTGAAAAATAACTGACTGGATGTTCGATTCCATTAGAATCCTCTTGTAAAAGAACAGCGCCAACACCACAAGCGCTAGCATCAACTGCAAGTAGATAACGTTTCTCAAAAATAAGAGCAGTGTAACGAAATCTTTAACTCAAATGAGGGGAATGTATAATCAATAATTCACAATTAATAACTGATCATACGAGTTATGAGACACAATTACATTTTAAATTGCCCAAAAAGGGAATACGTTGCCACGGTATCTGTATGGACAACTAAAGACAACTGGTTACGATCAATTGTCCATACAAATAGGCAAAAATAGATCAATTGTATTTATAAATAATCAATCACAACAAATTATAATTAGTTATTAATATATAAATTGTCTAGAATAGAACAACTGATTACTCAGGAAAACCCCTAATGGAATTAATTTATTATCGAAAAATCTGTTCGTCCAGCAAACTGATCATACAATATTTTATCAATCCTCTAGGCTCTCAAAGAAGACTCGTTCTCTGGCCATGAAAAATAGCTTCCCTGTTATATGGAAAATACTATTTAAAGTATCACAATTTGTAAAGCTCGTAGCTTAAATCGAACATTCCAGGGACGTCGTAATATGAGCAGACAGTCAATAAATTAATATGGATTTAATAAAGGAAAACTACGTATACCGGTGACTACAATTACATGGAATAAAATGTATATACAACACAATAAAGCAACAAAACAATGCAAGAGAAAAAGCATAAAGAAAGAGAGAAAATGAGAGAGATCACAAGGATCAAAGAATGGCAAATTACCTGGACAGTTAACCTTTGAGAGAGAACAAGGAAACAAATCTTAATGCTCTGAAAGCTGGATAAACGAATACTTGCACAATATCTCTCTTGTGGTACTGAGTCAAAAATGCGTGTGTGTGTGTGACGATCTGTCGGAGCGTCACGTGGTCTGTCGGTGCATCCAGAGCACGCTTTTGTTGCAGGTTCAAAGGTCCATTGAGAGCAAACTTTGCCTGCTAATTCAGGCTGCATTAATTTCACTCGCAAGTAGAAATGAACAAAGGAGAATACAAAGCTAACCAAACTGAAAACAAACAATCAAAAGAAGAAACTAGAATAGAAATGAAAGGAGTGAAGCTGGAACTAGAACGAATAAGGACGAGGAGACTAGAACCAGAACGAAGATGAATCTCAGTCACCTTGCTGCTCACGCCTCTTCTGGGTGATCTGACCAATAACACTCGGAAACTTTGAGCGGGAGAGGATATCTTTGTTTCTTCTGGTAGCCTAATTTGCATGGTTTATGACCGCTTCAGAATTTGGTCAAAATCCCTCCAAAAATGGTACAACATAGCAAAATACATTTTATCGTAACATAATACATATATTCAGCTAAGGCAAACCGAGAGGTTTATAACGGTACCAAGAAAGACATGTAAAAAGGATAGGAATACCAAGATACATCTTAATGCATAATTACAATGTCTAATTACATTAGACGGGAACGCTATGGTGGAGCGTTTTTAAGATTTCCACTCTGGAGGGTGGTTTCACTTTTTTGTGTTTTAAGCCCCCAAAACGGCGTCGCCGTGTAAACGAAAGGCACATCCGATAAAATATTTTTACGTTTTCACCCGGAATCGTTCTTGTGTAAACAGGGCCTCAATGGCACTTGCCAATAACCTTTCAGGAGGTCAAATTTGCTAACAAATTGTGCAGAGCCAACACTGTCATCAATTCTTTGTAGGGGGTAACAATCGGGTTTTGTCAGAGAATTGAGCTTCCTGTAGTCAGTGCAAAAACGATACAAATTATCAGGTTTACTCACCAAAATACATGGGGAGCTTCAAGAACTAAAATTGGGTTCTGCCAAGTTATGATCAAGTAAATAATCCACCTCTTTCTGAAGTAACTTCCTTTTTATAGGGTTGACACGATATGCATGTTGTTTCATTGGCTGAGCCATACCAACATCAATATCATGGTCAATGACAGAAGTTTGAGTAGGAACATCAGAGAAGAGAGAGAGAGAAACGAGCTTACCAACTCAATTATGTCAGTCTTCTCTGACTCAGACAGGTGAGACAAATGGTGAGCCAAGTTAACAAGAACTTCAAAATTATTTAACCGCCCTTCCACTTCTCCTCGAGAAGGACCCTTCATCTCTTCTAGATTGTCATCCACCTCTACAGATGTTTCCGGAACACTTGAAACTGCAGTTTCAGTAGTTGTCACAACATCAACAGACAGAGAAGGTACAGGAGTCACATAAGATTTTAATAAATTAACATGACTCGGGAAACACTTCGCAATCGTATAAGGTCCAGCAAACCTAGCCAGTGTCCAAACACTAACTCACTAGGGCTAAAACCTATGCTCTCCTGTACAACCTCACGAATAGCTAGCAACATCCAAGGAAGTCCTTCCTCCCAGTCGCAGTCAAGTTCGACACAATAAGACCTCAAAAGTGACTTAAGAGTCTGATGGAATCTTTCTAGACCTCCTTAACTTTGAGGGTGAGAAGCACTTGAGATATTATGTTTAACTTTAAGTTGACGCATGACCTTAGAGAACTTTCGGGACATAAAATTCGAGCCTGGTCAGACTGAATGGTTTTTGGAATGCCAAAATTGACATGAAACTTGTTAAAGCCTTTAAAATAGCTTTAGAAGTAATCGATCTCAGAGGATAAGCTGCGGGGTAACGTGTAGTCTGACACATTACAGTGAGTAAATAAGCATATCCAGCCTTAGATCATGGAAAAAGACCAACGCAATCAATAGTCAAATGTGCAAAAGGAGTGGTAACTGCAGTAATAGGCTGTGAATGAGCAACTGGAACCTTTTGATTTTGTTTTTACGGTCATTTGACAAGTATAGCAGAACCATATATAGTTATTCAAATCTTGCTTACATCTAGGCCAATAAAATTTCCTTAGAACATTATTATAGGTCTTTCGTATCCCCATATGGCCAGCCATGCCCTGATGTGATAGTTGTAGGAGGTCTTGACGGAAATTAAGTGGAACCACAATTTGGATCCAAGGATCAAGTGAAAAGTCAGAGCTCATAGGTTGTTGTCTATAAAGCAATCCATCTTGAAGAAAATAGAAGGGAGATGAAGTCTTGTCTCCTATTTCATGAACTAAAGAGAACAATTCTTGAAGAGTACAATTCTTGAAGAGTATCATCCACCTGCTGTTCTTTGATAAGGTCATCTCGAGTCACACTATAAAGCGGAGATAAAGAACAAGACATGTTAACATGGTCATCACAGATAAATGGACTTTCTGACATAGAATCAGACTTATCAGTCTTATGGTCATCGACAGCATGTGACTCATAAACAGGGATCACATCTTCCACATCCGTACACACAGTACTAGGTTCTGGCTGAGAGGAATTTTCAGAAACAATAAAATATCACAAAGAATGTTTTTAGTTTCACTTGGCATACTTTTCTTTGCCATCGCTCGAGTTATTGCACATGCAGGGAATAAATTAGGACAGTCAGAAGATCCATCCAATTTCTCAACAGCAGAAACTACTATAGGTGGGACTATAAAAAAAAAAAAGGAAGGATAATTTAAAGGTTTTTTTTTCCCCTTTCTACTTTCTGCAACCGAAACCAGCAATATGGTTGATACTAAACCCCCATTAACTAAAAGTAGCCGACTACGCCACCTCGGTTGTATTAATTGAGCCCAGGACCCACGTTCATTTAAGTCAATTATTCGCTGAGGGCTGGACAGTATTGACACTCAACCAGTAGTAGATTGATTACAAAAGTTTTTTTTATTACCATAAGATCAGAATCTAAACCTTAAAAACAGTTATCAGAAGAACAGAGAGTGCAGTCCTCAGCACAGTGTGGTACAATGTCCTTAAAGTCAATGAATGAATGTCCTGGGTTGGTCCCACCCCATGAAGGCCTCCACAGATCCGGACAGTATAGCTTACTAGATAGAAATAAGAAACAACTATCAGTATCTCCAGTCCAATGCAACAAAATTATAATAATCACTCTCACTTGTGAACACAAATACCCACACCATGTAATATACACTGCAACCCAAATAAATCACCCCACCACAACAAAGAAACAAGGGCTATGTTAGCAAGTTATACTGGTATTTAGTTCCTAGTCTATCTTATGAATTAGATGCAAAATGGTCACAATAATATCCTTCAGACGATCTTCATTGGGTTGTACTCACAATAGGACTGGGTAGCGATTTCCATTACCCAGTCGAGCCAATTCCAGCGTTGTGCCCAAAAACTCCGGTGCCGCCTTACTCGACCCCGTACACGCTGACTCACTCGTCTTTACAGCTGTACAACGTGACTGCTCTGTTATCCGCCGTCGTGCTCACCACCCGCTGTTGCCTCGTTTCCACAACGATCGTCGAATCCTTGTCTACAAACGACTGATGGCTCTGCTTCGCCGTCTTCACCATACTGCGACTCACTCGTCTCGTACGGTTGTAAATATTCAGTTATCCGGCTCTGTGTGGCTTCTCAGACGCCCGCACCCGTTCACAACCCACTCAACCGGACGACAACGACTTGCACAGAAATGACGCAGTTCAAACAACACACCCCCACTGTCTCTCAAGTACACGTTTTTAAAGGGCAACAGTTTCCACTTTTTCCTGAAACAACGTATGACACTAGGTCACTGATTAATCTCTCAACAGGGTTGTTAGGAAGTGAGCATGACCATACAATTCACTTAATCAATAAACAAATCAGATAACATAGAAATGTACATTAAATGTATATTAAAAAATACATGACTCATTTCACTCCCTATACATTACTCATTTCACTCCCATTACACAGACAAGGGCAAAAATCCTTCCAACAAAAAGGATTGCCCCTCCCCAGTTTCTTGGCGGATGCGTACCTGCACAGTCTCATCCGAATAAGGCAAAGCCACTGTCCCTTCAGTAAGAAATGGTGCAAAATCAGCACTATTTTTAACACTCTCCATCTCAGTAATATCCACCCGTTCAATCTAATGGTTAAATCGAGCAGTATGACTCACATTTGATGTAGAAATTAAACCAACAGGTTTAACATATTTCTCTTTGAGGGCAATACAGTCTGAAATTTTATGTCCTGGCTTCTTACAATAAAATCAAACCATCTCACCTTTCATACGAGCAACTGAAGTATTTTCAGCAAAATTGGACAACATTCTGGCGTGCAACCATCTTTTTAGGTTTAATAGTAACACTCAACTTAGACCTGCTCAAATCGTTTAAGTTAAATTTGATGAGTAAGAACAAATTCATCTGCCATAAGAGCAGCATCTGACAATTTACTCACGTTTTGCTCATTGAAATACAACAGCATTTGGAACACAGATTTTGAACTCTTCTAAGAGAAACAGTTCTCTAAGCTGTTCCTTGGTGGTTACTTTTACGGAGGTACACCAGCGGTCAAACAAATTTTCTTTCACTCTGGCAAACTCAAGATATGTGCACTTTTCAGCCCTAAAAAGTGACTTCTAAATTTCTGGCAGTATGCTTCAGGTGCCAGTTTAAAAGCATGCAAAATAGCAGACTTAACGATTTCATTATCACCACTTTGTTCCATAGTCAGCGCTGAATAAACTTCCTGTGCTCTCCCTACTAAAACACATTGCAACAGTAAGGTCCAAAATTCTTTTGGCCATTTTAAAGACTCTACAGCACGCTCAAAATGTTGGAAATACTTCTCTACTTCCTTCTCCAAAAACAGCGGCACTAGTCTAAAGTTTTTGTAAACATTAAAAACAGGTGCAGTGAACAAGGTTTCAACAGATGATACGCTACGTGGAGTTTCAACTTATTGGGCATTCAGCTCGAACTCAAAAGTTTTCTCAACTGAAAATCCCTTTCCTCCCTTTCAGATTGTAACTCCAGTTTACGTAACTATTTTCTGTTGTAATTCTCGTTTATGTTTTAACTCTAGTTTTTTTTTTTGTATCAAAATCATTTTCTAACTCTTTTTCTTTCAGTGCACAAGTATCACGCTCAGCACAAATTTTTTCCGCATCAACACATAACTGTTTCTCTTGCAAAGACATCTCACTAAACTTCACATTTCGATCGGCAGTGTAAAGAGGAGAGGTTATAGACTCTTCAGGATCAATAACTTCCTCTAACACCTCTAACACACCTCGATCAGAAAGTGCATTTTTTACAGCTTTCATCAGCGTTTCTTTAAGCTTCTTATCATTACTCGTTACCTCCACATCAAAGTGCTCGACAATCTGCAACAGTTCTTCCTTCGTACATCTCTCCAGTAAGATTTCCGAAGGAAATGCAAAAAAATCCTTGATTACCGATGACATTTCTAAAAGACGCAGCAGAGAAACACAACCGCAATACAACCACACAAGTGAGATGCCGCTAAACTAGAGCACTAGAAATACAAATCCCATTAGCTAGTTCGCCCGGAGTTTTCACACATACCCTCACCTTAGTTATGAGATAAATAAAGACTTACCAAAAGTAATTCCTCAAATTATCTTCATACTCAGCAGGCATCATGTACACAGATACGGAAAACAATAAAAGTGTCACCTTGAATGAAAATGAGAGACTCCAGTTCCTAACTATAAACAAAACCTAATCTAATCTTCAAAGGTGTACCGGACTCGGGGCGGCATTTAAACACTGAACTCAAGGACAATTGGCATTTCAAACCAAAAGCCTGAAGCGTACCCCCTACAGAGATTTAAAACATCCGCCCAGAATAACCTTCAAAAATAAGAAAGGCAAAATAACAAACAAAAAAATATCAAACAGTGCCTTGATGGAAGGATCGTAAACCCAGCAGAGAACACTCTAAATACCTGAAGTCTACTCATTTACAAAGGTGAACACACTGAAGACATTATGCATTTACTTACACATGCAGCAATCCCGGACAAGCGGCCAATTTTATGTTACGACCAGCTCGTTTCAAGCCACAACGTAAAAGAGGGATAACGCAGAAACGTTAAATCAATACAAGTTTTATTGAATTAAACATATGCCACAACCATAAATAATAATATTAAACAGAAGTCTAGGTATAAGGGAAAACAAAGAAATAACAAAATCTTGACGCTACATGTGTAAGAAAACTTCTTCTTCTTCTTCTTCTTTTTGTTTTATTGGCAACCGCACTTTACAGTGCATTACTGCCATCATCAGGTAGCTTGGATCAGAAACACCTCCTATTTTCTTAACATTTCTACCCCTCCCCACCCCTAAAAAAAAAAATATATATATATATATATATATATATATATATATATATATATATATATTTTAACCCACTGACGGTGCATGTTCAGCTCCTCCAGTTTCCACCCCACCTCCCTTTAACTCCCACTTCTCACCAAACCTTACTTAACCTTCGGATTAACTTTTTCCTTGTCCCACACTTTACTTCATACACATCTCTCTACAAGCCTATACTTATTAATCCTACACTCTTTTCATTAAACCTGTATTGTTCAGAAACTGAAACAACACATTGACTGTACTATTTCCTACATTTGAGTCTAATATATTCTTTAATGTTAACTCTTTCCCTTCATTTTTCCATACTTCTTCTCTTAGCACTTCTCTTTCTTTTTCATAACCCTTACAATTAATAATCACATGTTCCACAGATTCACTCTGTCCGCATTTATCACATAATCCTGTTGGATGCTTAGATATTAAATGTAATGTTTTATTCAAACCTGTATGTCCCACTCTTAGTCTTGTAATTATACTTTCCTCCCTTCTATTTCTCCCTTTTTTCCTCCCTTCTCCCACTTTCTTTTGTATTGCATATAAATGTCTCCCTTTACTCTCATTATCCCAATATTGTTGCCACTTTTTAATCACTTTCTCTTTTATTACTGATTTTATTTCTTTTATACTCTGTGGTATCTCAATTTCTACCATTTCCTCATCTACAGCTTGTTTAGCCAATTTATCTGCTTCTTCATTTCCTTTAAGTCCCACATGGGCTGGCACCCACATAAATTGTACTTGTATTTTACTTTGCTTCAACTCAAAGAGATTTTGCAGGATTTCCATCATTAAATCTGGTCTTGATTCTGATTTTTGATTATCAATACTGACTATTGCTGAATATGAATCTGAACATATGATCGCATTATTAATTCTCCTTTCTTTAACTAATTGCACTGCTAACAAAATAGCCATCAGCTCACCAGTATATACTGATAACTGATCACTAATTCTAGCTTTTTTCCTCACAAGTAACTTTTGTACATATACTGCCACTCCTATTCTCTCTCCTTTTTTGGAAGCATCCGTTTATATCTGTATATGATCTCCATACCTAATTCTTAAATACTCATTTGCTCTCATTACTTCCATTTCCTTATTTCCTTCACTCTGTCTTATCTTCAGTAATGTTAAATCTACTCCTGATTGAGGAAAAATCCATAGAGGGGTATGCGGATACATTACTCTTGGCACACTTCTATAATTGTCTATCCCCATCTCTTTAATATCTTCTTCTACCACCCATCCAAAACTCTTGTGTCTATTCATCCCTTGTTCCCAACATATTCCTAATATTTTCCTTGTTGGATGCCTCTCATCCTGACTATTTAAATTTGTCCAATACACAGCCATTAACTGTTGCCTTCTGATATTAAGCGGCATTTCATTTACCTCCACTTGCATTGCTGCTATAGGTGTAGTTGGACATGCTCCGCAGCAAATTCTCAATGCCTGTGCTTGAATTCTGTCTAACTTCACTAACTGTGACTTTGCCGCCAACCCATATGCCACACTTCCATAATCTAACACAGATCGTATCATTGCTACATATACTGTTTGAAGCGCCCCTCTATCTGCTCCCCACTCTTGTCCTGCCATACATTTCATTACATTTATAACTCTTTTGCACTTATTTACTATCTTATGAATATGCTCTTTCCACGTAAGTCTAGTATCCAGCCATAATCCCAAGAATCTAACTGATGCCACTCGTGCCATTTCATTGTTGTATATCTTTAACCTACACTCATTTTCTACTTTCTTGTTGGAAAATATAATACTTTGTGACTTCTCCACAGATAACTTAAATCCCCACTTATATGACCATTTTACCACCTCATCCACCGCCTTCTGCATTTTCCCCATAATAAACTTTTTATTTCTTCCTCTGAACCCCAAAGCCCCATCATCTGCAAACAATGATCTACCAACACTCCTATCCACCTTACTAAATATATCATCTATCATTATTATAAAAAGGACTGGACTTATTACACTTCCCTGAGGAGTGCCATTTTCTACAATTCCTTGAGATGATATAGAATCTCCCACCCTCACTCTTATTACTCTTTCCTTAAGGAAGTCATTAATCCAATTGAACATTTTTCCCCCTACCCCCATCTCCTCCAACTTAATCATAAGACCCTCCCTCCACAACATATCGTAAGCTTTTTCAATATCGAGAAACACAGCAATTACTGATTCTCTATTTGACAGAGCTTTCTTTATTTCTGCCTCCAAACACATTACCGGATCCATAGTTCCTCTTCCTACCCTAAACCCACTTTGATAAGGTGTTAATTTGCCTTCTTTTTCCAAAAAATATACTAATCTATCCGTTATCATTCTCTCCATCACTTTCCCTAAATGAGAAGTAAGAGCTATTGGTCTATACTTACCTGGCTTACTAAGATCCTTCCCTTGTTTCCTTATTGGCAGTATCAGTGCTTCTTTCCAACTTTGTGGTAACACCCCCATTTCCCATACTTTATTATAAAACTCTAACATTAATCTCAATGATTCATCACTTAACTGTCTAAGCATATTATAACTGATTGCATCTTGACCCGGAGTAGTTTCTCTCATTCTCCTCAGTGCTCGTTTTAGTTCGGTTAATCCAAATGGGACATTGTGGCGAACAGGACGGCCGAGGGACGTGAGAGAACGGCGCGAGGCCGGTGGTGCGATTGCTAATGAGCAACACATGTGAGGCACACCGGTCTCGCATCTCTCACGGAGGAGCGGAAGCATAAAGGAGGAGCGACGACGTTGATGATCGAGAGAGGAACAGGCCTGTGTTTTAGTTGTGTTTTGTTTTTGTATTTTATTTTAGCCAGCAGTCGTCCGCGAGGGGCTGCTGGCAGTTCCTTATGTTTATTTTCGGTAGCCAGCAGTCGTCCGCGAGGGGCTGCTGGTGGTATTTCGTTTGTTTGTTTTATTTAAATAAATTATATTTTGATTGTTCGCCGGTTCCCGCCTCCTTCTTCCCTGAACATTGCTACACTGGTGCCGAAACCCGGGAAGAGGGAGGAACGCGCTGTCAGAGAGTCCTCGCCGGTGTGGGGAATCCGCGGTGCCATCGAGCATGGTGCGCGAGTCGCCGCCGCTCGCCGTGGGCCGGAGCCTGCTGCCATCCGCCGTGCGAGGGGAGGAGCAGGGAGCGGGGGACTCGCGGCCACGGACGGTCGAGGCGGTGCACTGGAGTGAGTTGCCGGTGGGACGGTCGAGCTCGCTGCCAGCCGCCTGGGTATTGGAGGGGCGGCTGCCATCCGGGAGGGAGAGGAGGAGTCGCCGCCGCTCGCCGTGGGCCGGAGCCTGCTGCCGTCCACCAGTGAAGGAGGAGCAGGGAGTGGGGGACTCCTCCCGTCTGCCCAAGGCACCCGAGGAGCCGTCGCCGTCCACCGGGCGGCGGAGGAGCGTCGAGCCGTCCACCGAGGGCTACCCAGCGTCACCGCCAGGCACCGCGGAGGAGATCGCCTAGCTGGTGGGGGACCAGATGGCAGCGCGTTGTGGGAACCGGACCAATTTTTTTTTTCCTCTCTCCCCTCTCTCGATCTGTCGCTCCTCATGCTTCCGTCTCCGTTTCCCCCGGTTTGTCTGTCCATACTCCCCAGGGATCGCCGCCGCCGGGGGGGGGAGTAGGCACAGGCTCGTGGGTACCCCCCGGCCTGTGAGGGGCGATGGGGGTATGTGGCGAACAGGACGGCCGAGGAACGTGAGAGAACGGCGCAAGGCCGGTGTTGCGATTGCTAATGAGCAACACATGTGAGGCACACCGGTCTCGCATCTCTCACGGAGGAGCGGAAGCATAAAGGAGGAGCGACGACGTTGACACATATCACATCAGGCTTAACCTCCATCTTATTTACATAACCCTTAAATTCCAATCCATTAGCCACCAAACTTCTAGCATTCCATTGTAAGATTACTAACATCAATACTATTGTCCATCCCATGACTCTTGACTAGGCTGAATTTCTGAGGTTAGACCTTCTCTAACCATTTCCCATGTTAGCCCTTTGATATCCAGGAACCTCTCTGCTGCTCTCACTATTATCTGAATCTTTTCTGTTCTTCTCTCCGTCTGTACTGTACAGTTTATGACCTCTGCCATGAATAACACAAAACTCTTTTTACTTAATATCATTGTGTCATCCGATTTATTGCTTTCCTTTTCTTCATTTCTGTTTCGATCTCTCCACTCCTCATTCTCCTCACTCTCTTTCTTTTTCCTTGAATCCACTTTTTTAACTGCTTCTGCATATGACAACTTATTTCCATCTCTTTCCTTCTGAATTTCTACTGCTCTCTTTCTAACTTCACACCCTCCATATGCCACATTATGGGCCCCCCCACAATTACAACATTTTGCTTCACTTCTTCCACATTTTCCATTCTCATGCTTTTCCCCACAATGTGCATATCTCTTTTTAGCTCTACATACACTTGCAACATGACCATATCTCTGACAATTATAGCATCTCAGCGGAACTCGCACATATTCTCTCACCCAAAAGCTTACATATCCAATCATCACTTTACTTGGTAGCATTCCACCACTTTCAAAACGTAACATTACAGAAAGACTTTCTTCCTTATTACCTTCCCTATTCCTCTGCAATCGTTTTGCTTCAATTACATTTCCTCCTTTAACATTCCTCATCAACTCTATCATATTGACCTCCAATGGTACCCCTGTAATTACTCCACATAACCATGGTTTTCCACCTATTTGATTACAACTTGATATCACTTGTTTACACACAACCTTCATTTTCTTTACCTTATCTCTCTGCTCCTCATTTTCACATATCACCACCAATGCTCCATCCTGAAGCACTCTTGCACATTTAATCTCCCCTGATTGTCTCCTCAATTCATTTGTTAATTCAATTGGGTTTACCCCTTTTATTCCTTGTCCCTCTTTAAATCTTACAATCATTTTTATCTCCTCTATCCTTTCATCTGCTACTTCCCTTTCACTATCCTCATCTGCACTTACTGAATCCTCTTCATTATCTTTCTTCCTCTTTTTATTTGCTTTTTCAACACTTTTTATTCTCCCACCTTCCACCTGTACCCAATCCATCTCCTTTTCACCTTCATTCTCTGATTCATGTATTCTAGTTTTTGTTTCTGATCCAACTTCCTCTTTTTTTTCCTCGATTTGCCCATCTTCCTCCTTAACCAACCGACCCTATCGACGACCCGATCGCGTAAATAATTTTCTGACCGCTGTGCTGCTCTGACCCGGTTCTGATGTCCGTCACTGACTGACTGTTTGCTGTGTAAGAAAACACAAGAAAGAGCCACTCTTGAGGAGAGCTTCCCCAGAGAGTGCCTGTCTCAAATAAGGCACAGCACTCTTATATACACTAACTAATTAGCAATTAGCATGAGGAAAACCAATCAGGAAATTCCACGACCTGCACCGATAGAATCAGGAGACTCTGGGTCATCACAATAAGACACAACAATCTGACATAGTCACATGTTTGCCATTTCAAAACACTGCCATTCAATATGACAATACATGAGCTAATTGGCCAGTACATGTGCCACCTGGACAAACACCTTGTGGCGAACAGGACGGCCGAGGGACGTGAGAGAACGGCGCGAGGCCGGTGGGGCGATTGCTAATGAGCAACACCTGTGAGGCACACCGGTCTCGCATCTCTCACGGAGGAGCGGAAGCATAAAGGAGGAGCGACGACGTTGATGATCGAGAGAGGAACAGGCCTGTATTTTAGTTGTGTTTTGTTTTTGTATTTTACTTTAGCCAGCAGTCGTCCGCGAGGGGCTGCTGCCAGTTATATTTATTTTCGTTAGCCAGCAGTCGTCCGCGAGGGGCTGCTGGCGGTATTTTCGTTTGTTTGTTTTATTTTAAATAAACTATATTTTAATTGTTCGCCGGTTCCCGCCTCCTTCTTCCCTGAACATTGCTACACACCTCAATGGTTAATTCTTAAAACTTCAATCTTTTTCAGTTTACTGTTTTTTTTGTGAGCATATTTTTGTTTAGTCCAATGTACTATTGAATACATCTTTACAGATGCTATCTAACTCAGTCACTGTAGTGCATGACTGTAGCTTTCAGCCAGGAGAAGATGTAATCAGGTGACATCCAACTTTCACGGGGTGTTTCGACCCTGAACCACAACACCCTCCAGTTGGCGGGTCGGCAGTGGTGGCCAGTCATTGCCCACCTTCTCCTGGCCCCCAGCTCAACTCCTCCCTCCTACTCCAGAGCCAGCAAGACGCTCTTTCTGCTGCCTCACCCAACCTACAGACAGCTGCCTTCCTCACCCTTCCTGCTATACCCAGAGCTGTGAGTGTCTTCCGCACAGACTGTGCCGGAAAACCCCTACAGCCGACCTCAACCGGGAATAGCCATGTCTGCCACCCTTTGGCCCTGCACTGCTCAACGAGGTCCTGATACTTGGTGGCTTCCCGCTCATAGGCCTCCTCGCACCCGTCTTCCCATGGGACCGTCAGTTCAATCAAGATTATCTTCTTTGCCTCCTCAGACCATAGGACCATGTCCGGCCTCAGCAATGTTTGCACAACCTGGGGGAAGACTAGTTTCCTTCCCAGGTCCACCCTCATCTCCCAGGATTGTGCTGATTGCAAGAGGCTTTTTTCCTCCTCTTGGGGGCTGGTGGTTTCTACCTTTCTCTGATGAACTGAATGAATGTTGCCGGCCTTGAACTGGTCTGGCGCTTTTTCTACCTCTCCTGCTCCAAGATGTCAGCCAGTTCACCGAGAACCTTTTCATGGCACCACCTGTATCCACCTTGGCTAAGAGCTGTTTTGCATCCTGCCAATATGTGAGCCATTGTTCCCCTCCCTCCGCATAGCCTACACAATGGGTCCTCCTTCATTCCCCACCTGTTGAGGTTTGTTGGTGATGGAAGGGTGTCGTACACTGAACTGTGAACTGGTGTTCACTGATCGATTGCTCCTGTCTGCCTTCCTGCCTGCTGTGAGTTTGTTTGCGTCGAGGCTGTAAGCTCTACGCCTCGTATTAGCTTCGTATTTCTTTCTGTTTTGAA
Source organism: Meda fulgida (assembly GCA_030578275.1). Taxonomy (NCBI): domain Eukaryota; kingdom Metazoa; phylum Chordata; class Actinopteri; order Cypriniformes; family Leuciscidae; genus Meda; species Meda fulgida. Next base: position 10,024,151 of record CM060633.1, read on the forward strand.
CCATCATTTACTATCATTTCTAGTTGTTTATATTACTAAATATAGTTTACCCACCATCTCAGATTAACCTTACATCGCTAGCTTCCGTTATTGTTAGCACCGCACGCTAGTGTTTACTCGCCACCCGCGCTCATTTATTTATTATTTATTTTCTCTCGCGCGCCCGCGCCTTTGAGTTCATAAAAGCCCAGGTAAGTAAGAATCAGTCAACACAAACGGTGAGTAATGTCTTGTCCTGTTATCGTCACCTGTGTCACATGTCATATGTTTAGTATAGCCTTCTCCGATGGCAATATAGGATTTATTTGTGATAAATGCAAGGAGACAGTCAGGCTGACGGAGAAGATTTCAGAGCTAGAGACACGCATCCAAACTTTAATTGAGGATAGTAAGGATAGTACTAGAGCTTTAGATACTTTTTTGGATGCGCCTAGCATAGTGAACTCTGTACATGATTCGGTTCCGGCTGAAGTAGAGCCCACGCAGCAGGGCAGATGGGTGACCGTGAGAGATCGCTCTAGTCGCGGATTAAAAAACCACTCTTCCGTTCCGATTACAATAACAAATCGATTTACCCCACTCAGTGAAACACCCACTGAGAATTCTGTTGATTGTGCCCTAGTAATTGGTGATTTGATCACACGGAACGTGAAAATAGAGACACCAGCCACCATAGTCACATGTTTGCCGGGAGCCAGAGCACCGGACATCAAAGCAAATTTAAAAGTGCTGGCTAATGCTAATCGTAAATTCGGCCAGTCGGAGATCACCAAAATTAATATTAAAGAGGTGTGTAAACTCGCAAGTACGATGTCAGGCACTGTAATTTTCTCTGGCCCCCTTCCTGTTCGCAGGAGTGATGAGATAGTAGATTGGCCTCACTCAATGGTTGGTTGTCTAAGTGGTGTCCGTTGAATAATATAGAATTCATAGACAATTGGAAAAAGTTTTGGGGCAAGCCTGACCTGTTGAAAAGAGATGGTGTTCATCCCTCCTGGGATGGTGCTGCTCTTCTCTCTAGTAATATGGCACATAGTCTTAGAGCTAAAACATGACAATCTGGGGCCCAGGTCAGGAAGCAGACAGACTGGCTAAACCGACCGTCTGCTAGCGGCCTCGCGTCACCAAGGTCAGATAAATCCCATCACATAGAGCCTCTTTCACCTAGATATCATCATATAGAGACTGTGTCTGTTCCCCGAATTTGGAAATCCAAAAAATGTCAGGTAAAAAATGTAATTGATGTTCAACAAATAAAAAACAGATATAATACAGATGAACAAATGATAAAGCTTGGGTTGCTGAATATTCGATCCCTTACTTCAAAATCGCTCATAGTTATGATATGATTTCAGATTCTAATCTAGATGTGCTGTGTTTGACAGAAACCTGGCTAAAACCAAACGATTACATTACTTTAAATGAGTCCACCCCACAAGATTACTGTTATAAACATGAACCTCGTCTAAAACGCAAAGGGGAAGGTGTTGCTGTAATTTATAGTAATATTTTCAAAACCACTAAGAAATCTATTTTTAAATATACTTCTTTTGAAGTGTTGGTGCTTAATGTAAAAATATATAGTGTAAACGATAAATCACGTTTGAGATTTCTGCTGGCTACTGTATACAGGCCACCAGGGCACCATAAAGATTTTATCAAAGAATTTGCGGACTTTCTATCAGAATTAGTATTGGCTAACGATAAAGTACTAATTGTTGGTGATTTTAATATACATGTAGATAATGAAAAAGATGCATTGGGATTGGCACTTAAGGACATTGTAAACTCAATTGGAGTTAGACAACACGTGTCAGGACCCACTCATTGTCGTAATCATACTCTAGATCTAATATTATCACATGGAATAGATGTTGATGCCGTTGAAATTCTGCAGCAGAGCGATGACATCTCAGACCATTATCTAGTCTCATGTAAATTACATTTAGCCAAGGCTACAAAGCCGACTCCGTGTTATAAATAAGTTAGACCAATATCTTCTTCCACTAAAGATTGCTTTATCAATAATCTTCCTAATCAGTTTCATCATCTCAGCATCCCGGATAGCTTAGAAGAACTTGATATTGCAACAGAAACTTTTAACTCTCTCTTTTCCAGCACTTTAGACGCAGTTGCTCCGTTGCGCTTAAAGAAGATTAAAGAAAATAGTCCAACGCCGTGGTACAACGAGCACACTCAGGCCCTTAAGAGAGCAGCCAGAAAAATGGAGCGCAACTGGAAAAAAACAAAACTAGAGGCATTTCGGATTTCATCGAAAGAGAGCTCGATTGCTTACAGAGAGGCTTTAAAAGCTGCTAGATCTGCTTATTTTTCAACCCTATTAGAAGAAAATAAACATAATCCTAGGTATTTATTTGAAACAGTGGCTAAACTAACGAAAAAGAAAGCTTCAAGCACAGAAGTTTCCAAGCAATACAGCAGTAATGACTTTATGAACTTCTTCACTTATAAGATTGATAATATCAGGGACAAAATTATAACTATGCAACCGTCTACTACAGTATCGCATCAGGGAGTGCATTGAAGTCTCCCTGAGAAAAAATTGTATTCATTTGTTGCTATAGGAGAGGAAGAATTCTGCAAACTCTTTAATTCATCTAAATCGACAACTTGTATGTTAGACCCTATACCGACTAAGCTTTTGAAAGAGATGCTTCCAGAGATCATAGATCCTCTTCTTAATATCATTAATTCGTCTTTGTCTCTAGGATACGTACCAAAAACCTTTAAGCAGGCTATGATAAAACCGCTTGTTAAAAAAACGCAACTTGATCCTTCAGAATTAGTCAATTACAGGCCGATCTCAAATCTGCCTTTTCTGTCAAAGATATTAGAAAAAGCAGTATCCTCACAACTGTGTTCCTTTCTTGAAAGAAATGATATCTGCGAGGATTTTCAGTCAGGATTTAGACCGCACCATAGTACTGAGACAGCTCTCATTAGAGTTACAAATGATTTACTTTTGTCATCCGATCGTGGTTGTATCTCTCTATTAGTGTTACTTGATCTTAGTGCTACATTTGACACAATTGACCACAACATTCTTTTAAATAGACTAGAAAACTATGTTGGCATTAGTGGAATTGCACTAGCATGGTTTAAATCATACTTATCTGACCGTTATCAGTTTGTAGCAGTAAATGAAGAGATGTCTTATCGATCACAAGTTCAGTATGGCGTACCACAAGGCTCAGTACTAGGACCGTTGCTGTTCACTCTGTACATGCTACCATTAGGACATATCATTAGGAAACATGGAATTAGCTTTCACTGTTATGCCAATGATACTCAGCTGTATATTTCTTAAAAACCTAACGAAACTTACCAATTCACAAAATTAACGGAATGCATAGCTGATTTAAAAAATTGGATGACTAGTAATTTCCTTCTACTAAACTCTGAAAAAACAGAGATTCTAATTATTGGACAAAAAACTTCCACACGTAATAACCTAGAATACTGTCTAACACTTGATGGCTGCTCTGTTAAGTCTTCGTCGTCAGTTAGGAACCTGGGTGTGCTCTTTGATAGCAATCTTTCATTTGAAAGTCACGTGTCTAGTATCTGTAAAACCGCATTTTTCCATCTTAAAAATATATCTAAATTACGACATATGTTCTCATTAACAAATGCGGAACAATTAGTTCATGCTTTCATGACATCAAGACTAGATTATTGTAATGCTCTACTGGGTGGTTTCCCTGCACGCTTAATAAATAAACTACAGCTGGTCCAAAATGCTGCAGCTCGAGTTCTTACTAGAACCAGGAAATATGACCATATTAGCCCGGTTCTGTCAACACTGCATTGGCTGCCTATTAAACATTGTATAAATTTTTAAATATTGTTGATTACTTACAAAGCACTAAATGGTTTAGCTCCGCAGTACTTGAGCGAGCTCTTAACGCATTATAGTCCTTCACGTCTATTGCGATCTCAAAATTCTGGCCAGTTGATAATACCTAGAATATCAAAATCGACTGCTGGCGGTAGATCCTTTTTCCTATTTAGCACCAAAACTTTGGAACAGTCTTCCTACCATTGTCCGGGAAGCAGACACACTCTGTCAGTTCAAAGCTAGACTAAAAACACATCTCTTTGACCTAGCATACACATAATATATTATAGACTTCTATAATTCAATGTTAGGCTGCATAGATTAGGTCAGCCGGAACTGGGAACACTTCCCTTAAATCCTGATGTACTCGTTACATCATCATAAGAAGAATGGCATCTACGCTAATTTTAGTGTCTTTGTTTATCCCGAGGTTTTCCCGCAGCCTACCGGATCCAGGCCGTAACCAGATCTGACTAGGAGCTTTGCCTGGACCCGATGACAACGCAGTGCTGAAGTGCCAACTAGCCTCTCCCTATGGAGGAACTCTTTCCCACTCTACAGATAAAACGTTGTGATTCCGGTTCGCGTACCCACCCCGAAGTGATAAAATAAAACAAAATTCTGTATCAAATTATAGTTACTGTAAATCCGGCCTCTAATTCATAAACGCCAGAGGAGAACTGGCCCCCGACTGAGCCTGGGTTCTCCCAAGGTTTTTTTTTTTCTCTCCATTAGGTCACCTGATGGAGTTTTAGGACACCAGTAGGTCACTTGATGGAGTTTTTCGGTTCCTTGCCACTGTTGCCTTTGGCTTGCTCAGTTGGGGATATTCAAATTAATTAACCAAGCATTAATACCATTGATCAGCCCTACCAAACGTGGATGTTTTTCCACTAAGAAACAAACATTGTTATGTTATTTGATTGATATTGTGAAGCTGCTTTGATGCAATTTATATTGTGAAAAGCGCTATATAAATACACTTGACTTGACTTGACTATGTAAGTGAAATTCAAAACATTAAAATATACAGTTTTACAACCACAGTCACACTTAAAGGCACAATATGTAATAATTTTGTAATAAATTATCCAAAAATCACTTGCACAGTGTGATATATTTCCTGCAGTTGTGTACTTATAATATCCCAAAAGTCTCCAAAGATTTTTTATTTCAGAGAAATTCCAGTTTTAAATAGGTGGCCGTCCCGGAAAAAAATGTCGCCTGTCAATGACGCAATATCCACACTATCCTCGGTTTCCGCTCGAACTGCCATAGCCATGACGTAACTATGGCGACTAACGTGGACAACTAGGTGCGTATGTTACGTGCGTAACCTTTAGCGGCACGCAGTTCATGTTTCGTTCAAACATAGACCATGGCAATCAGACTTTGGGACAAACAAGGAGAACTAAAAGAAGGATCAATATCAGCGTGGCGTTTTTGAGATGCCGAGAGCTCCACGTCCGTGACTAACTTGGACTTGAAAGAGCTTCACGAGTCATGACTTGATAGCTTTATTAGACAGGTGAGCAAATGTAGGCTACATAAAACAAATCAATGATATATAACGTTAGCTCAACATGATGAAATGTTAGAAATAGAAAATGGTCAGTATGTTATTCTAATGTTGATCTAGCTTAACGTTAACTTTACTGCTAGTTTCGTATAGCAAACGAACTAACACGTAAAATAACATAATAAAAACTATTAACACATTTAAATGCCATTTGGTGTGATAGTGTAACGTTAGACCAAGTGAAGCAGCGCTGCGTTGCCTCACAAGCTTAATTCGTCTAATAAACTGACCTGTGTGAGTAATCCAGCACTTGCGGGTAGTGTGGTTGTATTAAATGTTTGCACTCATCCATAAACATTATTAGATCCATCAGCTTGACAGCAAGTCCCATCATCCAATGCTCGTCACTGCGTCATAAACATACGCCTTTGTTATTGTTGGAAACTGCGCCCTCTAGTGACAAATCTTACATATTGTGCCTTTAATTTATAATCAATACTATCATGTGCTCAATTTTCCCCCCTTCCTTAAACCAACCCCACCCCACACCAACAAAGCTATACAATCAAAATCCCTACCTCTCCCAGTACTAACACACACACACACACACACACTAACATTTCATAAATGTGTACAGTTTTGTTGTGACAATAACTATGCTTTTTCAAACTCGAAAAGGTTTGAAGATCTGTACATGTAGTAAGGTGTGTGGGGAGAGTATTCCACTGAGTTATGGCCACAAAAGAAAAGGCTGATTTGCCAAATTAAGTTTTGCGATTTGGAATATTGCACTCTCCTCTAGTGGCCGACCGAGTAGCTCTTTTGTTGACCACAATATATATTTTTTTAGAGGAGGAGTGACAGCATTATGAATGACAAACAAACATTCAAATGCATTATCAGATTTCCAAAATTTAAAATATTATACTTAGTAATTATTTTGCAGTGGTGATATTGACTGTTTTTTTTTATCATAGATCATAGGGCTGTTCTATATAATGATTCAAGTGGTCTTAAGGCTGTCTTACCTGCTTGAGTCCAACTTGTCATGCAATGCAAAAAGTGTGGAACAATCATTGCACTTAAGTAGGTATTTGACGCCTCAATGGTAAGAGTTTCTTATATGTCTGAAATTTATCAGATTAAAAAGAAAGAAAACAGGTTGACAAAAAAAGGCCAGGCCTCAACACCTCAAGCTATGTGTAACTTCCTCGACCATAACAAAGTCAGACTAACGTCGACTAAGTCATAATTTCTTCATTCAATGCGGAAGAAATTGATTGCAACTTCAACATCATCGACTCACGGAACCATCAAGACCTTCTTCAGAACTTCATAGACTGCTTCAACTGCAAAGGCAATGTAAGTATTGTATATTTAACGTTTTGAAATCAAAGACTGATGGTTATTTCATTTGGTTAAATTACTCTTTTCCATAGTTTCATTTCCTGTTCCTGTAACCGGTTTAATCCACTTTCACTTTTCCATTTCCCATGTATGTAATCATTTAGATTAGTTATGTGTTCATGATTTAGTTAGAAAAACTTTGTGCACAAAACATATGAGTTCCCTGATTCTGATTCTGCATGCAGTTCAACGATTCCTAATCTTGCTACATGCTCTGAGTAGTGCTGTACAGTAAGAAAGTTATTTCCTTTACCCCAAAAATTAACATATCTTAGAACGGATAAATAGTCAATACTGAGGGTTCGCTGTACGGACTGATTAATTGATTATAATATTAGTCAAGTCAAGTCAAGTCAAGTGTATTTATATAGCGCTTTTCACAATATAAATTGCATCAAAGCAGCTTCACAATATCAATCAAATAACATAATGTTTGTTTCTTAGTGAAAAAACATCCACGTTTGGTAGGGCTGATCAATGGTATTAATGCTTGGCTAATTATTTTGAATATCCCCAACTGAACAAGCCAAAGGCAACGGTGGCAAGGAACCGAAAAACTCCATCAAGTGACCTACTGGTGTCCTAAAACTCCATCAGGTGACTTAATGGAGAAAAAAAAACCTTGGGAGAACCCAGGCTCAGTCGGGGGCCAGTTCTCCTCTGGCGTTTATGAACTAGAGGCCGGATTTACAGTAACTGTAAATTTGATACAGAATTTTGTTTTATTTTATCACTTCGGGGTGGGTACGCGAACCAGAATCACAACATTTTATCTGTAGAGTGGGAAAGGGATCCTCCATAGGGAGAGGCTAGTTGGCACTTCAGCACTGCGTTGTCATCGGGTCCAGGCAAAGCTCCTAGTCAGATCTGGATACGGCCTGGATCCGGTCGGCTGCGGGAAAACCTCGGGATAAACAAAGACACTAAAATTAGCGTAGATGCCATTCTTCTTATGATGATGTAACGAGTACATCAGGATTTAAGGGAAGTGTTCCCAGTTCCGGCTGACCTAATCTATGCAGCCTAATATTGAATTATAGAAGTCTATAATATATTATGTGTATGCTAGGTCAAAGAGATGTGTTTTTAGTCTAGCTTTGAACTGACAGAGTGTGTCTGCTTCCCGGACAATGGTAGGAAGACTGTTCCAAAGTTTTGGTGCTAAATAGGAAAAGGATCTACCGCCCGCAGTCGATTTTGAAATTCTAGGTATTATCAACTGGCCCGAATTTTGAGATCGCAATAGACGTGAAGGACTATAATGCGTTAAGAGCTCGCTCAAGTACTGCGGAGCTAAACCATTTAGTGCTTTGTAAGTAATCAACAATATTTTAAAATTTATACGATGTTTAATAGGCAGCCAATGCAGTGTTGACAGAACCGGGCTAATATGGTCATATTTCCTGGTTCTAGTAAGAACTCGAGCGGCTGCGTTTTGGACCAGCTGTAGTTTATTTATTAAGCGTGCAGGGCAACCACCCAGTAGAGCATTACAATAATCTAGTCTTGTTGTCATGAAAGCATGAACTAATTGTTCCGCATTTGTTAATGAGAGCATATGTCGTAATTTAGATATATTTTTAAGATGGAAAAATGCGGTCTTACAGATACTAGACACATGACTTTCAAATGAAAGATTGCTATCAAAGAGCACACCCAGGTTCCTAACCGACAACGAAGACTTAACAGAGCAGCCATCAAGTGTTAGACAGTATTCTAGGTTATTACGTGTGGAAGTTTTTTGTCCAATAATTAGAATCTCTGTTTTTTCAGAGTTTAGTAGTAGGAAATTACTAGTCATCCAATTTTTTATATCAGCTATGCATTCCGTTAATTTTGTGAATTGGTAAGTTTCGTTAGGTTTTGAAGAAATATACAGCTGAGTATCATCGGCATAACAATGAAAGCTAATTCCATGTTTCCTAATGATATGTCCTAATGGTAGCATGTACAGAGTGAACAGCAGCGGTCCTAGTACTGAGCCTTGTGGTACGCCATACTGAACTTGTGATCGATAAGACATCTCTTCATTTACTGCTACAAACTGATAACGGTCAGATAAGTATGATTTAAACCATGCTAGTGCAATTCCACTAATGCCAACATAGTTTTCCAGTCTATTTAAAAGAATGTTGTGGTCAATTGTGTCAAATGCAGCACTAAGATCAAGTAACACTAATAGAGAGATACAACCACGATCGGATGATAAAAGTAAATAATTTGTAACTCTAATGAGAGCTGTCTCAGTACTATGGTGCGGTCTAAATCCTGACTGAAAATCCTCGCAGATATCATTTCTTTCAAGAAAGGAACACAGTTGTGAGGATACTGCTTTTTCTAATATCTTTGACAGAAAAGGCAGATTTGAGATCGGCCTGTAATTGACTAATTCTGAAGGATCAAGTTGCGGTTTTTTAACAAGCGGTTTTATCATAGCCAGCTTAAAGGTTTTTGGTACATATCCTAGAGACAAAGACGAATTAATGATATTAAGAAGAGGATCTATGATCTGTGGAAGCATCTCTTTCAGTAGCTTAGTCGGTATAGGGTCTAACATACAAGTTGTCGATTTAGATAAATTAACGAGTTTGCAGAAATCTTCCTCTCCTATAGCAACAAATGAAAACAATTTTTCCTCAGGGAGACTACAATGCACTCCCTGATGCGATACTGTAGTAGACGGTTGCATAGTTATAATTTTGTCCCTGATATTATCAATCTTATAAGTGAAGAAGTTCATAAAGTCATTACTGCTGTGTTGCTTGGAAACTTCTGTGCTTAAAGCTTTCTTTTTCATTAGTTTAGCCACTGTTTCAAATAAATACCTAGGATTATGTTTATTTTCTTCTAATAGGGTTGAAAAATAAGCAGATCTAGCAGCTTTTAAAGCCTCTCTGTAAGCAATCGAGCTCTCTTTCCATGAAATCCGAAATACCTCTAGTTTTGTTTTCTTCCAGTTGCGCTCCATTTTTCTGGCTGCTCTCTTAAGGGCCTGAGTGTGCTCGTTGTACCACGGCGTTGGACTATTTTCTTTAATCTTCTTTAAGCGCAACGGAGCAACTGCGTCTAAAGTGCTGGAAAAGAGAGAGTTAAAAGTTTCTGTTGCAATATCGAGTTCTTCTAAGCTATCCGGGATGCTGAGATGATGAAACTTATTAGGAAGATTATTGATAAAGCAATCTTTAGTGGCAGAAGTTATAGGTCTAACATATTTATAACACGGAGTCGGCTTTGCAGCCTTGGCTAAATGTAATTTACATGAGACTAGATAATGGTCTGAGATGTCATCGCTCTGCTGCAGAATTTCAACGGCATCAACATCTATTCCATGTGATAATATTAGATCTAGAGTATGATTACGACAATGAGTGGGTCCTGACACGTGTTGTCTAACTCCAATTGAGTTTACAATGTCTTTAAGTGCCAATCCCAATGCATCTTTTTCATTATCTACATGTATATTAAAATCACCAACAATTAGTACTTTATCGTTTGCCAATACTAATTCTGATAGAAAGTCCGCAAATTCTTTGATAAAATCTTTATGGTGCCCTGGTGGCCTGTATACAGTAGCCAGCAGAAATCTCAAACGTGATTTATCGTTTACACTATATATTTTTACATTAAGCACCAACACTTCAAAAGAAGTATATTTAAAAATAGATTTCTTAGTGGTTTTGAAAATATTACTATAAATTACAGCAACACCTCCCCCTTTGCGTTTTAGACGAGGTTCATGTTTATAACAGTAATCTTGTGGGGTTGACTCATTTAAAGTAATGTAATCGTTTGGTTTTAGCCAGGTTTCTGTCAAACACAGCACATCTAGATTATAACTTGAAATCATATCATTAACTATGAGCGATTTTGAAGTAAGGGATCGAATATTCAGCAACCCAAGCTTTATCATTTGTTCATCTGTATTATATCTGTTTTTTATTTGTTGAACATCAATTAAATTTTTTACCTGACGTTTTTTGGATTTCCAAATTCGGGGAACAGACACAGTCTCTATATGATGATATCTAGGTGAAAGAGGCTCTATGTGATGGGATTTATCTGACCTTGGTGACGCGAGGCCGCTAGCAGACGGTCGGTTTAGCCAGTCTGTCTGCTTCCTGACCTGAGCCCCAGATTGTCATGTTTTAGCTCTAAGACTATGTGCCATATTACTAGAGAGAAGAGCAGCACCATCCCAGGAGGGATGAACACCATCTCTTTTCAACAGGTCAAGCTTGCCCCAAAAACTTTTCCAATTGTCTATGAATTCTATATTATTCAACGGACACCACTTAGACAACCAACCATTGAGTGAGGCCAATCTGCTAACTATCTCATCACTCCTGCGAACAGGAAGGGGGCCAGAGAAAATTACAGTGCCTGACATCGTACTTGCGAGTTTACACACCTCTTTAATATTATTATTAAACATATTATATTAACATTATTATACATATTAGATCAACTACATCAAGTTGTTCTGATTAACTGATCCAAATATTCATAATTAATTATAGTTAAAACAAGATTTATATTAGCAAGAAATATGCAACATCCAAACAGTATGAAGAAACATTATTGTTAAATTTTATCTAAACAAAACAAAAAACTAAAATCAAACTGTTTCTCATTTCTCTTTATTGCTCTTTAAGTAGAAAATCTAATTGCCATGTAAATGGACCCTTTGTAGCTATTTATACTTTTGAATTTGGAAAAAGGCTTTTTAGAACTGTTACGGAGATGTTCAGTTTAGTTCAGTTTCTTTCATGTCTGTAATAGTTCTCATTTGTTTCTATGGAAACTCATTTGTTGTTAATCACATTAAGGTGTTTGTTATTTAGTTCCTCGTTTACTCTCTGTATAAATATTGTCTCGGTTACGTATGTAACCCTCGTTCCCTGAGTACAGGGAACTGAGGCATGTCGCCGGGGGAGTTCCCTGACGAATTGGGATCACGCTAGGGAGCCAATTGCCTTCGAGAGAATTAAAACGAGCCAATGGACATTGGAATGCAATATTTGCATTCCGCGACCCGCCAGTGGATATTGGATAACACTGGGAAAGCGTGCCCTAAGGGAACGCTGTGGAAGCCAGCCTGCCTGAGGAAGGCCTGGAATACACATACGTTTGTACTAGCCCAGTGGGATAGTGAACATATGGCAGTCCCTGAGGTAGTCCCAGTCAGAAGGAAGTGGGAGCGTACTCAACAGGGACGACAGAAAGAGTCTGTCAAAGGTAAGACACGGCTGAACTGCACGTGGCATCATGGATCACGGTAGAGACCACTGGAAAACACCCAGTCTACTAGCAACTCCTAGAGGTAGCAGACCTGGCGCCGGCGTTCCGCCACGCCTGGCACCGGAGGGGTGAAGGAACTCACAAGGCTCACCGACATAGGGCGCCAACGGAGTAAAAGACGCACGTATCTGGCCAAGACGCGGAGTGGCATAGCAAGCCGACACAACCTATTCCCTCGCACCACTGGCCGTAGCGAGTACTCGGGAGGAAACATGTTCTACACGTAGGCTATAGAACCTAGCGAACGTGTTCGTTGTCGCCCAGCCCGCAGCTCTACAAATGTCTGTCAGCGAGGCATCTTGAGCCAAAGCCCAGGAAGCGGCAACACCTGTAGTAGAGTGAGCACGCAACCTGGGAGGACAAGGCGCACCAAGAGACTCATACGCTCGGGTGATAGCATCCACTAACCAGTGGGCTAACCTCTGCTTGGAGACAGCCTTCCCCTTCTGCTGGCCTCCGTAACAGACAAAGAGCTGATCTGAGGTTCTGAAGCTTTGCGTTCTGTCAATATAAACCCGCAGAGCGCGGACGGGACAGAGAAAAGCTGGGGTTGGGTCTGCCTCCTCCTGGGGCAGCGCTTGCAGGTTCACTACCTGATCCGCGAAGGGAGTGGTAGGAACCTTGGGCACATATCCGAGCCGGGGTCTCAACACAACGTGAGAAAGGCCCGGCCCGAACTCTAGGCACGATTTGTCGACTGAAAAAGAGTTGTCTTTTTCAACGACTTTTGTCGACTTTGAAGAGCCCTAAGTACCAGAGCTAGGTCCCAAGAGGGTACAGAGTGCAAAACACGAGGTTGATTTAACCTCCTAGCACCCTTAAGGAATCTGATGATCAGGTCGTGCTTCCCCAAGGACTTATCTTCTACTACATCATGATGCGCGGCTATTGCAGCGACATACACTTTGAGGGTGGAGGGAGACAGCCTTCGCTCCAACCCATCTTGCAGGAAGGAAAGCGTGACTCTGATCAGGCAAGTTCGGGGGTCCTCCCGACGGGAGGAACACCAATCGACGAATATGTTCCACTTCAACGCAGAGGCGCATCGTAGAGGGGGCTCTAGCGGAAGTGATGGTGTCTAGCACTGCCTGTGGTAGATAACCTAGAACCTCCGCGTCCCGTCCAGGGACCAGACATGGAGTTTCCAGAGGTCTGGACACGGGTGCCATAGAGTGGCCCGTCTCTGAGAAAGGAGGTCCTTCCTCAGAGGAATCGGCCAAGGAGGGAGACCGTTGAAACGGTCTGTGTCGAGGAAGAATCTAGACGTGAAAGTACGCGTCCCTCAGGTCGATCGCTGCAAACCAATCCTGGGGACGGATGCATTCGAAAATGCGCTTCTGCGCGAGAATTTTGAACGGGAGTTTGTGCAAGGCCCGATTCAAAACTCGCAGGTCCAGGATTGGCCGTAGCCCACCACCTTTCTTGTGTACAATGAAGTAGGGGCTGTAAAACCCGGACCTCATCTCGGCAGGAGGGACCGGCTCGATCGCGTCCTTCACCAACAGGACATCATTCTCTTTCCTCAAGACAGGAGCGTCCACTGACCGCACACGGGTGAAGTGGACGCCTCTGAACCTGGGAGGCCGGCGTGCAAACTGAATTGCATAGCCGAACTGAATGGTGCGGGTGAGCCATCGGGACGGACCCGGAAGCGCTAGCCAGGCTAGCCAGTGCAGGATTTTGTTGCTTGGAGAATGAAGCTTGGCTTTATTCGTACATAGAACAATCAGAATTTATATTTACTGCTCCAAAACTCAGCTGCAACCAATAAAATCGAATAAAAGTTTCTATTTTTGTTGAAAATAATCTTTAATGGTTTGCATCAATCAATGCAATTATACACATAGCAAGATTAATAATGACACTACAATCAATTGTTATGTAATGTAATTATGTTAAGTAATGAGTCAATCAATCTATTTGCATGTGAAAGTAATGTTTTTACATTTCTTCTCCATTCACTATAACTGTAAACTGTTCAGTCTCATACGTTTGTGAAGTCATGTGAAACTCATTTTCAGTCAAAGAAAGATAATATAAATGTTTAATAGCACATATTAGTATGTTGATTTTTAAAGCTGACATCAATCTGTCAAACCATAAAATGGTGATCAGATGATAAAATAATAATTCTGCTGGAAAAGAATGCACGGAGTCACAAGGTTTAGGTAAGTAGAGGAAATTATTCTTAATGAGCCCATATTTCTCAAATGACACCAGGCCATATGCAAAAGCCTGAGCTAGGGAACTCATCAAAATGCTATTAAAAATTAATAGAATCTGTCTTTGTGCTTCAAAAGTATCAAATTTGCACAGCAAAGATACCATTATTGAGTTGTTTTTGCTGCACCCCTTGAAAGGCCAAGTATCTAAATAAATTGTGCTCTTGGACCAAACAGCAGTCATATTTATACTATAGTTATTAGTTCACCCAAAACTACTAATGATGTCATCATTTACTCACTCTCCTTTTTTCCCAAACCCATATTGCTTTCTTGAGTTTCCTGTGCAAAACAAAATAAGGTTTTATTTTTATTTCTTCTTTTTTTTTTAAGATCTGGTCGCTCAATTCCGTATAATGAAAGTGAAAGTAATGGTTCTTTCAAGCAGTTACATTTTTTGAAACTGTTGTTAAAATGTTTGTTTTTTTCTTTGTTTCTTTCTATGAGGTGCTGTATTTTTTATTACGAATCCACCTTGAAACGATATGGGAAAAATTGTGATATGTGACCCTGGACCACATAACCAGCCACATGGGTAAGCTTTCCATTGATGTATGGTTTGTTAGGACAATATTTGGCCGAGATACAACTATTTGAAAATCTGTAATCTGAGGGTGCAAAAAATCGAAACATTGAGAAAATCTCCTTAAAGTTGTCCATTTATGTTCGCGATTGTGCTGCATTCACTCACAAAAATAAAGTTTTATATTACGGTAGAAAATTTAAAAAATATCTTCATGGAACATGATCTTAATTCCCTAATGATGTTTGGCAAAATAAAAAATGCAACAATTTTGACCCATACAATGTATTGTTGGCTATTGCCACAAATATACCTGTCTACTTGTGACTGGGTTTGTGATCCAGAGTCACATGTGGGTGATTCTGACCAGAATAATTTCACTAGCAGTATAAATTCAATCAGACTTTATATATTGCTAGTCAAATGTCTGTCTGTACAAAACTTGATAGCCTCAGTCGTATTGTCTCAAACAAAGTCCACAGTAGTACATTTCCTCAGAGAGGTACAGTGACTTCATTACAGAAAGAGATTTACATTTACATTTATTCATTTAGCTGATGCTTTATCCAAAGCGACTTACAATTGCTATATATATCAGAGGTCGCACGCCTCTGGAGCAACTAGGGGTTAAGTGTCTTGCTCAGGGACACATTGGTGTCTCACATTGGATTCGAACCCAGGTCTCTCACACCAAAGACGTGTCTAATCCATTGCGCCATCACCACCACCAGATGCCAGAGGCCATGATTTCTCTTTTCCAGATTGCTTTTGCTTTTAACAAAGAAACATTTGTCCTTTTGGGAGATCTTTGCTTTTGCCTCCAATAGTTATCTGCTTCTAAAATGTATCAAAATGGCTGTTTTTTTGTTTTGTTTTTTACGTATACATTATCACATACACAGACAAACATGTATTTCAATATCCATTCTTCCATGTACAGTATGGTCCTATCAGTCATGATTTTATGATAAGACAAGGTGCTTCAGTCTATTACCTTGTGCTCGCCAATCTTCTCAAGGCCTTTTCAAAGAAGAGAGATTAATGTTCACTCAGAATATGAAATTAATTACACACATGGATGTGAAGGTAAAGTCATGACATAAAGAATTGCATGTGCAGGGTAAGATTTGTGAAAGAGTACATAAGATTGCAAGCGTAAATTAAATTTGCATGCGCAAGAGAAGATTTGAAAAGGTGTAAATCGCCCTTCAAGTGTAAGAAAAAAATATTTGCAGCATTTAACTGTTATTCGTAAGTGTAATTCATGTATTTTGAAGCTGCAGCTTCATGCTAACGCAAAATAAATAGGATCTTTATGATGCTGTCAGGCTATACGTCATTATTCGAACATTCTTTTTTTTTTCAACTTGTTTCAAAATTAAAAGTCATTAAACTCTGAAAAATAACCTGGTAACACTTTATTTTGATAGTCCACTTTAGACATTCTACTAACTATAATTCACTTTGCAGCTAGCTACATGTCAACTAACTGTCAGTAGAGTGTTATGATTTTCACCATCAAAATAAAGTGAAACTCTAAAGTCTTTGACTGAAACTCAAAGGTCTACATGACAACTTGTGTTAAGGCCTCTTATGGTCTAGGGTTAGAGGAGGTAACATTGAGTTTATGATAAAATTTGGAGTGATTGTGGTGGCAAAGACGAAACAAAGTAATGCAAAAGAAAAATAATGTTTTATACATTTGATTATACAGTGAAAATAACTGTACAAAAGAGTGGATCATAGTAATAATAATTGATGATGAAAATAAGCAAAGAAAAATAAGCAAATGTTTACAGATCAAAGAAATATCTGATAAATAATTAAACCCAAGAGAAAAAGGGATGCAATGATGCTGACGAAAAGAAAAGAACAAAACAAAACTCATAACAAATCTTCAGCATCAAACGCCCTAACTTACTTACTCTTACTAACAAATACAAAACATACCGTGGGTGGCATTCACTTTCTTACCTGGGGAATATATACACATCGAGTTACCTAGGTGTTGCAGAAAAACAGAAAGAAAACAGGAAAACCGAGTTGCCTTTGTTCAAAGCGTTCAAGTGCGTCCTTTTAAATGCTGGCAGGAAACTTGATTGGCAGCGTAGGAGATGACGTCACACCGTTGAAAGGGATTGACAGGTCCCCGAACCAACAGACGATTAGAGAGGTGGAGCCTAAGAAAATGACAGGGAGCGAGCGAGAGAGAGAAAGAAAACACAACCAACAGGGACGTAACACTTAAAAGAGCCGTATGTAGGATTGTGGCCAAAACTGGTACTGCAATCCCTTTAAAAATACATAGAGCGGTGTATCCCCCCCCCCTGACTCGAGGTCGCCAGATAAGCTGCAGAATTCAGCAGAAACGTAGGCTGCCTCAATGAGCTTCCAATGGCAAGTGACGACGAGACGTGCACCGTTTTTTTTTTGTGTTAATTATGTTTATGCTCCATGAGAGGTATTTTGATAAGTAATTGTGTATTTTAAAAATGTACTAATTGTCATTAGTTAAATAAAATCGTAAAGATTTATTTCACCAATTTCAATATCACCAATGGCTATCACAGGGTTGTTTTCAGTCCCACCATAAAATATTGTTAGAGTAACTAAATTTCAGAGCTGCCAACTCTCACACATTGGACGTGAGACACCCGCATTTGAGTGGTTTCACACATTCACACGCCACACCCCCGATTTCTCACGCTGAAATGTCAACCCGGTCGGACAAATGCCTGAAAGATGAGTTTATCTATAGATTTACCTGTTGGGCCACTCGTGATCGACTAGATATGCCGCAAATGAGTTAAAATGTCCCGGAATCTAGAGCGAGACAGAGAATCCACGTGGCGCGCGCACGGCAGAGATGGAAAGCGAGCGAGAGCCCGTGTTGGAGAATGCCATCGTCCACGATATACGCGAAGAAGGAATGACGAATCATTTTTTCTGAGGTAAAGTTAGGCTTCTGTCTCAATTACGTTTTAAATTGCCATAATGGGCGTGCTAATGTTGTTTTCCTCTGCGTCTCAGCATAAGGACAGAGAAACGGGCTCCTATAATGCATTGCTAATGTTAGTATACGTCCATGTGAGCTAACGTTACGTTACTTTGCACGAACATGCATAACTTTGTTCGACTGTCATGAATATATTAAATGTCCATTGACATCAAGAACAAGTTAGCCAAGAAGAGATGAATCTTACCTGTCCAGGAGAAAATTAGCAACGTTGGCGTCTGTGTTCAAATTCTTCTCCGTTTTCAGCCGTCTCCATCTTTCAAAAGCATCTCCAATACAAATTTTGGTTTTATTTCGGACTTTGTCACAACGAATTTCTGAATTATAACGAGGTCTTTTTGATTTAATAACGTTAGACATTTTTATCCGACTAGAGTTAGGGTAGATTAGAGCAAAGCTGGCAAACCGGATCCTGAAACACTACTGACTTCGTGATTGGTAGATAGGTGGAGGGTGGCGCATCAGACCAAAACACAACATGACAACATCAACATCAGTTGAGGGCCGCAAGTCCACTTTTTAAATGACAATATCCTAGCCATACTACTGTTGTCAGAGATATAAGTATTTGAAATGAACATGATTTCTTAATGTCTAGTGACACATCAGGGCCTTTTTATGATTAATTGAAATAAATTTCTTACATACAGCTCCTTTAAAATAAAATAAAAGTCAAAATAAAAGTTTGGTTTAACTTGAAGAACATTTACATTTACATTTAATAATTTAGCAGACACTTTTATCCAAAGCGACTAACAAATAAGGAGAACAATAGAAGCAATCAGACCAACAAGAGGACAACAGTATACAAGTGCTGTAACAAGTCTCAGTTAGTCTAGTACAGTACACATAGCAAGTTTTTTTTTCTTAAATCATAAAACTAAAACAAATAGATTAGTATAGAATAGAAAAGGTACATGCTAGAATTAATTTGTCTGGCACTGACGAAAAAGATGTGTCAGGGACAAAGATGTGATAGACAGGTCATTCCACTAGATGGGAACAGTCCAGGAAAAGATCCATGAGAGTGATTTCGTACCTCTCTGGGATGGCACCATGATGTGTTGTTCACTAGCAGAACACAAGCTTCTGGAGGGCGCATAAGTCAGAACTAGCGAGTTTAGGTATATAGGTGCAGAGCCAATGGTTGTCTTGTAGGCAAACATCAGTGCCTTAAATTTGATGCGAGCGGCTATTGGCACCCAGTGCAAACTGATGAAGAGAGTTGTGCTGCACTGTAAGACCAAACAGTAAAACCTAGATACATAAAATGGGTTGTAATTACTCAAAAAAATAAAAATGTTCATTCGCCTTTAATTTTCTGTCTAATTTCAACGAACGTGAAATTTTAAGTTTACAGCACTCAAATGCTTTAATTTGTTTTTGTCAGTGCACTCAAATAGTTTTACTATACTCCCGTCTGACGTCACACAACTGTGTACGTGCTCCTCCTTCAACTAATGTTAGCGGCTGCAAGTTTGCGAAAACTCGCCATCGTTTTGTTGCTTGCCTGACTCACATCTTATGAAAATCTGTCAAGCTTAGTTTGCAACACGTGAAAAACTCAATCATATTAAATAAAAAAATGTTGATCGGGAATTTCCTGTGGTGTTGTCTGTGAGGACTTTTGATGAGAAACGCGGCATGCAGTTTCCTGAACCTGCTGGTGGCAAGCTTTTCTTTGTTGTGCTGCCCTCCATTTTATTCGTCTTCTCTTTGGGCACGCTAATCTGGTAAATTCTCTGTTTTATTTTCTGCAAATAGTTTTAGTGTCTTAGCAGTTAATGTATTGTATGCATTTGCAAAGTGAATAAGAATGTCTCGAGACATTTTATCCTGCCTCACTAAAGGTAAAATAGATTAAATTGTTGAAACAACTGTATTTCGTTTTTTTTTTTTTTTTGGATATCAAAGTCTGTCTTTTTGCATTGGTTAATGCATCGGTTTGCACATTAAAACATTTTCGGACAACACATTTTAATGACCTAAAAATGGTGGGCTGTGACTCAATTTAATTGGCACACATGAATAGACAAGTAAATTGGTGGTTTTCATAGAGGTTTGACAATAATTTGATGCACTTTGATCCATGTGTTGTACATTTTTTTGTAACCAAGCCATACCAGTAGCTTGTGTTATTTAGCGGTTATTTTTGTTCTTGCTTAAAATTTGGCATTTCAAAAAGCAAATTATGCAGTATAAAAAATATTTAAATGTTTAAGGTTTGTTTTATGTGATAAGACTGAGCATAATGCCTATTAAGTTACATAGCTGATTAGCGTTGTGTGTATTCACATATTTTTCCTAGTATTTTGGCAAATATTACAACCTGACTAACCTCTCAATCTCTCTTTTTTCAGGCTAGCAGCTGGCAGTTCAGTTTGGTATGTTTATGTCCAATTATTAATACACATTCATTGCAAAGAGATGCTAAAATGTGAATGAATATTGAGTGCACAACACAAATTAAAAAAAATCAATGGCATGGAAGTGCAAACTTTGTGCTGCTGTCTTTGATCAAAGGTTACAGGTGCTTGAACATTATTGTTTGCATCATGGCAATGTGTCCTTAGTCAACCCATTGCCATGTCTCTATGATGACTGTACAGGTCCTTCTCAAATAATTAGCATATTGTGATAAAGTTCATTATTTCCCATAATGTAATGATAAAAATTAAACTTTCATATATTTTAGATTCATTGCACACCAACTGAAATATTTCAGGTCTTTTATTGTTTTAATACTGATGATTTTGGCATACAGCTCATGAAAACCCAAAATTCCTATCTCAAAATTAGCATATCATGAAAAGGTTCTCTAAACGAGCTATTAACCTAATCATCTGAATCAACTAATTAACTCTAAACACCTGCAAAAGATTCCTGAGGCTTTTAAAAACTCCCAGCCTGTTTCATTACTCAAAACCGCAATCATGGGTAAGACTGCCGACCTGACTGCTGTCCAGAAGGCCATCATTGACACCCTCAAGCAAGAGGGTACGACACAGACAGAAATTTCTGAACAAATAGGCTGTTCCCAGAGTGCTGTATCAAGGCACCTCAGTGGGAAGTCTGTGGGAAGGAAAAGTGTGGCAAAAAACGCTGCACAACGAGAAGAGGTGACCGGACCATGAGGAAGATTGTGGAGAAGGACCGATTCCAGACCTTGGGGGACCTGCGGAAGCAGTGAACTGAGTCTGGAGTAGAAACATCCAGAGCCCCCGTGCACAGATGCGTGCAGGAAATGGGCTACGGGTGCCGTATTCCCCAGGTCAAGCCACTTTTGAACCAGAAACAGCGGCAGAAGCACCTGACCTGGGCTATAGAGAAGCAGCCTTTTTCGGATGAAAGCCAATTTTGCATGTCATTCGGAAATCAAGGTGCCAGAGTCTGGAGGGAGACTGGGGAGAAGGAAATGCCAAAATGCCTGAAGTCCAGTGTCAAGTACCCACAATCAGTGATGGTCTGGGGTGTCATGTCAGCTGCTGGTGTTAGTCCACTGTGTTTTATCAAGGGCAGGGTCAATGCAGCTAGCTAGCAGCAGCTGGCCTGCCAACTCTCCTGACCTGAACCCCATAGAGAATCTGTGGGATATTGTGAAGACAAAGTTGAGAGACGCAAGACCCACCACTCTGGATGAGCTTAAGGCCGCTATCGAAGCATCCTGGGCCTCCATAACACCTCAGCAGTGCCACAGGCTGATTGCCTCCATGCCACGCCGCATTGAAGCAGTCATTTCTGCAAAAGGATTCCTGACCAAGTATTGAGTGCATAACTGAACATAATTATTTGAAGGTTGACTTTTTTTGTTTTAAAAACACTTCTTTTATTGGTCGGATGAAATATGCTAATTTTTTGTGATAGGAATTTTGGGTTTTCATGAGCTGTATGCCAAAATCATCAGTATTAAAACAATAAAATACCTGAAATATTTCAGTTGGTGTGAAATGAATCTAAAATATATGAAAGTTTTTTTTTTATCATTACATTATGGAAAATAATGAACTTTATCACAATATGCAAATTTTTTGAGAAGGACCTGTATATGCACATTTCAGTCAATAAATGCATTGAAAATTCACTTAACACATACTCAGTGTTGCATACTCAGACAGCTGTGCATAGTGTAAATCATATGGATGTGTATCATTCATCTGTCCTATATGTGGACCGAAGCAGCTGTTTAGCGATAAAACCCTTCTCAATCATTTAAGGACACATTTAAAACAATGGGCTGGGACGGTTACCGCATTACCGCAATACCGCGGTCAGTTGACCCTTCCGCGGGTCTGAGCTCGTCACCGTCATCACCGCAAAAAAAAAAAATCATAAAAATAAATCTTCATAAAACTTCATCACTGCATTTGTCCCCACCACTTTTTGCCAGGGTTGATTGTGTCCCCACCACTTTTGAAACTTCTCGCTGCACGAATGTACCAATACAATTAAATAAAACATCTCCATTTAACTCTAGTAGAGCATTCATTTCGTTCGTTTGTTAAATAAGAGGCGATCTGAAATGTGTTCTTTTTTAAATCATGTGACCAAAGTGCTCGTTGCCGCGGATACAGTATTCTGTTGTGATTCGCACATAGTCTTCACTTGGACACGCGCTTCAATCCGTTGCGGAGAGACTCTCTATTCGTTACGGTGAAATCACAAAACATGATATACAAAAAAAACGTGTCCCTGCTTGATATACAACCACTAATAAACAATCGGTTTTGATGAGGGGGGAAAAAACTATACTAGCCTACTTAGTGCGGATTAGGACCCAGAACCTCTGACACGCTTGGCAAAAGTTCTGCCACTGAACCATTAAAGTACATTGGGTTAGTAGTCGGATCGTCTCGATTACATATGTAACCCTCGTTCCCTGAGTAGGGAACGGAGACGTTACGTCGGAATGACAACGAAATGGGGTTTCGCTTAGAACACCTATTGACTTCAAGTATACAAAAACGAGCCAATAGCAAAGAAATGCCATGGGTCTGCGGAATTTGCATGACGTAACTCCGCCCCACCTCGTGGGTATAAAAGGAGGACGCCGGCAACATGCAGTTATGTTTCTTCGCTGAGGAGCCAAGACTGAGCTCAGGCGATCCCCGCGGTACAGCGAAAGTGGCAGGAAGACTTAACGTCTCCGTTCCCTACTCAGGGAACGAGGGTTACACAAGTGACCGAGACGTTCCCTTTCATGGTCACTCCGAGTTACGTCGGAATGACGACGAAATGGGGTTAACAGTCTAATCACGCCACTTTCACAGCTGTCTTCCAGTGCCCTGCGTAAATCTGAGACCCTTGTGTGAGACTAGCACGGATGAAGGACTCCTATTTAACACAGGAATACCAAGGTACACTGGGAGGCATATCCCATTGTTTAGAGGAAATATGCAATTAACACCAACCCAGAGGGGGGGGGGGGCATTTAGAAATACACATATGACCCGAAGGAAGCATATGGAGAACACTGGGGTGTCCAGCCGCAGGTGGAATATTTCAACCCCAGGGGTGGCAAAGTGGCTTGCCAAGGAAAAGACACATGCTCAGAGAGGCTTACAATGGAAATACACGTGTGGGGGTAGCTCCGGGGAGGGACCATGCACACGGGAGGCACCTAGCCGACGCACAGGCAATAGACACTGGCGCTAGCATCAGGGGTGCTGGAGGAACTCAGGGCTTGCGGAGAAGCTCACCTGAGGTGAATATTGCACTTATCCAGTCCGTGGAGTGGAATGGCGAGCAAGCGAAGACACCTGAGCAGGTCCAGTACTAGCTGGTTGAAGCGAGTACATGAGAGGACACTGGCTCCACTCGGAGATTGTAGAATCTGGCGAATGTGTTAGGTGTCGCCCAGCCTGCAGCTCTGCAGATGTCTGTTAGCGAGGCGCCATGCACTAGAGCCCAAGAGGATGCCACACTCCGGGTGGAGTGGGCAGTCACACCAAGGGGGCACGGTCGACCTTGCTGCTGGTATGCCAAAGCAATGGTGTCCACTATCCAGTGAGACAACCTCTGCTTGGAGAGAGCCTTTCCCTTCAGCTTCCCACCATAACAGACAAAGAGCTGGTCTGAGGTCCTGAAACACTGCGTCCTGTCTACATAGGCGCGGAGAGCGCGTACTGGACAGAGCAGTGCCAAGGCTGGGTCTGCCTCCTCCAAGGGCAGCGCTTGCAGGTTCACCACCTGGTCCCGGAAGGGAGTGGTAGGAACCTTGGGCACATATCCAGGCCGGGGTCTCAGGATCACGTGAGAGTAAGCCGGCCCGAATTCCAGGCACGCTTCGTCAACGGAGAATGCTTACAGGTCCCCTACCCTCTTGACAGAGGCCAATGCAACCAGGAGCGCTGTCTTCATTGACAGGAACTTAAGCTCCACTGATTGCAAAGGCTCAAAGGGAGCACTCTGCAGGGCATCTAGAACCACCGCGAGGTCCCAAGAGGGAACGAGAGGAGAACGAGGAGGATTCAGTCTCCTCGCTCCTCTCAAGAACCTGACGATCAGGTCGTGCTTCCCTAAGGATTTACCTTCTACCAAGTCATGCTGTGCGGCAATAGCGGCAACAAAATTTGAGGGTGGAGGGAGACAGCCTTCGCTCCAACCCATCTTGAAGGAAGGAAAGCACGACACCGACCGAACACCTCCGGGGTCTTCACGGCGAGAAGAGCACCAGTTGACGAAGAGGTTCCACTTCAACGCCTAGGCGTGTCTCGTGGACAACGCTCTAGTGGAAGTGATGGTAGCCACCACAGCTGGTGGTAGGGTACTCAAACCTCGTCCCGTCCAGGAGCCACACGTGGAGGTTCCAAGAACGGGACGAGGGTGCCACAGGGTGCCCCGTCCCTGAGAAAGGAGGTCCTTCCTCAGAGGAATTGGCCAAGGAGGTGCTGTCGCGAGGAGCACCAGTTCGGAGAACCAAGTCTGGGTGGGCCAGTACGGCGCAACCAGAAGGACCTGCTCCTCGTCCTCCTTGACCTTGCGCAAGACCTGCGCAAGAAGGCTCACTGGGGGAAACGCATATTTGCGGCCCCGCGGCCAGCTGTGCGCCAGTGCATCCGTGCCGAGCGTGCCCTCGGTCAGGGAAAAAATACAGGTTGCAATGGGTCGAGTCGTGAGAGGCAAACAGATCTATCTGTGCGTCCCCGAAATGGTCCCAAATCAGCTGAACCGACTGGGGATGGAGTTGCCATTCTCCAGGGAGGGGCTGAAGCCGTGAGAGCTCGTAGGCTGCACAGTTCAGAGCTCCGGGAATATAAATGGCTCGAAGCGACCTCAGATGCTTCTGACTCCATAAGAGGTGGCGAACGAGTTGCGACATACAGCGGGGTATTGTCTGATTGGACTAGTACGTGTTGACCCTTGAGCAACGCCCGAAAGCGGTGCAGGGCAAGGCGTACTGCCAGCAACTCGAGGCAATTGACATGCCATAGGCGCTGGGGTCCTGTCCAGGAGCCCGCGGCAGCATGTCCATTGCATATGGCGCCCCAGCCCGTGGTGGAGGCATCTGTTGAGATAACAACATGCCGGGAAACTCGTTCCAGGGGGACACCTGCGCTGAAAAACTGAGGTTCAACCACGGGGTGAAGGTCTGACAGCAGGTCAGAGTAACTGATACTCGGAGCGTGCCTTGTTGCCATGCCCACCTCGGGACTCGGTCGCGTAGCCAAAGCTGAAGCGGTCTCATATGAAGCAATCCGAGAGGCGTTACCGCGGCTGCACATGCCATATGCCCCAGGAGCCTCTGAAAAAATTTCAGTGGAACCGCACTCTTGCTCTGAAATTGTCTCAGACAAGTCAGCAGTGACTGTGCGCGCTCGCTCGTAAGCTGCGCGGACATGGCGACCGAGGCGATGTCCATACCGAGAAAAGAGATCCTCTGCACGGGGCAAAGTTTGCTCTTCTCCCAGTTGACCCGAAGGCCCAGACGAGCTAGGTGCCGGAGCACAAGGTCCCTGTGTTCGCAAACCTGGTCTCGAGAGTGAGCTAGGACAGTCAGTCACCGAGATAGTTCAGGATGCGAACCCCGTGATCTCATGGAGGAACAAGGGCTGCCTCGACGACCTTCGTGAAGACGCGAGGATACAGGACTAGCCCGAAAGGGAGAACCGCGTACTGGTATGCCTGCCCCTCGAAAGCAAACCGGAGGAACGGTCTGTGTCGAGGAAGAATGGAGACATGAAAGTAGGCGTCCTTCAGGTCGATCGGTGCAAACCAATCCTGGGGCCGAACACATTCGAAAATGCGTTTGGCGGTGAGCATCTTGAACGGCATCCTGTGAAGGGAGCGGTTCAACACGCGCAAGTCCAGGATCGGTCATAACCCACTGGTTTTCTTGGGGACAATGAAGTAAGGGCTGTGGAAGCCGGACCTCATCTCGGCTGGAGGGACAGTCTTGATTGCACCCTTCGCCAGCAGGGTGGCAATCTCTACTCTCATGATAGGGCCATTGCCACCGACCAGAGTGGAGCGGACTCCCCTGTAGCGGGGAGGAGACCGTGCGAACTGAATCGCATAGCTGAGCCGATGGTTCGCGCGACCCAGCGAAACAGACAGGGAAGCTCTAGGCAGGCTCCCAAAAACTGTGCCAGCAGAGTCAACGAACCACCGACGTCCCCTCGGTGGTGCAGCGAAGCGGAATGACCCGCCCAGAGGTGGACGGCATAGCGGCCCAGAGTGGGGCACGGTCATAACCGCACCCTGACAGAGGAGGCAAGGGAAGGACCAGCGTTCCACGGGGGCCTGCTCTGCCAGGGGTCTGGCGACAGAGGGGGATGACAGCGGTACGGTCCAGGGACGGCACACACTGTCATCCGGCTCTGAGACAGAGGGGGAAGAGGGGTGCACGGCTCGGAGGCGGCGCACCGTGTCGTCCGAAACTCTGTATGCTCAGAGACGAGAGAGTCAGTTCTTTCTGAATAAGGATTCTTCCCCAGCCCTCCACCGGGGAAAGGAGTGGCCCTGCTACCAACTCCTGGAAAGAACTGAGTCCCATCTCTGAGCAGCCCATCTCAAAAGTGCCGCTTAACCCGGCGTTTAGCGGGGGGTGGGGCTGGAGAGGGCTGAGGCATCCCCCCCCCGGTCTTCCAAAGCCAGCCCGTGAACGGGCGGGGTTGGAACCGTGGGAGGGCGCCTTCGGCGGTTGGCAGACTGAGGGACCTGAGCGGACGGCGGGGCCTTCGGCAGAATAACCTCAATCTGCTCCCGGGCGGTTGAGAACTGTTGGGCAGAAGTACTCAACCGCACCGCCGAAGAGGCCGACCTGGGATATGGGGGTGTCGAGCAGACGAGTCCGCCGACATCCTGCACATCAGACCGGTCAGCCCCAGAGTGGTAAACATCACCTGACTCGGAGAGCGCACGGCGACCTTCGTCGCTCGGATAGCAAGGTCAGTGGCGGCACGCTTTTTGGTAGCTCATTAAAGAGCCACGAGTCAGTCCCGCCCTCATGCATAACCATGAGCATCTGGGTCAGGTAGACCACAGAACGGTCATGGGATGCAGTGAGGCGGCAGCCTGTCCTGTGGTACTATAGGATTTCGCCACAGATTAGTGTAGACGAAAAGAACTACATGCTTCGGACGGGTGTTTAGGATTGCGCCGGGAAGCACTCTGAGGACACAGTAGGATCGCATCAGAGCGTTCAACCGGGGGGACCCCAGTGTACCCATGGGCAGCGGTCCCGTTGAGGGGAGGGAAAGGCGGATGAGACTAACGAGCGGTCCTGAGAAGACACGGGGGTCTTTCAGGACGTCGAGATCTCATCATGCACGTCTGGGAAGAAAGATATTGGGGTTTGCCATGGACGCGGGTCGGCGGCCTTACCCAAAAAACAATCGTCCCAGGAAAGCATGGCCGTCATCTCCGGATCAGACTCAGGCACAGCCATAGCACACCAGAAGGTGGCAGCTGTGACGAGTCGTCACTTCCAGAAGAATAAAGCCCACCTAGTGATGCTGCTACAGACATAGCACCATCCTCTGTAGCTTTCAAATGAAAACACACGGGCCACCCGAAGGTAGACTCGTGGAATCACCTGATCGCTAGCGGGCACCGTCATTGAAGAGGGGGGCTGGAGAGTCGGCGCCTTGTTCCAGACCATCACCCTCAGGTCACCCTGGCCACCAGCCGAAATTTGGGGGGTGGATGAGGGGACTCTCACTCTTGCGAGTTCACCGAGTCTCGACCTAAATGACGCGATGATCATGTTCCCACAGAGAGAACATGAATCACCCACGAGCGCTGTTCAAGCATGATCAAAGCCCAAACACACTAGACAGCGCTCGTGCCCATCAGAGTCCGATACCAATCTGCCACAACCACAAATGCACGGGCGAGCCGTCTTTAAAAAGACGTGCCGCGTGCGAGCTCTTTTGTGAGAGGAGAAAAAAACTCTGCGATGTTGAAGCGAGCAGGGAGAAACACACTCACTGGCAGATCACTGCACAGATCAGCAGGCAATGTGAACTCGCTGCAGATCGCCGTCACACCAACACCGGAGAGAATGGCTCGTCTCGTAGAGCGAAGTCAGAAATGGCTGTGGAGTGAAGAGATACTCTTGGCTCCGAAGCGAAAACATAACTGCATGTTGCCGGCGTCCTCCTTTTATACCCACGAGGTGGGGCGGAGTTACGTCATGCAAATTCCGCAGACCCATGGCATTTCTTTGCCATTGGCTCGTTTTTGTATACTCGAAGTCGATAGGTGTTCTAAAGCGAAACCCCATTTCGTCGTCATTCCGACGTAACTCGGAGTGACCACGAAAGGGAACTATGTATTTATTCAAGTAAAAAATTCTCGCCACTAACAACATATATTAGATCTCATTAAACAACAAATTAAACACAATGTACTATTGTATACTATGGACCACCCCCCAAGTTTTGTGATCCGTCTCACCACTATAGTAGCACTGATCACTTTGAGGGGGGGATAAAAATAATTAAGCAGAGGCAGGACACCCTGTGTGCGCTTGTGTGCACGCGGGATGTATTGCGCCGGCGGGCGGGCGGTATGGTGCTAATAGCGGTTTAACGCAATACCGCAGGAATTTCTTGCGTTTCAACCACAGTAAGAAAAAATCCATACCGCCCCAGTCCTAAACATGAGAAGGTGGACTGTCTATTCAGAAATGGTGAGTACTCTACCAATGTCTATTCCTCTTTTAATGCCCACAAAAGTAGGAATCATCCAGATGGTGATGTTTCAGATTTTAAGGACGAGATCATCTTGACAGTAACTGACAGCCCCTCAATGCAAAGTCAAGTTGAATCTAATTCCCCTCAGGATTCTCTTGAGCTAGAGACTACTGACTTTAATCCTCTTGAGTCAAGATATGACACAGATGAATTGCAAGCTCAATTGAAGAACAACTTGGCTTCTTTGTTTTTGAAAATGCACAGTGTTCTTCGTGTATCAGAGATGGCTATACAAGACAGTTTTCTTACAGATATCCAACATCCAATATCTGGTACACGGTCCAAACCTCTTGTGAGAGACTCAATCATCATGGTTCTGCGAGAGTATGATCAGACTCTTAGTGAAGTTTTTCTTAAAGGCATACTATGCAGAAATTGTGTTTTTGTCAAACAGCGACCCCTAGAGTCGATGTGGAATACTTGCACTGTCGTAAATAGCCATAACCCCTCCACCCCCACCGAATAGGAAGCATTGATAGAAGCATCGGTCATGCAACAGGAACAGATAGACTCCGAAGATATTGACCAGGTAATGTTTCACGATGTCATACAAATATTAGGCTATTGCATAGTCTACTGAACTACTGATGACGGTAATAGGATAATAATAATTATATGTCAAGTGTTAGACTACTTTATAATAATAAAGTAACCTACCGCGTTTGCTGGCTTATAACGTTTTTACATGATTGCTGCTAAATCACAAGTAAATAGCCTATAGTCTAGGCCTACTGTATAATTTCATTTGTGTTTTTTGATTGTAATGTAAACATTACAAAATGCCGGATGACATCAATAAAGTTAAATGTACGTCGCATTATTTTATATCATTGGCCGTTATGATGTCATTAGACATTATTATTGCAATTTATCATAATAGTTTGCAAATTGTGCTCGTTTACACTATTTACAACCTCTAGGCTTATATATGTCCTGATAATTATGTAAGATATTGACAACTGTTCTCATAATAATCGCAGGAATCAACGTCAACAGCGTCATCTGATATCCCTCAGGCGATTGGGGCCACATCAAAGAAAAAGAAACCTCCGCGGAGGAGAGCTTCGAAAGGGGGGAAGGGCACGAAAACTCTCGACCCTGAGGAGCAGTCAAAGCTGCAGGAGCTGCGGTCAAGACGTGCAGCTGAAATGAAGGTTTGTTTATTATTGGTCAAGATGTAATTTTAGATACAGCCTTTCCCCCAATATATATATACTAACCAATTGTTTTGTGCTGTAGGTAAAACTGCATTCCCTGGAGTATGTGCAGAAGGACAGGCTGTTGAATACAATCCTCACAAGGTTGCCAGGTCTTACGTTTGATGTGATGGCCATGTTTGAGGTATCCCAGAGCCCTGACCCTGTTGGAGATGTCCAGCAGTGGTGCACTTGCACCAATTGCAGAGAAATGGATACAGACCTGGAAAGGCTTTGCTGTCACCAGATACCTGAAAATTGCATAAGCAAAATGGCACACATGGAGTTCTATGTGTTAGATGAGGGGGTGTTGCAGCCTGGAATTACATTTTTGCTGTTGATGACAGCCAGGACATCGTCAATATAGACATGCCACCTACAGACAGTTTGCAGCATGGCCGCCTGGGTGTGGGCAACAGAGTGGTGATCCCAAGCTGTTGTTTCTGGAAGATACGGATCAAATTCCCAGACCCAAGAGGCCAATATACAGGATTCCGGGTGCGCCACCTTCAGTAGTTTTTTTAAATTAGCCTTTTGTAATTAGTTATACAGCTATTTCTAAACAGCATCTTATGGAAGAAACATTTGTGAATGTGAATTGATTGTTTTGTTCCCAGTTACCTCTGCAATTGTGCACTTCTATTTTTTTTTAATTTTTTAATTTTTTATTCAAGCTTTTGACATTGACAGGGTTTAGACATAGTTGGCCAGTCTGAGCTAAGACAAATTGTCCAGGTGGCTATTCTCCACAGAATACACACAAAAGTACATTATCACAATATATATCACAAATAATTACCACACAAAAAAGGGGAGAGGGAGAAGAAAAAAAAGGAAAATAAGCATACCAATAAATTACATCAGAATCGGGTAGTTATTCAGTCCTTCCATGCCAGGTTCTGTATTCCCAGCACTAGCAGATGTGTCTCTCCCACCCCAAGATAAGTGCAGAAGGGGTCCCATACTCTATAGAATTTAAAAGGTTTATATTTTAATGCTGTTGAAAAAGCTTCATTTGGAATAAGGCCTTTGGCTGTGTTAATCCACTGTGCTATTGATGGGGCTCGATCTGTTATCCAGCATACAAGTATGCATTTGCGAGCACAGTGTAGTAAGATTTGGAGAAGGTGTGCCCCTTGGAATTTGGACGGTAGTTCCTGGCTCATCCCAAGCAAACATGTCTTTGGTCCTAATTGTAATGAGCAGCGAAATATGCTCTCAGGTTCCCTTAGGATGCCCATCCAGAATAGTTGTATTGTTGAGCAGCTCCAGAAACAGTGGAAGAGGGTTCCTTCTAGTCTTTTACATTTATTACAGAGGTTGGATAGTTTTGGGTTCACTTTATGTCTTTGGGCTGGAGACACATGTAAACGATGAACTATTTTAAATTGCATTTCCCAGGCTGAGTTGTTGGCTAGATAGGAGAGCATCTCACATATGGCTTCCCAATCAGTTGTCTGAATTTCTTCCCCAAAGTCCTTTTCCCATAACACCATAGTTTTATCTGAGCTATCTTTATTTGCCCATATCAAAATGTCATAGAAGGTTTTGGATGCAGATCGAGATGACGTAAGTTTATTTAATTGTTCCTCAATTGGGGACACGCATAGCCCACTTGAATAGACTAGAGATTTTTTTTTATGAAGCTGCGTATTTGGTGGTATACCAAGAAGAGCTTCTTATTGATATCATATTTTGCAGTGAATTGTTCGAAGGTCATTGGCTGTTTATTCTCCATCAAATCTCCTATGACATGTATTCCTTTCTCTTTCAAATGTATAAGGCCATCATTCATCCCCGGGGGGAAATCTGGGTTGTTATGCAAGGGTGTGAGTAGTGAAAGATGGGAGCCAAGCCCTTCTGTTTTGCGAACTAATCTCCATATTTTAATCATATTTTTAAGGATGAAATTATCTTTAGTTAAAGTTCGCTGTGTTTTGGGCGACAGATATAGTAGATTCCGTAGAGGGATTGGCCCAAGAGTTGTGGCTTCTGCGCTAATCCAAGTTGAGTTTGGATCGTTCAAGTGCCATTCCAGTGTAAATCGAAGTTGGGCAGAGAGCTGATATAGGTTAATGTCTGGGGCCGCTAGACCTCCACATCTACTCAAGAGTGTTAAAAAGCTATATCTCAGTCTAGGTCTTTTTTTACGCCAAATAAAGGAAATAATGGAGCCACGCAACTGTTTAAGTGCTTTGTTAGGAATGAGAACTGGTAGCATTTGAAATGGGTATAGAAGGTGGGATAAAATATACATTTTGACAAGATAGACACGGCCTAATAGGGATAAGGGAAGATTACACCATCTATCTAGGTCTGATCTGATATTCGAAAAAATAGGGATGAAATTGCTTTTATACAGACTTTCCAGCCTCTCTGTAATCTTTATACCCAAATACACAAAGCCTGCCTGTTATGATCCTGTCTCTTTCCCTTTCCTCTGTCTCCCTCTACTGGACACACACAGTATTGTACACGCACTTTTACTGATTCGCAATTACTCTCTCCCAGCTGTTCCTTGTTCCCCTCTGCTTCGCTCTAGTTTCCCCGCACCTGTTCTCTCTTTTCTCTGATTACGCTTGCTACTTCTTCCCTCTCTTTTCCCTGTCTCTTTGTCAGATTGTTTGTTAACCTTTGATGAAAGAAGCTACACAGATTTTCCTCTTTCAGCCTGTTGTTTTGTCCTGTCCTGTCCTGTCCTGTCCTGTCCTGTCCTGTCCTGTCCTGTCCTGTCCTGTAGTGATGGGCAGATCGAGGCTTCGTGAAGCAATGAAACAGTCGAAGCAAATTTGCCAATCCGAAACCCGTCTCCACGGTGACACCTAGTGGTCACTTGCAGGTGTTGATCTGAAACAACCTTTACAAAGAGCTAATAAAAAAATGTGTTGGGTTTTTTTTTTTATTGTATTTTTGTAATATATTAAGCTTGTAACCTGTAGTCTCTTCACATTGCATAATGTGATTTTGGTCATGAAAAATGAATATTAATAAAAATAAATCAAGCCACAATGTCTCCCTTTCTTATAGATTTTTATTCAAAAATATTAATTTCTCTGCTGTTGAAGGACTCAGAAAACATTTGTTTTTAAAGTGATTGGCAGTTGTGATTGGGATGTTAGGCATGTCTTAGTCCATGGCCTTTCTAAACAATGGCCCAACACTTAGTTATTATATTTCACTTATAATTAACCTATATTTCAAACAATGGATATCTTGCTTAGATGGCCCAGCAGTGTCAGTAGCAGGCCTTGGTTCAGGGGGAACACTACCATCCTCTGTACCCTGCAGAATGGCAGGATGAATGCTCCTCAAATGGCGCATCATGGATGATGTATTGTTGCAGTAGGCTAGCTGCCGATCACAATACACACATCTCACTTTGTTTGGGGTTTCCAAATGGAAATGCTCCCACTCCACAGATGTACGGCATCTCTTCTGTGGAGCCTCCATTTCTATCTATCTATCTATCTATCTATCTATCTATCTATCTATCTATCTATCTATCTATCTATCTATCTATCTATCTATCTATTTTATATGTAGCCTATCTATCTAATAATCTATATGTATCTATAATATATGTATCTGGATATATATATATATATATATTTCTATCAAGGCATCTATTAATGTGTCACTATATGTACTCTGTGTGTCTCTAAGTCAATGTGTAAATGTAAATTAAATCCTAAATATAACTAAACAAATCGCACTATAAATGTCACTATATCACCAAAAATCCGCTACCTCAAAACCAAACTCCTCTCACAAAAACCCACGATATGAAAATGCGTTGACAAAACTTTTATACTGTGTGATTGTGTGATTTGTTCCCGAACCGACCAATCAATGAAACCCTGATTCGGCGGAGCACTCCACCTGATGAAACACTTAGACGCTTCATTTAGCCGTTGTCACGTGACGTGGGTGTTTTGAATCACGCTTCGGATCAGTGTTTCGAATCATCTTTGCTTCGGGATCTCGCAAAGCTTCGGAACGTCTGTTTCACGCCAGCCATCCTTACTGTCCTGTCCTGTTCTGTCTGGAGCTGTTTGATCCTTCCGGGAATCCTCAGTCGCAAGTACCGTTTCTTCTGAGCTAAAGATTGTTTTCTGTGTTTGTTCAGTATCCATACTGCCTGAGACAACGACTATTACCCGCTGACCATCCTCCGGGTGTTTCCCGAGTGACCAGAGACAAGCCGCCGCCTGTGTTCCTCATCCTCGCTATCAGCCACCCTCACTGTTCCCGAGTGGATTTTTCTGTTGCACTTTATCTGGCCCTAATTCTGGCTGTTTTCTGTTGAACATTTTTCTACAAGAGCTTTTCTGTTGCTGGTGGCTTCCTCATTTATTATCATTAAAGACACTTTGACTGTGGTTCGCTGTTGGGTTTTCTCTTACCTTATAACAGTACAATCTGACCAAGATGGACCCAGCGAACGAGAGCCCAGAGTACCTGATTCTCGCACTGCACTCCAACGATTTCTCGGCTTCGCAAATTTTTACCGCCGGTTCATCCGTAATTTTAGTCAGGTGGCAGCTCCTTTAACCGCTTTAACCTCGTCCAAGTCTAGTTTTGTATGGACCGACTCCGCCCAGAGAGCTTTCGACTGTTTAAAGACACTCTTTACTACGGCTCCCATCTTAGTCACTCCCCACATTTCGCAGCAGTTCATTGTTGAGGTTGACGCCTCAGAGGTGGGTGTCGGGGCCATTCTCTCCCAACGCTCTCCCTCTGATGGTAAAACCCATCTGTTACGTCCAAGGACGTATATTTTTGTGAAGTACGTGGTACTGTGATCTGGGTGTGCTTTCTTTGTTGTTTTGGTGTCTCCTGCTCTCTTTTGGCTCCTCCCACTTTTTCATTCTGGCAGGTTGCTGATTACGTCTCCAGCTGAACCTGCTTATCAACCAGTAGGGACACAGCATAAATGCCAGCAGAACTATCAATCAGAGAGAACCTTTCTCCAGAGCATGGTCTGTGTCCTGCCCGGCCCTGTTGTTGAGCACTGTCGTGTTCCTTGTCGTGGACCTGTGTCGCGGACATTTAAGCTGCTGTTTATCTGATTATTTGCTTTGTTTACTGTCTGGGAACTGTACGGAGGTGGGTGCCATTTTTATTTAGCTATCCCCTGTTTTCTCCTGGTTTGTGATCAGGGAGGGAGAGAGTGTACATTTCTGTTATTTGTTTGTATTTTCTTTAAGAGATTTAGTAAGAAATTGTCTCCCCCAGGCAGTATAAACTTTGGTTTGTTATTTTGGCATTGCCCCCCCTCCTGAAGTTTTTGTTTCCTTCCCAATTTACTCTCAAAGTAAATTATTGTTAACTATTGAATAAAACTGTTGAAAAGAACTTCGTTGTTGTGGTGCTGTGGCAGGGCCCTGACTATTGATCTTTAAAATCTTAACTATGTTACGCTCTGTCCCCTAGACACTCAAAGGACGTAACACCATCCGTGCGCGTTTTTCTCTTATCGCCTCTCGCCCCCCGAACGTAACTACGACGTTGGCGACCGTGAGCTGCTTGCTATCCGTTAAGCTTTAGGGGAATGGCGCCATTGGTTGGAGGGAGCATCTGTTCCATTCATTGTGTGGACCGATCACCGTAATCTTGAATACATTCGCTCCGCCAAGAGACTGAGTGCCCGTCAGGCTTGTTGGGCTCATTTTTTTCACTCGATTCGACTTCACTATTTCCTATCGCCCTGGGTCAAAGAATGTTAAGCCCGACTCTCTCTCTCGTCTTTTTGATTCCTCCAGTGTCATTCCTAACCAGGAAAGTATCGTTTCCCCCGCGCGCGTGGTCGGTGCTATGGTTTGGGGAATAGAGAGACTTGTTAAGCACGCTCTCTCTCATTCCATCACTCCACGAGGCTGTCCTAAACATTTACTTTTCATCCCGGTCTCTGCTCGTCGAGCGGTCCTGCAGTGGGGCCACTTGTCTAAATTGGCTGCCCGCCCCGGCGTTAGGGGAACCTTAGCCTCCGTTCGACAGCGTTTCTGGTGGCCCTCCCGTGAGAAGGGCCTGCACCATTTGTGCTCAAACTCTCGCAGTCTCGCCTTACAGAACCCCGCGTCTTGGTCCGAGCAAATTCCCTGGGCCGAGCGCCCACAATTCTCTCCCATCATCCGCTACCGGTCTTTCTCCTTTTCAGTGTTGCCTTGGGTACCAACCTCCGCTGTTTTCTTCCCAGGATTCAGCATCTCGCGTTCCGTCCGTTCAAGCCTTTGTTAGCCGCTATAAACGTACTGGGAGAAGGGTGAGATCAGCTCTTTGTCGTTCATGAACTCGAATGTGCAACACCGCTAATAGACGTCGTGTTAAGAGCCCCCGCTATCATTGCGGCCAAAAGGTGTGGTTATCCACCCATAACCTACCGCTCCAGTCCGTTTCTCGGAAATTGGTCCCCCGTTTTGTCGGTCCTTTTCGGATCTCCAAGGTCGTTAGTCCTGTCTCAGTCAAGTTAAGGTTACCTTCTAATCTCCGTCGTGTCCATCCTGTCTTCCATGTCTCCTGCATCAAGCCCGTTTTTCACGCCCCCCCCCGCGTCCGTCTCTCCCCCCTGTTTTAGTCGAAGGAGCACCTGTTTATAAGGTTCGTAAGCTCTTGGATATTTGTCGTCGAGGTCGTGGCTACCAGTATTTAGCAGACTGGGAGGGGTACGGTCCTGAGGAGAGAAGCTGGATCCCCTCTCGTGACGTCCTGGACCGCTCGCTTATTGATGATTTCCTCCGTTCTCGACAGTCCTCTTCCTCGGGAGCGCCAGGGGGCGCTCGTTGAGGGAGGGGTACTGTTATGATCCTGTCTCTTTCCCTTTCCTCTGTCTCCCTCTACTGGACACACACAGTATTGTACACGCACTTTTACTGATTCGCAATTACTCTCTCCCAGCTGTTCCTTGTTCCCTTCTGCTTTGCTCTAGTTTCTGACCTGTTCTCTCTTTTCTCTGATTACGCTTGCTACTTCTTCCCTCTCTTTTCCCTGTCTCTTTGTCAGATTGTTTGTTAACCTTTGATGAAAGAAGCTACACAGATTTTCCTCTTTCAGCCTGTTGTTTGGTCCTGTTCTGTCTGGAGCTGTTTGATCCTTCCGGGAATCCTCAGTCGCAAGTACCATTTCTTCTGAGCTAAAGATTGTTCTCTGTGTTTGTTCAGTATCCATACTGCCTGAGACAACGACTATTACCCCCTGACCATCCTCCGGGTGTTTCCTGAGTGACCAGAGACAAGCCGCCGCCTGTGTTCCTCATCCTCGCTATCAGCCACCCTCACTGTTCCAGAGTGGATTTTTCTGTTGCACTTTATCTGGCCCTAATTCTGGCTGTTTTCTGTTGAACATTTTTCTACAAGAGCTTTTCTGTTGCTTGTGGCTTCCTCATTTATTATCATTAAAGACACTTTGACTCTGGTTCGCTGTTGGGTTTTCTCTTACCTTATAAACACTGCCGGAGACCATTTAAATGGGTGAGAAATTGTAGGGTTGTGGGAGTGCAATTTATTTAACGGCATTGCTTCTGACTTTGAAAAATTCATTTTATACACAGAGAAAGAGCCAAAATTAGAAATTATATCAGTAAGATGTGGAATTGATTATTGTGGAGAGGCGAGGTAAATTAAGATGTCATCGGCGTACAGTGAAATTGCAAAGTTTTCTCTTCCAGTCTAAGTCCTTCAATGGTTGGGTCATCTCTAATGGCCATAGCCAGCGGTTCAATAGCCAGCGCGAACAGCAGCGGCGACATCGGGCAGCCTTGTCTGGTACCACGTGCTAAAGTAAATCTAGGGGAATTAAGACCGTTAGTAATGACTCTCGCTGTGGGGGAAGAGTACAAAATCCTAACCCATTTAATAAATGCATCACCCAAGTTAAATTTAGAGAGTACTGAGAATAAATATGGCCATTCGACCCTATCGAATGCCTTCTCAGCATCTAATGAGATGACCAATCCAGAGTTTGCGTGCTGATTTGAATGTTGAATTATGTTAAGAAGCCTTCTAATATTATGAGCTGAGGATCTGCCTTTGACAAAGCCTGTCTGGTCAGGATTAATTATTTTGGGGAGAATTGATTCGAGCCGAGTGGCTAATATCTTTGCCATAATTTGTGTCCACATTTAACAGAGAAATAGGGCGATATGAGCCGCACTCCTCAGGGCATTTACCTTTTTTTTTTAAAAAGACATATGTTGGCTTCTGTCATGGAGTCAGGAAGCTTATCAGAATCAAATGAATCCTGTATCATTTCATGCATTAAGCTCCCTAGCTCCATTTTAAATTTCTGAAAAAATTCCACTGTAAACCCATCGGGCCCTGGTGCTTTTCCTTTGGGAAGACTATTAACACAATTCAAAATTTCGCTCAGCTCAATTGGTTTGTTTAACATCTGTCTTTGCTCCTCAGTTGATTCCTGTATATTTAAGTTTGCAAAGAATTTATTCATATTATCACCAGAAGAAAGGCTTGATTGGGATGAATAAAGTCTCTTATAAAACGCTCAAAAAGATTTTGTTGATTACTTTTATCATGATGACACTTACCTTCTTTATCTTTGATACTGGATATGACCTGGGCTTGGGATCGGCTCCGCAATAAATTGGCTAAATTGGTTTATTGGCAAATTCATACATCCGCTGTCTAGCAAAGAAAACTGACTTTTCAGCTTTATTAGTAAGTATTGCTTCAAGAGAGGTTTTGACGGTTTCTATCTCGGCAAGAAGCACATCTGAGGGGCAAGTGTTATATTTTGTTTTTAAATCATGGAGAATAATTTCTAATTGTCTCAGATCTGCCAGCTGCTTTTTTTCTGGTTGGATACATAGGATATAATTAATCCCCTAATATATGCTTTAGCCGTGTCCCAGAGCAAATTGGGAGACACTTTTGGGGTTCTATTATCCATAAGAAATAGCTTAACTTGGTCTTTAAGGTAGGATTCAAAATTTGGGTCATGAACGAGCCATGGTTTGAATTTCCAGGAAGCCGGGTGGTATATTTGATTGGGCCTAACCTAAGAAAAACGGGAGCATGATCCAAAATTACAATGTTGCCCATATTACAGTCT
Source organism: Meda fulgida (assembly GCA_030578275.1). NCBI lineage: Eukaryota > Metazoa > Chordata > Actinopteri > Cypriniformes > Leuciscidae > Meda > Meda fulgida. The sequence continues at coordinate 10,063,449 of CM060633.1, forward strand.
ATTACATTTTAAAGTGAAATCTTAGGAGAGAAAAAGTAGTCTATTCTGCTTGCAGTTTTATGGACTTCACATATCCCATTCATGTCACGAATAGCCACGCACTCCCTTTGGTGATTACAGACTAAATTTCCCATCATGCATCTCCCTGGACTGATTATACCATACACCTGCACTGCGCTGATTACACACTCACCTGCACCTCATGTTCAAACACTATTTAAGCCACACTCACACAACACTCTGGGCTAAGTCTTGTTTTCCTGCTGCGAACATTTCTAAGCGTTTTTCCATGTGTTTACCTGCCTGTTCCTGATCTTCTGCCTGGTTTCTGTATCCTGTTTGTTTGCTGCCTGCTCTGATATCCTGCCTGTTTATTGACCAATATTTTGCCTGATATTCTCTGTTGAGTTTGCTGGTGTATGACCCTTGCCTGGTGACTATTCTGGTTAATAAAGACAAGCTGCACTTGGATCTGAATGACTCCTGTGCTTCGTAACAATTCAGAGCTTGTGCTCTGTTGGAAGGCCTATCATTAGATGGTAGCGATTTGTCGAGTTTTGGTAGCAGCGTACAGTTAAAGTCACCAGCGATTACACTGTTCACACTGCCATTCAGCAAACTTAGAAAACACCTGTGTAATTAACTCATTAGATTAAATAAGGGGGATATAGACGTTCATAAGGGTAATGGGTTGTCCAGCTAGTGTAGCTTTGAGCAGGATAAACCGTCCTGATTTATCGGAATATGTATTAATATATACAATATAAACATATAGTATACATTTATTTACAAGAATGACAACTCCCCTACTTTTACTGATGAATGACGAGCCATACACTTGTCCCACCCAGTCTCTCTTCAATTTGACGTGCTCGCTGTCTGTTAGGTGTGTCTCTTGCAGTAATGCAATGTGAATTTGTTCTTTTTTAAAATAATTTAGGATCTTTTTTCTTTTTACTGGGTTATGAACACCCTTTACATTCCAACTACATATGTTTAATATAGATTTATTCGTTGACATAGCCAAGGGGTAGTTTAATATACCAGCAGCACCAATATATGTGAGATGCCCTGCCCTATTTTAAAGTGCAACTAGTCTCAACTAGTTCAATTCTAATACACATGAAAGATATACCCATAAAAATTGGATATGAGAGAGAAGAAAAAGAAAAAAAAGAAAAGAGAAATAAATGAATTTGTGTTGCCCTGCATGTCGAACATAAAACATAGAACTATTTACATTTAGCATCTTATAGACATTTCTGAGAATAGACAAGGGAAGTCTGACGCTGGTCGGTTTCACATTTGAGAGCAGTAGTGATCGCCACTCTGTCTCCTTGGAAACATGACATGACCGAAGCTTAGACAGAACAAACAAAAAATGCGCGGTATTCAAAAGGAACACCGCGAAATAAAAGAGCTTTGATATAATTCTCGGCAAACCGCTGAGGCAACAGCCTTCTATATACTTATTGGTTCAGTATTTAAATCATACCATTGTTATTTTCTCCTTTTATTTTCCCTTTAATCGTCTACCCCCTCAAACTCTGAACAGAAATTTTCCACACATACTGGGGGGCGCAGAAGTGTCGTTAAGTCACAGAGAGCATGAGCAAACTGATACCTTATCCTTCGGCCTCTCCGGGGCGATTTGGGCCTGAGAAACTGGTAGTTGATGGTTCGGGCAGACCATCGAGGAAAGACTCAGCCTCTGTCGGCTGTTTGAAGAACTTCCCGCCGCCGTTGTGCTGTACTCGAAGAGTCGCTGGATATATCATGGTGAATTCTTCTTTCACAGAGTCGTCTTTTCACATCTCCAAAGGCTTGTCTTTTTCTCACTATGACCGCAGAAAAGTCTTCAAAGATAGAGATGTTTTGGCGTTTGTAGACCAGCGCGCCTTATCTTGAAAATTATGTAGTTTTACCAACATCGCTCTCGGTCTTTCTCCTGATGTGGGAACACGTGAAGGGACACGATGCGCGCACTCTATCTTTACCTGGTGGTGCTTGAATTCGGTGTTAAGCCACTACAAGGAACAAGACCGGGTTCGTCCCTTCTTCCCCTTCGGATAGGCCAATGATTCGTAAATTGCATCGCCTGCTCCTATTCTCCAGGTCATCTATCTTTTCCAGGGCCGCGTCGAGCTTTTTATTCATTTCGTTCAAGTCCGCGCTGTCTCTTGAGACCGTGTCTTCCACTGTCGATATACGCATTTGCCGGAGCTCGTTGTCAACACGGCTACTCCATTGAATGCGTCACGTGACCCCACTTCTATTTATTTTAATTTAACTTGTTTTTTGTTTGCATGTAAATAAAGACATTTTCAGAAAAGTTCAATATTATACATCATTTATTACAAATAATAGAAGGACCAGATTACAGTACAACAGTCACTGCGGAGGAATGTCTCCTCTTTCAAAGTGGGCTTTCACAAGTTCTGCAGTGGGTGGTGGCGGTACAACAGCAAGCAAACCCCAGCGCCTTGGGTCATCGAACCTGAGCGGCTGTTTGCGGGTAAGGCCTCTCCCACTTGCAATTCTTCTCCCAAGAATGGAGTTCTGGAGGTATCACATGTAGCTATACTGCTTCTTCTCTTTTGTGGTGTAGACACTCCAGCTTTTTGATTTTTTATTGAAGTATCTTCTATATCTGTATAGGAAGTGTAGATTTTAGTATAGCCATTTCAAAAGTGTTCAAAGTGCCGTTGTTACAGTAAATACTTACATTTTGTGTCCATCCTTGTTACGGGCTGGCAGGCGATGATTGGTGTTACTGTAATCTAATGCGGCAAGCAAAACTCGCGTCTTGTATACCGGTGGGCTGTAGGCGAAGCGCTTTGCCGCATACATCAGTATATGATCTTGGAAGCTTTCCCAACCAGACGTGGTCCTGGCGGGGAGGGGGGAGGCACACAATAGTAACACTTCTTACCACAATGGCATAAAGGCAAAATCTGTTCAGCCATCACTTCCAGCCTGCACTCATCAAACAATTACAAAAATGTGCTACAGACACACATCTACCAATACTGTGAATGAAGTAGAATATGGCTATGTATAAGTGTAGTTGCAGTATGTACATTTGTAAATAAATACAATAGCTAATTTAGTGCATGTGTAATTGCATGACAGTAGATGCATACCTGAAGTTGATGAACTACTTCTTCACCTGGATTGCTGTAAGTGCCTGATGAGCTGCTGAACCTGTATGCTGCTGAATCACACATCAGAGTGATTAAAAATCACAATCTCAGAGCAAATGAAAATCAAGTGACTACAATCGTTCAAACCTTGCTGAATCCATGGCTTATTTTGGCTGCCTTCATTCAGAGGCTCATGTTCACAGCATCCAGTTTCCCATGAATGTTGGTTGCGGACATGGTGTAGGACTCCATGCCACATCATCTGTAGAAATAGATTAGACATAGATTAGTCGTAGAATACTGAATAAATTGGGATGATTGTATACCCGTCGTAACTTCTTTCCAAGATTTTTGGCAGCATGCCATATATTGAGAGAGTGGTGAATATCTTTGTAGTGCCCACACTCTGGATCTGTAACAAATAACACAGCATTTGTAATGACACAATTATAAGAAGAAAAGAAAAAGCAATGGCTCTAGACAACACATCCAATAAGTTATCCTTACTAAGCAAGGCGGAGATTTGTGGGTGGGCATCCGTGACAACTTCTCTGACAGGAATTTCCTGGATTAGTGCGTCCATGGTCCTGATGAAACACTCCTTCTCCATAATCATGGAATTCCTGTTCTTTTCATGCTTGTCTACGGTGACAATGTGCACAATGTCTCTTGACTCTTGCTCAAGAGTTGTGTAAGTGCAGTATTTTGCACAGTGTCCTAGTAAAAAGTAAAAAAAAAAATGTTTCAGTTCACAATTCAGCTGTCAGCATTTGGACTGTATGTATAATTTGCTCACAAACACACAGTACCTGGAGAGTCCACTCTGCCATCACCTAGTGAATAGAGCAAAAATACATCCATTAGAATAACAGTTGCCACACCATCACAGCTAAATAAAAGCATATAAATGTAATAGTGGTTAACAAATGTGCAACACTTTACCTAGGACAACGACATGTTCGTCCTGACACAACCGGTCTAGAATGACCGCCCTATTTTTTCCCAACATTCCTGGACCAGAGCAATGCAATAAGCATCTTGAATTCTGAAGAAAGTCCCCTCAGCAACCATTGGCATTTTCATAAATTGAAAAAGGAGGGCAATCTTCCTGTAGTTGTTGCCAGAAAGAAGAGTATTTGTTGCGAGCATGAAATCACCCCCCTGCATGCCGTACTTCAAAACTGGCTGTGAGTTCCATTTCCAAAAGTTTGTCCAAAGGGGCATAACTGCATTGAAGAATATTTTATAAAACACAAAACACTTGCACACATTTGGTCATAGTCTTATCAAATTTGTAGAATAGCTTTAGCACGTCCTAGGTTGTTGCACTTCTGTAGTGGCAGCATCAAGTACATGGAGAGCTGATGGAGGTTGTTGTTGTAGGTGATGTTGGCACTTTTCCCCACAAGATCTTCCTCACAGAGAACTCGTTCTTGTTCAGGAATGTATTGTGATCCCAGTTCAGGAGGATTGGGTGTGACATCAAGCACAGCTTCATCTAAGCTTATTTCAGCAAGATTGTTTGTGTTGACACGACCAGTTCTGTGTATAGAAGCAGAGTATATGGACATTGATTACCTTCTCAACACAAACCAGAATGTAGAAATGAAGTGACATTGAAAGAAGTGTATAGTTGTGAGAATGAACACAGCATTAGTTGAACCTAAAATGTAACTACCACATGAAATGTACCGTAGCTGAAGAAAAGGAACACAATCCTCATCCGAGCTGTCCTCATCCTTCCAGTCCTTGTGAGTAGGATCAACCCAACAATCATCCATTTCGATGCTGAACAAGAGGTACACAGATGAACATCAGACTGGATGGATACGTCAGTGGAAGGCAAATAACCAGTACAGCACAATACTTACAAGCTGTTCCTCAAGTCATTGGCATCCCCCTCATCTGGAGTCATGTTCTTCCGCAATGCTCAGAGAATGCATGCTGCAATCAGAGTCGAAGTAACTTCCATATACATTTCCATATATTTCTCATTTATTTATATATGTATATATATATATACACATACACACACACACACACACATATATATATACATATATATATATATATATATATATATACATATACACACACACATACATATGTACTATATATATATATATATATGTGTGTGTGTGTGTGTGTGTGTGTGTGTGTGTGTATATATATATATATATATATATATATATATATATATATAAATGAGAAATATATGGAAATGTATATGGAAATCAATCTCACCTGGATTCCAAAACATCACCCTCTTCTGTCTCTGTGACCAATGGCTGGAAACCAGGTACAGGGAAATCTTCATCCCTAATTGAAAAGATAAATGATTCGTTTACAATGTGCTATTTATTCCTGGATTATTAGGATTGAGCAGAAAAACATACCTATCACATTCTGACTCCTCTGTTATACTGGACAGCGGTGGCTTTGGTGGTCTTTTGTGACCCTTGCTGGGTGTAGACTTAACTACCTGATCATCCTGGTAACTAGAATAAAAGGGCATGATCAGTATGTTCTCAGCAACAGAAGTAGTACAGAACAATGAATATAATGTATGTATATACACACACACACACACACACACACACACACACACACACACACACACACACACACACACACACACACAGAGAGAGAGAGAGAGAGAGAGATAAATACACAAATACATAAGAAATTGATCATATATATATTTATAAATAAGCCAACACCGGAAACGAGTGTCTTGTCGATTCACGTTGTATTCTAAAATTAACCATATACATGTTTACAGATTGTGAGCCCTACAACCTATACTGCCACCTCAATGCTGCTGTGCCAATTCTTCATCTATATTTTGAAGATGGAGCTATGACCTCCTCTCAAGCCAGTCCATCCAGTCCCTGATTGCTGCAGTGAAATCTTGTTGTTAATCCAGTTTAACTGGGGCTGGTGTTCTAGCTACATATCATATATTTCAGCTTATTATTATTTATTTTTTTTTACAAATTATTTACTTTACATTTGGGTAGGAAAAATTCAAGTGGACATCCAAAAATTACCCAAGGTGTAAAGTCCTCAACTTGTACACATGCTTTGAAAGAAACAGATTTTAAATTATTGTACAGGGATGCCCTACAAATTAGATTGCTAGTATCAAAGTGCCTTTAGATCTTTTAGAAACCTGTGAAAGTTACCTTACTGAAGCTGCCGAAGTTAATTTTCTTCCCTCAAGATGACACTATAATAAAAATGTTTTAAAACTTTTCCTTTTGGTGGTGCTTTAAGATCTATTATACTACTTTGTGCCAAAGTTTTATGATTTTGTTTTAAGCTTTGTATTCTGTATCCATTTAAAAGTTAAATAATACACAAAAATAAAGCAAATACATTTTAAAGGTGTCCGGAGTGTGTGGGTATTTCTCTACAGTGCAGCACTCATTCAAACAACATTTTTCAGATACACCTGCAATTTGCTTGTTTAAAAAAACATCTGGAATCTGCCACAAAATAATTGCACACAACACACTTTAAAAAGATTAATTACTCAATGCCACATATTAAACACAACTGACAATCTAGCTGTAAATCCCTTGGAATTAAGTGTTTTGTAATAAAACTAGCTAAAACAGAATGACAAAATGAGCTTACAAATAAATGGAAAGAGTGTGTAACATTTGTTTTCTTTGTTAATATTTTTTTTTAGCAGTTATTTCTAAAAGCTAAAGGAAGCTTTCCTCTCTCTCTCTCTCTCTCTCTCTCTGGCCTCATGCTCTCGTCGCTCTCTTTCATTAGCCACTCTCCACTCTATAAAAACAGGTGTGTTCATCAGCCTCCTGCAAAATCAACACAGAATTTAACATTAGTGATGAACCATGGTCAATCTATATTATTAATATTAATGTTACATGTTCAAGTTGAGGTAACACTTGTTAACAGTAACTAGCTTGCTATGTAGCCAACACATATTACATAATATCAAGTCAACACTGGTAAAGGAGAAATAAAATTGTTGTAAAATAAAAGTTTTGTAACTATCTCAAACTGCGAAACAACAAATGATGTTGTTTAAAAAAAAACAGTGTTAGCTAGCTGACAGTCATTAGCTCGTTCAGTTCGGAAATAATAATGATAAAAATGTAATTTTGCAGCCAATTCATAAAATGTACCCTCGATTTACATTATTTAAACTTTTAACGAGTCAATCGTTTACTTATATGACGTTAAACAAATACAATTTAACCACAAAGAAACAAAAAGTGTTTTATAAAGTACTTACACTTGAAAGCCATAGACAACAGCCGCCTCCCCGGTTTCCGCCATTTTCAAATATAACGACAACAACTCTGCTCCCGTGGCATCATGGGATAGTAAAGTGTCCATCGTATGCACACTTCAGAATCTCGCCGGAAGTAGTAGGTCATCCTGGTACTTTTCGCCTACTGTTTTTCGAATTATATGATTTCGGACATACTACTTTGCTCGCATACTGTTTTTCGCATACTATATAGTAGGGAAGCATTCGATTTCGGACGCAGCTTCTGTCTTCACGTCCAGAATCTGTGAATGATTTAAAAACAATGATAAAAGTTTAAGCTAGACTTTGACTTTAATATATTTTACGAAGATCCAGATTTTGACAGGCTTCCACAAAAGGCTGTGCTAAAATCTGTAGGATCTTGCGAGGTAGAACTCATACTTGGCATGACATTCTTGAAACCCTTGCAGCCAAAATGCATAGTTTCAAAGCATACCCGAATGATAAAGAAATTTAAATTGTAAATTGTAGCATCCTTGTCTAAAAGAGCCAGGGTCTCAGATGGGGTGGTATGGTTGGAAAAACAGTCTGAAGTTTATGATGGGAAATTACCGCACTAAATTGAGTCGAGCAGGATTTCACGAGGGTGCTGTAAATTGTGGAAAGAGGAGTAGAAACAACCCGGACAACCAAGCTCCTCACACAAATATCAAACGCCCCAAGAGGGCAGAAGAATTTAATTTCCTCCCTAACTTCCCAATAGGCGAAGACACTGCAAGCCTGGAACAACTTAGACTACAAATTGAAGAAGAAGTTAAGACAAAAATCTTGTCCTGATTACGAAGTTAATTTAGACGACCTTTGCCCTGAGACGCAAAGAGGTAGTCACTGAAAACCTACCTGTTGGTGATATCCTGGAACGCTAGCCTTCCTTTAAAATGGAGTCACAGGTAAAAATATTTTTCTTAGTACACTTGAAAATGTGTTATATTTAAGGAATAGTTGACCCAGAAATGAACATTTGCTATTAATTTACTCTCTCTCTCTGGCCATGCAAGATGTAGGCGACGTTCTTTCGTCAATATAACACTAAAGATGATTTTTAGCTTAACTCATGGTGCTTGGTGACTCATAAAATGCAGGTCAATGTCACTTTGTGAGTCAAAAAACATAAACAAACAAAACAAAATTAATACCTGTGACAGAAATCTTGAGCTCCAGACTCGTTTTCCTGGTAATAATGTTAGAACGTGTAGTCTATATCTTCTTTTTTACTCACAAAGTTGTGGTACCCGTTGACTTGCATTTTATGAATCACCAAGGACCACAGGTTCAACTAAAAATAATTTTTAGTGTTCAACTGAAGAAAGAAAGTAACCTACATCTTGAGTAGCTGAAGGGTGAGTAAACTGACAGCACATTTTTATTTGTGGTTCTTTTTCAGTCAGGTTTACACTTGTAGCTGAAAGTCGAAGTTCAAAATGTTATTTTGCAGCACTTTTTTTTCTACAGGATCACAAATGTAAACTGTGTACTTCTACAATTAACTTCCTGCTCTGCTACTGTTCAGACGCTCTTGCTTACTGCTCTGCACTTTGCTCTATCGCTTTTATATTTTTATATTTTATCTCCCTTTTATCACCTAATTTTAACTTCAGCAAATCAGCACAGTGCTCAAACACTTGGATTACTACAAAAAAGCTGAATTCTTTTATTCGACCAGCCTCCCAGTGAAAGCTTACATTCCAGGGAAGGGAAAACACAACTGCCTACATTCAAAAGGATAAGGGAAAATGCCTCTTCTTGAATCTACTTGCTGCATTAACTGCCAGAGACTTTAACAAAGGATTGCAGTTCTTGAAACAAAGTTACTTCTGGGACCACCAAACCAGACGGAACACACAACAGAGCTTCGTCATGGACGCCCTCAGCATACAGCCGGTGAGTCCCATGAATCTAGTGCTCCTCAACAGGCCATACTGTGTATAGAGAAACAAGCTGATCGACTTACAAATCAATGGCACAAACAGGGAGCGAGACCCAAAGGCGCTTGAGACATCAGATTGTCACAAGTATCACATATTGCCACATATTGCAGTAGCATCCTCTACCCCAGATATGGCTCTGACTAATACTGGTCTCCTACCACCGCCTATACATCTTGAAAACAGATTTTAAGTGTGAATGAATGCAAATGAGGAATCCCCAAACATGATGAATATGATCGAACACAGACTGAATAAGCCAGTAGCTAACACTGATGCTAACTGGCGCTCAAGGTCGAGCAGACAGCGGCACTCAGCTCAGAGCGCAGCCGAGCACAAGAATTTGATAGTGGGGGACTTCATAATCAGAAACATTAGTAACAGGGATACAACTACGTGCTGCCTTCCACAAGCAACAAATTCTGATGTAAACAGGGAACTTGAGAACATTCTGATGAAACATAAGACTGCAAATCGACTCATCATTCATGTGGGGAAAAAATATATTCACAAAGAACAGTCAGAACTCCTTAAGAAGGATTTCAATGAACTTTTTGGAACACTTAAAAGACTGAAAGTTCAAACATTACTCGGTGGACCACTCCCAGCAAGAGGAACAAAAAGGTTTTCATGGTTGCTTGGGCTTAACACATGGCTCCAACAAAACTGCAATTTAAAAGGAGTAAACTTCATTGAAAACTTAAATCTTTTCTGGAGTCAGAGGCAACTGTTTCAACAGGATGGGCACCACCCAAACAAACTTGGTTCAAGAGTGCTAAAGGACAATATCTACTTCTCACTCAATCATCCTTCTGCAGTGTGTGCCAATACACTCAACCTGAATGGCACACAGACACCTGGATACAATATAAATGACCACAGGACTTCACTTCAGCACCTGAATGGACATGTGGTTGACACGTCACACAAGGACAATGATAACACAACTCAGCCACAACAACTTCTGCTCACGGACACAATCTCACTTGAGCCCTGCCCACAGAGGTCACCACAGACAGACTGTGACAAACTAGATCTGCTCCAAGATTCAGCACCCAAGGATGACTTTCTGGAAAACAGCCAGGGAAACCAGGAGAGCATATTACAGCCTCCGATAATACCAGAGCAACAGCGCCTCTCACCAGACACGTTATCCCTATCTCCAGCATCTCCACTTCTGTGCTTCTCAGAGAAAATGGAAAAACTGGTGTTTGCTGGAACCAAACTATCTGCAAGCCCCCAGATATCAACCAAAAAAACAGAAGGCCCCACAACCACCAAAGCCTGCAGGCCCAGCTCGCCCTCCCACTCCTCCTGTGAGAGCTCTTCAGCCTCTGCCACAATGCCAGGGCTCACACCCTCCTCCATCGGCTCGAGGTGAACCATATGTGTCGGGTCCCCGCTATGATAACAGTAACTTTCTCAAATGTTTACAGAACAAGCAGGAACCCAGTGTGCCTGAATCTTTCTCTATTGCTGTTCAATTACATGACAGAAAGTCTAAGGCCTTCAAAAGCCATACAGCAAACCCATCTAATCTGGTGCCTATTACACGCCAAACTAAGATTGCTGTGGGGACAAAAAGTAAGACTGTTAAGTTTGCACTTTTAAACATCCGCTCACTTAAAAATAAATCACTTCTGGTCAACAACTTAATAACCACATACAACCTGGATTTTATGTTTCTAAATGAAACTTGGCTAGAAGACAGCTGCAGTGCAACAGTCCTCAATGAAACATCCCCTCCTAACTTTACTTTTATGAGTGTATGCAGAGCTGTTAGGAGAGGTGGGGGTGTAGCTGCTCTTTTTAAAGATGTCTATCAAGGTAAGCAAATATCATTTGGTAATTACCCGTCTTTCGAATATCTAGGTATTGTGTTAAAAGGTACTCCACGTATTTTACTTATCATTGTTTACAGGCCTCCAAAATACTCTTCAGCCTTTGCTGAACAATTTCAACAATTTCCTCAGAGTTTGACTGTTTTGCTATTGCTGGAGATTTTAACATTCACATAGATAATGCAGAAACCAATATGGCAAAATAAATCAAAACTGTTTAAAAACTTTTGATCTGACTCACAATCGTGGACACACTCTAGATTTACTAATCAGTAAGGGTCTAAACATTTCATCGATTGTTATTAAGGATGTAGCACTGTCTGATCATTTCTGTATTTTCTTGAAGCTAGCCATTGAAGCTAGTTCTATGTCTGTCAAGAAGAGATGCTTAAATGAGAACACTAGTGTGCTATTTATGAAGGCTATATCTTTAACACCAAGCATATCTGCTGACTCTGTTGATTTTCTCCTTGATTCTTTTAACTCAAAAGTTAAAGGTGTAATTGATATTGCTCCTGTGAAAGTCAGGAAGAGTGGTAGACAAAAAGCCCCTTGGAGAAACTCAACAGCAGTGCAAAATATGAAAAGACAATGCAGAAAAACAGGGCGCATGTGGCGGAAGACAAAACTTGTAGTCCATTATAACATCTACAAAGACACCATCCATGCTTTCAATATGGAACTAGGCAAAGCTAGACAGACTTTCTTCTCAAATATTATGAATAGTAACTTAAACAACACACGCACTCTTTTTGCTACTGTAGAGAGACTGACAACTATTATTTCTTCTCTGGGAAAATCAATAATATCAGAAAGGTGATCAGCACATCATTGAGCCTCACTTGGGTCAGACAGATCAGACCACAACCTGAGAAAGTAGTTACTATGTCTAATTTCAAAGAAATTGATGGCAAAATTTTGGAAGAGCCCTTGACGCACTTCCCACATCTTTCTTCAAAAGTGTGTTAAACAGCTTAGAAGAAGATCTCTTAGAAGTGGTAAATGCCTCACTTCTCTCTGGGAGTTTTCCAAACTCCCTGAAAACTGCAGTTGTCAAGCCCCTCCTGAAAAAGCGCAATCTGGATAAGACCATATTAAGCAACTATAGACCAATCTCAAATCTTCCTTTCATAGGCAAGATCATTGAAAAAGTTGTCTTCAATCAGCTGAACAAATTCTTAAGCTCGAATGGATACTTACCTCAGTGCTGCATTTGACACTGTCGATCACAACATATTTCTTGACATGCTGGAAAACTGGGTGGGGCTTTCTGGGATAGTCCTAAAATGGTTCAGATCATACTTAGAAGGGAGAGGTTATTATGTGGAGGAGACCATAAGTCTGAGTGGACATCTATGACATGTGGAGTTCCTCAAGGCTCAATTCTTGCGCCACTTATATTCAACCTGTACATGCTCCCAATGAGCCAAATAATGAAAAAGAACCAAATCTCTTACCACAGCTATGCAAACGATACACAGACCTACTTAGCCCTATCGCCTAACCATTACAGCCCCATTGACTCCCTGTTCCAATGCATTAATGAAGTAAACAGTTGGATGTGCCAAAACTTTCTTCAGTTAAACAAAGACAAAACTAAAGTCATTGTGTTTGGAAACAAATAAGTTCTCAAGGTGAATGCATATCTTCACTCTAGGGGTCAAACAACTAAAAATCAAGTCAGGAATCTCGGGGTGTCTCTAGAGTCAGACCTTAGCTTCAGTAGTCATATCAAAGCAATAACTAAAACAGCATATTATCATCTGAAAAATATTGCAAGAATTAGATGCTTTGTTTCCAGTCAAGACTTAGAGAAACTTGTGCATATTTTCATCACCAGCAGGGTGGATTATTGTAATGGACTCCTCACTGGCCTTCCTAAAAAGACCATAAGACAGTCCCTCCAGAAATCTGAATCCGATCTGAATTCAATGCATAATCGGCCAAAGTCCGCATATTTATGCAGGGGTCACATTTTTTCAAATACTCCGCAATCTCACCGCATAAATTGCTGATTTCCGCGCAAAATATGCGGGGCTTGCATGATTTCATAATCCCCCCATTTTCGTCGCAAAAAAGTCACATATATCTTAGCAGAAAGTTGGAAAATGTTGCGTTTACTTCACACAAGAGCAGCATTGCCATGGGAACGCTATGAAGTCTTAATGGGTCTGGAGAATGGGAAGCTAAGGCCCAGAGTGTTAAGTCTTAAAAATGAGCTTTTTGCAGTGGAGTAACCTCAGTGTTTGAACAACATTTACAAAGGTACTCCTTCCTTTGACATTTAATTTAAAAAATCACTTCTGACACTTTTAGTGCACACCATAATGCAAGGATTTTTTTTGTTGGAAAACAACTTACATTTGTGTTTTAAAGTATGATTGTTCAACATTCATAGTTCAACGTTTAAATGGGTTGCTGTTCAAGTTTAGTCTGTCTCCGCCCTTATATGTACTTCCGCATAATTTTCATTTTCCTTCAGTACTACCAGGGCCGGCTCTAGCCCTTTGGTTGCCCTAGGCAAGATTAAGTTTTGCGCCCCCCGTATCAAAATGATACGTATTTATTATAATAAACAAAAATGCTCTTATAGTCACTTCAAAACTTCAAGCAAATTATGACTTGAAGGATCAACTGTAATAAATTGTACTTACAAATGCTACAAAGAATGTTCATGGATACTTCTGTTCTATCATCTGTTGTAGAAATTTTAATAGTCATTTATTCCTAACAGATATCATAAGGGATTGAACCTATTCAATGTGTAAAAGTATATGTGTGTACGTGCTTGTGTGTGACGTTTCAGGAATAAATGGGACAGGACATCTTGACCTTAGGAATGGTCAAGATTTGGCTAGTTTATTTCAGGGCCAGGTTGTGTCTTTAGTAGAAACTGAACAGCAGTGGGGACCTTATCTGAGTGGGTGAAAGGGTAACTGCTGTGAGGAGGAACCTTGAAAAGAGTATAAAGGCTGTCTCATGTCTTCCTGGTGTGCGTCACTCACTTCACAGGGTAACTGCTGTGTTGGCGACTGGGCCTATTCTTGCAAGAATAAATACTTTTCTTTTTTATTAATTTGACTCTGAGTGTCTCTTACGCAGTGATGATGTTTAACAGAAGTTTTGCCACAACAATTTGGTGTCAGAAGTGGGATTCCTTGGAAGTGCCTTCTGGACCTGAGAGCGGACGGTGTTTGGCCACCTGGACTGAGCAGTTCCAGCTCTACCTCGTAAGTTTCAGAGAGAGGGGTCGACCGCTATCAGGGCCAGGAGAGGCTCCACTGGAATCAAATGAGAACGAACCCGTGGCAATCCAAGACATCTCTGGTAAGAGACGGCTAAAATATTTTATTTTGGGTTAAAATATTATTCAATTGTGGGTAAAACCATAGTGGCTGGGTCTGTTTGTTTCTGTGGTGTAAGTCAAGAGCACCGGTACAACACTGCTAGGAATGTGCGAAAGTGCGTATTTGCGAAACAAGGCACTGGGTGCGGTTTTGCAAATCGAGTGAGCTTCGTACGGCAGTCAATTGGGGGTCGGTTGAGACTTACGGGCGGGTCAAGGGTTAATGCAGTGGGGCTAACTGCGTGAGGAGCGTATTTGCAAAATAAGGCACTGGGTGCGATTTTGCAAATCGAGGGATACTCACGTAGCAGTTTACTGGGAGTTAATCGATCCGTCAGGAAAGCACTGGGTGCGCCCTGCCTGGTCTGAGGGTAAGTGGATCAGATCTGGTGGAGACGTCCATCAGATTAATAGACGCAGCGTCGAACTGAAAAATCCACAGAGTAACAGAAACAGCCAGTATGGGAAAATCTCAGAGCAAGATTGCCAAATTTGACACACCGTTTTTTTTTTTTCCAAATGAGGAAATATTATGAGGGAAAATGTATGTTAGACATTGAGAAAAAAAAAAAAAAGGCAAAAAAAAAAAGTCGAACTGCAGAGAGAAATAGGGTTTTACTTATGCATCCAGTAAATGGATCCATGACATTAGATGTCTATAGAACTTAAATTTATATGATAAGGATTGAAGTAGCAAGCAGCAATAAGGCTGTCTGTGTGAAATAGAGTGATAGAAATAGAGTGGAACTGTAAGTGAGAAACTTGATGGAAGAGGGAAGTGAAGGGAAAACAAGAAGGTTGGTGTGTGAGATATGTGTGTGTGGGGATTGTAGTTAAACAATCATGTACTGGTTAGATAATGAAGGAACTGGCATGTAGAGAAAAGAAAGGAGAGGATACAGAAGGAACTGGCATGTAGGGAAAGATTGAGAAGACATATAGTGGAAACCTATATGTGATGAAAATAAAATGTCTGACAGAATTTATGGAAATTATAGTTTTATAAAAAACGAATGTATATAGCCTGTTATTTATGATTGTAGACGATGTCTGTATTTAATATCTGAGGAGTGACTGAGGGTCCAGCTATGCTGGGAGTACAGCAACAGTGTTTGCTTATTCAGCCCGGCTTCCGGATGTTAAATATACACTTGTCTTGTAATCAGTGTTGTTGCTGATAATACCAAATTAGTAAAATGTAAAGACAACTTTGACCAAAGATTCTGGAAATCAATAATGTATAATGTCGGATATTTGTTGATATTAAGTAATTGATGCAAAAGATGTCTGTGTTATAATGGAAATTCTGGGTCAGGGATCATTTCCCTGGACAAGTATGGCTAAAGTTAAATGAAAACTTTGTGCAAACAACTTATGCAGCTTAAGAAAATTGATGTGCGGCCAATAATAATGATAAAGATTATGATTCGGCTATTGGGATTGAATCCGCCACTGGTGGACTGTAAAAGAATACAGAGAACTGCTTATCAGCTCTGTTCGCATTCCTGAATGGGACACACTGCTTCAGTAATGTGCAGTAAGTTGGAGCCGACAGAGAGTGCTTTAATTGTGGTCAGCAGGACCATTTAACACGTAACTGTAAATGCCCACCGAGAAGGTGTTTGAAAATGTGATAGTGACACATTTCTGGTAATAATGTGGGTTTGAAAGTAGATCAGTGTTTAAATGACGACATTAACATTTTCGTCTGAGAAAGAATAAGAGATAAAAACAGGGTCAAAAGATTGAAGTCTTAAAGTGAATTCTTTTTGAAGAAAAGATTTATAATAGTATTTTTTTTGAAACAATGAAACAGTTTGATGAAAGTTGCAAAATATATAAAAGTAACTAAAAGGATGATTGTGTTTTAATTCAACATTTTAAGAAGGGTTCAGGTTATATAGAGAGACAAATCTCACGGATGATTTATAATAACTGCAAAGGATGCAGAGTAGCCTTGTCAAAGTTAGTGTGAATCCCGATTGGAGAGTGATAAACTTCTAGAAAAAACGTTGAAGTCAGATATTAAGCTATGGTAATTGAGAACTAGAATAATTATTTGTATTTAAGATCAAATAAGTAGAAGTAATAGGCTACTGGATTAACAGTTGTTAAATGTAAAATGTGTTCTGTTAGTGTTTTGACCATGAAAGAACTAGAAGCTGATGTTTTGCTTTCAAAAGATAAGTTTGTTATTGGCTGTAATGAAACAGCTCGCTTATCTGAATCTGATGTCTGCTGTGGCTGAAATCCACCAGTACGACAGAGACTCAATCTGAGTGGAAATTTCTAATGTCTAAATTCCATGAGATATGGGCAAAAGACAACTATAAAAATGTTTATTTGGAAACACATGTAATTTCTGGCAAATATGCCTTAAGCTGGGATAGAGTTAAAAGATGGTAGATAGAGTTTGATGTTAGAAGTTTATGAGAGTACAGTGTGCCAGTCCTGAAAGTCTCAGAGTCTCTCTCAATCATGTCAGCTAAAAGTTGTTATTTGAGCCTGTGTCATAAGTAATAAGCTATTTATAGTAAAAGCACAGTGTTTCGGTTGAAAATCAGACACAGAGATGTTAAAATAAATCATTGCCATTAAGTGGGCAAGTGGTATTTGAGAATGTTTTAAATGTAAAACTGAATGACTTTAAAGAAGTCTTTAAAATAATGATGCAGATCTTAAACGATAGAGGACCAGTAACATCTTTAAGTTTCCACCATGAAACAGGGCCGAAGGCTACGGCTACAGATGTACAGTAACAGTACACTGAATGTATGGCTGTGATCTAAATTCACTGAGTAATCTAAGTAGCTAGGTTGATGATTAAGATGGTTAATGGATTTAAATGATTAAATACTGCTGTTATTTACCTGTCTCCCTGTGTGAACACTATTAGGCAATCGGAATGGCTCTGGTGACTCTTGAACGTGCCTTTCCTAAGCTCCAGAAAACAGCTGAGTTCTGTTGAAGAAAACTGATTGTATGATGGGAAAGAGCGGTCACCAGTGTGTACGAGTGGCTACTCAATGACGGGATGATCTTCCTGGCCAGGGGACAGCCCAACGCAGGGGGTCACGAACACTGGGCACCTTCGGATGGAGGTGTTATACGTGAGAAAGGTATGAGAGTTGAGGGCTGATTACTGGAGGCCACTGGGGTCAGCAGAGCATTGAGAGGTGAGATGCGCTGTGAGGAGTTACGGCAGTCTGACCCAGAAAATGTGAGTTTCCTCTATACCACTCGCAGGAAGAAACCGCATTGGTTGTATGGTTTGTTTTTCATTATGACAAGTGTCTGCAACTATGCCAGGGGGACAACACCCTGATGGAGATTATAGCTTAAGAGCCAATGGCCTTTCAAGAGCCAGCTGACCCAGGAGGGGATTGCCATTATTTGATGTGGAGACAGTAGCAAACTTGTATGTATTGGTTGCCTTATAGGCAAGAAAATGTATAGAAGTGTTGATTTTGAACTAATATGTCTATAACATAGTCTATACTCCTGAAGGTCAGTAGACATGGTGACTAAAGATGAAGACAGCTTTCGTAGATTTAAGAAAGGTCTGCATAATAACAAAGATGAATGGTCAAAGGTTATTGTAATGAATTTAAATTTTGTCTAAGTTACAGTCTTAGAAGGCTGTGGAAAATACTATTTGTTAATAGTGAGAGAGACTGCCTGAGTTGGAGGAAGGGATGGTAACTGTGTCTTTCTTTCTTTCTTTCTTTCTTTCTTGTATCGGCCTGCTAGAGCAAGCTGAAGAAAAATAATGATAAGGAACCAAAACAACCCAGCTGCCTTTTCTAAAAATCAAATGAATAATGAACAGACATGATGTGAAACTAGTCAAGATACCATGTAAAATTAGGTAAACCTAGAGGAAAATGTGAAGTTTAAAATCGTACTTAAAATTTAAATCTTTTTAGAGACGATATATTGAAAAGGAGCAGTTAACATGCGTGTCTAATATGAGTGTGTGTGATGGTGACAGCACTTTGTCTTGTATGTGACTATGTGTTAGTTTGGGGTACTAATACTAAGTCTGAATGGGGTGTATATTGTGTCATTACCCACTAGGATGGCTTTTGGCAAATGACAAATTTTAAAGGAAGCTGCTAATTCTGTTAGGTGAAAAGATGATACAGAACATAGGACGAGCTTTAAACTGATTGGTCATCAAGCTCTGTCTGGAATTAATTACTTTTGTCTTTATGATGTTGATTTGAATTACGTTCTGGATCAGTTTAAGTATTTGATGTAAATTGGAATTGCGGAGTTGTAGATTACCATCTGGCATGGGCTGAGATAAATGAAAATGTTATTGATTTGATGGCAACAACACAGTGACATATTGGCTAAGTCAACATGAAATTAGCAAGAGAGCCCCTCACATTTATGAGTATTGGGATGAAAAGGGGGGAAAATGATTGACTGACATTGACCAAGTCTGTACAGCACGACCTGACCTGATAGAAACAATTGATGACTTTGGAAATGTTTGCAGATGACTGACTTGAGAGACCAAACAACAGGCCTGAAAAGCAGGATTCGGTGTGAGACTCAGGGCCATTGCCCTTCAAATACTTCGATAAGAAGATAAAGTGTGGCTTTAAGTGAAGAACGTAATACTTTATTTCAGAGACAGAGAAAGATGTCTGGAGGAAATTTGGCTGAAGGACGCCGTTTGGGTTGGTGTTGATGGCAAATCAAATTAGTTTAAATTGATGCACGAGTTGAGTCGTGCATCAAAAGGGAGATGGTAAGGATTGACAAAATATGGGTTACTAAAGGACAATATATGTTGGGAGGACACTGGGTTTAATTGGGTAAAAGGCCGTTCCAAACAAAAGTTCCTGTCTGTAAGCGTGCCGCACACGCTGATAACAAAATTGCAGGACTGTTTCAACAGGAGACGCAAGGGCAGATGCAGCAGCGAAGGCTGCGGCAGCACAGCAGACAAAAGAAACTACGTGTACTTTACTATCTGAAAATAACCTCGACATTTGTTTTTCTCTACAGATCATGCAGACTTTTGATACAGGGCAGAATGTGCCCAATAAAATGATGGCTATGGATGAAGTTGGCTAACTATCCTGGCCTGGGTTATTATTGTAGGAGAAAGGTTCCACACCTGCGCAGCGCATAACTTAAGATTTTCCTTTTGCAGAATGCAAGGATGGATTGCAGCAAACAGAAATGATTCTGTTCCAAATATATAAATATTGTGTTGGACATGAGCAAAGTGGGTTGAGTGTTTTTCAGGTGTTATTAAATGAGCAAGAAATTATCCGGTGATAATATGTTTCAGGCTGTTGATTCCACAGGTCACACCAAAAGGGACGAGCGGCTAGACAAGCATCACTAACAAAATAGTTAAGGTCTCCATTCACAGGTGACAGCAGGCAAGGTATGGTTCATTCCAGTGGGGGTGCGGTCGTGATGAAAGGGAAGACCTTGTAAGGATCAGAAAATGGTTGGAGAGTGTGACACCTGGGTCCAAGCCTTAGACAACACCAAAAGGCCTCAACCATCCAATAGAGCAGAAAGTGAGGTTTAAAGAAGACGGTGCTAGTAACTGTCTGCCTCGCCTACGAGGGAAAGACCATTGCAACGGCACGCAAAGTGTCTCCCTGGCGAACACGGAACATCCGTGGGGCGAACAAGATGATCAACACACCTGGAGGAACCAACTGCCAACTGACGGTTTAAGTTTAACAGAAGAATCTGTTTTTGTAATGATTTTGATGATTTTGTTTGATTGAATTGAACTAGGTATTGATTTGATTGTAAATGTAGAAAATCTATTGATTGATGTGTCCGTACTAGAGATATTAGAGTTCATTTTGAACAACTAATTTGGTTAGAGGAATGGATAAAATTATAAGACTTCTCTGGTTAGATTTGTTAAACAGTGCATTCAATAGAGCTTAATAAATTGAATTAGAAGTGAATAAAATGTGGAAGATGGACATAAATTTAATGGAAAAGGCTTAATGGTAGGAGTTAGGATTGTATGTGTTATGATAATTTTGTTATTCATGGGTGAATACGATAACAGAGACAGGTGAAAACCTGCTGTCTGTTCAATTGGTAAAAAAAAAATGACAGTCTATCCCAAGGATTAACAAAGTTATGCGACGAGACAGGCAGCGGAAGCTACAGTGAGATGTGTTAAATGTATGTTCTGGTTGTTTTTCTTCTATTCTTTTTTTATTTTCTGAGAAAGATTAAGGGCAAAGATTTAAAGAAGGTTACAAACAGCGGTCATCCGTGTTACGAGGTGGCGTACAAGGAGAGGGTTTGAAATGACGGATTCTATTCTACTTTATTCTTTGTATTTTTGATGACCTGATAAAATAACCAGTGTGAATTGATGGTGTTGTTTTCCTAAGTAATCTGTAAACTATTTCTTATTTAATTGAGGTGACTGAGGGTTCGATCTAGGTCGAGAGTGCAATAGCAGTGCCTATTCATTTAGCCCGGCTTTAATTAAATTCTTTACTTGCTTGCTAATATTTAAGGGACTGTCCTTGCAAAACAGCCTAAGCTTTTTCTTTTCTAAATAATATTTCACAAATGCTTATGAAGAGTGATCAGTTATGCGAAAACCAGAGATGAAGAGTAGCGTGATGATATGACTTAAAATTTGTCTTTTTGTTTATTATTGTGATTATGGGTAATCAGAATGATAAAAAGTGGGGAATTGTTGTAGAAATTTTAATAGTCATTTATTCCTAACAGATATCATAAGGGATTGAACCTATTCAATGTGTAAAAGTATATGTGTGTACGTGCTTGTGTGTGACGTTTCAGGAATATATGGGACAGGACATCTTGACCTTAGGAATGGTCAAGATTTGGCTAGTTTATTTCAGGGCCAGGTTGTGTCTTTAGTAGAAACTGAACAGCAGTGGGGACCTTATCTGAGTGGGTGAAAGGGTAACTGCTGTGAGGAGGAACCTTGAAAAGAGTATAAAGGCTGTCTCATGTCTTCCTGGTGTGCGTCACTCACTTCACAGGGTAACTGCTGTGTTGGCGACTGGGCCTATTCTTGCAAGAATAAATACTTTTCTTTTTTATTAATTTGACTCTGAGTGTCTCTTACGCAGTGATGATGTTTAACAGAAGTTTTGCCACAACACATCCTACATAGTTGCATTGTACAAATACATTTTATCTGACCATGTAACTTGTAGTAGATAAATTACAATTACTACCACCAATACTATTATTAATAATCTATTAGGCTGCCACAAGGCTAAGGGAGTTCATGGGGTATGCCCCCTTAAGAAACTTTTGTGCATTTTTATGTTAAATTCATCAATCTAGTGCACTTTGAGAGTTCAAAATTAAAAGCTCCATATTCTCTGTGCAATTTGAATTTAGAAAAATTCAAACCTCTTTTTTGGGGTCAGTGTCTGTCTACATTACACTACTACATAATAATAGTTATGATATTAATCCAATGACAGCAATAGCCATATATTGTAAAACAAATGCAATGAAAAATAAAGGAAATTTTCATAATAAGTTTTGTACAAATTTCTACACTTGAAAGTAAGTTATATAGTTGGAAGTAACCCAGCGCCGCCAATTAAACAAAACAAAACGAATGGGCCCCCAATGTACGAGTTTTATGGGCCGTTAAGACAAAAAGAAAAAAACTATGAGATGTAAAAAGCAAAGATGTAATGAGATGCCCAAAAAGCACGTTGGCCCACCGGGAATCTCCCAGTAACGATGGCCAGTACATGCCTGTGCACAATACTAAGTAAATGTATTTCGTTTGACACCTTAATGGCTGAGATGAGAAGACTTACCTCTATACTGGGTTTTCTTTTTATCTTATTCCTTTCTCCTTTTTCTCCCCTGTGCAGATTGACAAGGGCGGCACTAGAGGGCGCCCGCACCCCCAACATTTTTGTCGCCCTAGGCAACAGCCTAGTTCGCCTATAGCAATCGCCGGCCCTACGAGTACTACGTCTGGGTTTGCTGTATATTCTTGGGTTTTCATCAATCAATTTTTTACCGGTCCAATCAGTGAACAAAGGGAGTGGCTGAGAACAATGACGTTGAGGTGCGCTAGTTTGAGTTGTAGACATACGTCACAACCAAACGTTAGCGATTGGTTATGGCAGATCCAGGGTGACTCTGGGCAGATCCAATAGTTTTAAACTTCAACAGAGTGCCCGCCTTCAAGGAAGTTAAAGCTGCAGTCTGCAAAAATGTTTTGAACATATTCACTGAAACCGATACTCTGCTCCAACAGAACAACATAAATCAGCCGGTTTTAGAAAAAAAACATGCTTCTATCTCCACCTGGAGCCTGTTATTTGTTTTGCAAAAATCCAATAAATAAAATTCAATAAAATAAAGGGAATACAGCAAAAGTTTAGGATTATACTGCTGTGATATCGTGGTAAAGATTAATTTTAAACACTGATTCTTCACATGCTCATCCTTGGGTAGTGAAAAATAACATTATACACAGCGCCGTCTTCTCGACATGATGCTATCCAGTACAGGAATGAGCTGCCAGTTTGAGGTTCAAGTTTCCCTGGTGTCTGCGCGTGCAATACATGGGCGGGCAATATACTAATGTTTCGTCTCGATGTCACAACGAAACAGCTTATGACTCGTTTGAAAAACAATTCATTTAATTGACTCAGTCGAATGATTGACTTTTGATTGACAATAACTTTATATATGGTGCACTTTCAGATTTAAAATGTTGCAGGGTGTTTTAATTCACTTAGAGCTATGTTACCTACTACATGAAAGGTCATTTAAAAAATCCATAATAGGGTCCCTTTAAGTTAGTATCACTTTTCGATTTAATCAGTTTCAACAATTTATTTGAGTTATATTAACTTATCCGGTTTTACAGTGTGTGGGCTTTCTGCAGCTGGTTGAAGACCACCCTCGCTGCAGCATTCTGGATCAGTTGCAAAGGCTTGATAGTACATACCGGAAGGCCCGCTAAGAGAGCATTAACATAGTCCAGTCTGGTGAGAACAAGAGCTTAGACAAGGAGTTGTGTGGCCTGCTGTGATAGGAAGGGTCTAATCTCCCTAATGTTGTATAAAGCAAATCTTCAGGTCCGGGCCATTGTAGTAATATGGTCTGTGAAGCTTAATTGATCATCAACCACAACTCCAAGATTCTTGGCTGTCCTGGAAGGAGTTATGGTTGACGAACCTAGCTGAATGGATAAGTTGTGCTGAAGTGTTGGGTTGGCTGAGACTACAAGCAGCTCTGTCTTAGCAAGGTTGAGTAGAAGGTGATGGTCCTTCATCCAGCAATAAATATCTGTCAGACAGGCTGCAATGTGAACAGATACCGTTGGATCATCTGGTTGGAATGAGAAGTAGAGTTGTGTATCATCAGCATAGCAGTGATAGGAAAAGCCATGTTTCTGAATGACAGATCCTAGTGATGGCATGTAGATGGAGAAGAGAAGTGCTCCAAGCACTGATACCTTAGGACCCCAGTAGCAAGAAGTTGTGACTTAGAGACCTCACCCCTCCAAGACACCCTTAAGTACCCACCTGAGAGGTAAGATTTGAACCATTAGAGTGCAGTTCCTGAGACGTCCAACTTCATGAGGGTTGACAGGAGTATCTGGTGGTTTACCATGTCAAAAGCAGCAGACAGATCTAGCTAGATGCGTACTGAGGATTTGGAAGCTGCTCTGGCCAGTCTCAGTTCTTCAGTGACTGAGAGCAGTGCAGTCTCAGTCGAATGGCCGCTTTTGAAGCCAGATGGGTTGTTGTCCAGGAGGTTGTTCTGTGTTGAGAAACGTGGAGAGTTGGTTGAACACAACTCGCTCAAGAGTCTTTGCAATGAATGGAAGAAGAGATTTCAGTCTGTAGTTTTCCAAAAGTGCTGGATTTAGAGTGGGTTTCTTAAGCAGTGGGTAGGGATGAACCGATCTGGCTCCGATACTGCCATTTTTGCCGGATCGGGTATCGTTCAGACGAGGTCAATCCAAATGGAAAAAAAAAAAAAGTATTTCCATAAGCCAATATTTTATTTTGGTTATTTTCATTGTAATATATATTCCATGTTTTGATACAAGTGTTTATATTATGTTTCTATGTGTTAATATATTGAGTTTGTTTGAAAATGTACTTACCCGTGAGAGTGTCCAATAAGGAGTAGGGTGAGAGGTCATGGAGGGAAAAAAGGAACTGAAATGAGAGGGAAAGACATGTGAAGTCAAGTCAAGTCAAGTGTATTTATATAGCGCTTTTCACAATATAAATTGCATCAAAGCAGCTTCACAATATCAATCAAATAACGTAACAATGTTTGTTTCTTAGTGAAAAAACAACCACTTCTGGTAGGGCTGATCAATGGTATTAATGCTTGGTTAATTATTTTGAATATCCCCAACTGAGCAAGCCAAAGGCAACAGTGGCAAGGAACCGAAAAACTCCATCAAGTGACCTACTGGAGTCCTAAAACTCCATCAGGTGACCTACTGGAGAAAAAAAAAACCTTGGGAGAACCCAGGCTCAGTCGGGGGCCAGTTCTCCTCTGGCGTTTATGAACTAGAGGCCGGATTTATAGTAACTGTAATTTGATACAGAATTTTGTTTTAGTTTATCACTTCGGGGTGGGTACGCGAACCGGAATCACAACGTTTTATCTGTAGAGTGGGAAAGGGATCCTCCATAGGGAGAGGCTAGTTGGCACTTCAGCACTGCGTTGTCATCGGGTCCAGGCAAAGCTCCTAGTCAGATCTTGATACGACCTGGATCCGGTAGGCTGCGGGAAAACCTCGGGATAAACAAAGACACGAAAATTAGCGTAGATGCCATTCTTCTTATGATGATGTAACGAGTACATCAGGATTTAAGGGAAGTGTTCCCAGTTCCGGCTGACCTAATCTATGCAGCCTAACATTGAATTATAGAAGTCTATAATATATTATGTGTATGCTAGGTCAGAGAGATGTGTTTTTAGTCTAGCTTTGAACTGACAGAGTGTGTCTGCTTCCCGGACAATGGTAGGAAGACTGTTCCAAAGTTTTGGTGCTAAATAGGAAAAGGATCTACCGCCCGCAGTCGATTTTGATATTCTAGGTATTATCAACTGGCCCGAATTTTGAGATCGCAATAGACGTGAAGGACTATAATGCGTTAAGAGCTCGCTCAAGTACTGCGGAGCTAAACCATTTAGTGCTTTGTAAGTAATCAACAATATTTTAAAATTTATACGATGTTTAATAGGCAGCCAATGCAGTGTTGACAGAACCGGGCTAATATGGTCATATTTCCTGGTTCTAGTAAGAACTCGAGCTGCAGTGTTTTGGACCAGCTGTAGTTTATTTATTAAGCGTGCAGGGCAACCACCCAGTAGAGCATTACAATAATCTAGTCTTAATGTCATGAAAGCATGAACTAATTGTTCCGCATTTGTTAATGAGAGCATATGTCGTGGAAAAATGCGGTTTTACAGATACTAGACACGTGACTTTCAAATGAAAGATTGCTATCAAAAAGCACACCCAGGTTCCTAACCGACGACGAAGACTTAACAGAGCAGCCATCAACTGTTAGACAGTATTCTAGGTTATTACGTGTGGAAGTTTTTTGTCCAATAATTAGAATCTCTGTTTTTTCAGAGTTTAGTAGTAGGAAATTACTAGTCATCCAATTTTTTAAATCAGCTATGCATTCCGTTAATTTTGTGAATTGGTAAGTTTCGTTAGGTTTTGAAGAAATATACAGCTGAGTATCATCGGCATAACAATGAAAGCTAATTCCATGTTTCCTAATGATATGTCCTAATGGTAGCATGTACAGAGTGAACAGCAGTGGTCCTAGTACTGAGCCTTGTGGTACGCCATACTGAACTTGTGATCGATAAGACATCTCTTCATTTACTGCTACAAACTGATAACGGTCAGATAAGTATGATTTAAACCATGCTAGTGCAATTCCACTAATGCCAACATAGTTTTCTAGTCTATTTAAAAGAATGTTGTGGTCAATTGTGTCAAATGCAGCACTAAGATCAAGTAACACTAATAGAGAGATACAACCACGATCGGATGATAAAAGTAAATCATTTGTAACTCTAATGAGAGCTGTCTCAGTACTATGGTGCGGTCTAAATCCTGACTGAAAAACCTCGCAGATATCATTTCTTTCAAGAAAGGAACACAGTTGTGAGGATACTGCTTTTTCTAATATCTTTGACAGAAAAGGCAGATTTGAGATGGGCCTGTAATTGACTAATTCTGAAGGATCAAGTTGCGTTTTTTTAACAAGCGGTTTTATCATAGCCAGCTTAAAAGTTTTTGGTACGTATCCTAGAGACAAAGACGAATTAATGATATTAAGAAGAGGATCTATGATCTCTGGAAGCATCTCTTTCAATAGCTTAGTCGGTATAGGGTCTAACATACAAGTTGTCGATTTAGATGAATTAACGAGTTTGCAGAATTCTTCCTCTCCTATAGCAACAAATGAATAGAATTTTTCCTCAGGGAGACTACAATGCACTCCCTGATGCGATACTGTAGTAGACGGTTGCATAGTTATAATTTTGTCCCTGATATTATCAATCTTATAAGTGAAGAAGTTCATTAAGTCATTACTGCTGTGTTGCTTGGAAACTTCTGTGCTTGAAGCTGTCTTTTTCGTTAGTTTAGCCACTGTTTCAAATAAATACCTAGGATTATGTTTATTTTCTTCTAATAGGGTTGAAAAATAAGCAGATCTAGCAGCTTTTAAAGCCTCTCTGTAAGCAATCGAGCTCTCTTTCCATGAAATCCGAAATACCTCTAGTTTTGTTTTCTTCCAGTTGCGCTCCATTTTTCTGGCCGCTCTCTTAAGGGCCTGAGTGTGCTCGTTGTACCACGGCGTTGGACTATTTTCTTTAATCTTCTTTAAGCGCAACGGAGCAACTGCGTCTAAAGTGCTGGAAAACAGAGAGTTAAAAGTTTCTGTTGCAATATCAAGTTCTTCTAAGCTATCCGGGATGCTGAGATGATGAAACTGATTAGGAAGATTATTGATAAAGGAATCTTTAGTGGCAGAAGTTATAGGTCTAACATATTTATAACACGGAGTCGGCTTTGCAGCCTTGGCTAAATGTAATTTACATGAGACTAGATAATGGTCTGAGATGTCATCGCTCTGCTGCAGAATTTCAACGGCATCAACATCTATTCCATGTGATAATATTAGATCTAGAGTATGATTACAACAATGAGTGGGTCCTGACACGTGTTGTCTAACTCCAATTGAGTTTACAATGTCTTTAAGTGCCAATCCCAATGCATCTTTTTCATTATCTACATGTATATTAAAATCACCAACAATTAGTACTTTATCGTTAGCCAATACTAATTCTGATAGAAAGTCCGCAAGTTCTTTGATAAAATCTTTATGGTGCCCTGGTGGCCTGTATACAGTAGCCAGCAGAAATCTCAAACGTGATTTATCGTTTACACTATATATTTTTACATTAAGCACCAACACTTCAAAAGAAGTATATTTAAAAATAGATTTCTTAGTGATTTTGAAAATATTACTATAAATTACAGCAACACCTCCCCCTTTGCGTTTCAGACGAGGTTCATGTTTATAACAGTAATCTTGTGGGGTTGACTCATTTAAAGTAATGTAGTCGTTTGGTTTTAGCCAGGTTTCTGTCAAACACAGCACATCTAGACTATAATCTGAAATTATATCATTAACTATGAGCGATTTTGAAGTAAGGGATCGAATATTCAGCAACCCAAGCTTTATCATTTGTTCATCTGTATTATATCTGTTTTTTATTTGTTGAACATCAATTAAATTTTTTACCTGACGTTTTTTGGATTTCCAAATTCGGGGAACAGACACAGTCTCTATATGATGATATCTAGGTGAAAGAGGCTCTATGTGATGAGATTTATCTGACCTTGGTGACGCGAGGCCGCTAGCAGACGGTCGGTTTAGCCAGTCTGTCTGCTTCCTGACCTGGGCCCCAGATTGTCATGTTTTAGCTCTAAGACTATGTGCCATATTACTAGAGAGAAGAGCAGCACCATCCCAGGAGGGATGAACACCATCTCTTTTCAACAGGTCAGGCTTGCCCCAAAAACTTTTCCAATTGTCTATGAATTCTATATTATTCAACGGACACCACTTAGACAACCAACCATTGAGTGAGGCCAATCTGCTAACTATCTCATCACTCCTGCGAACAGGAAGGGGGCCAGAGAAAAATTACAGTGCCTGACATCGTACTTGCGAGTTTACACACCTCTTTAATATTAATTTTGGTGATCTCCGACTGGCGGAGTCGAACATCATTAGTGCCGACATGAATAATGATCTTAGAGAATTTACGATTAGCATTAGCCAGCACTTTTAAATTTGCTTTGATGTCAGGCGCTCTGGCTCCCGGCAAACATGTGACTATGGTGGCTGGTGTCTCTATTTTCACATTCCGTGTGATCGAATCACCAATTACCAGGGCACAATCAACAGAATTCTCAGTGGGTGTTTCACTGAGTGGGGCAAATCGATTTGTTATGGTAATCGGAACGGAAGAGTGGTTTTTTAATCCGCGACTAGAGCGATCTCTCACGGTCACCCATCTGCCCTGCTGCGTGGGCTCTACTTCAGCCGGAACCGAATCATGTACAGAGTTCGCTATGCTAGGCGCATCCAAAAAAGTATCTAAAGCTCTAGTACTATCCTTACTATCCTCAATTAAAGTTTGGATGCGTGTCTCTAGCTCTGAAATCTTCTCCGTCAGCCTGACTGTCTCCTTGCATTTATCACAAATAAATCCTATATTGCCATCGGAGAAGGCTATACTAAACATGTGACATGTGACACAGGTGACAATAACAGGACAAGACATTACTCACCATTTGTGTTGACTGATTCTTACTTACCTGGGCTTTTATGAACTCAAAGGCGCGGGCGCGCGAGAGAAAATAAATAATAAATAAATGAGCGCGGACGGCGCGTAAACACTAGCGTGCGGTGCTAACAATAACGGAAGCTAGCGATGTAAGGTTTATCTGAGATGGTGGGTAAACTATATTTAGTAATATAAACAGCTAGAAATGATAGTAAATGATGGTTCAAAACAGAAAGAAATACGAAGCTAATACGAGGCGTAGAGCTTACAGCCTCGACGCAAACAAACTCACAGCAGGCAGGAAGGCAGACAGGAGCAATCGATCAGTGAACAGCAGAGAAGCCGAGAGGTGCACAGGTGATTCACACTCCAATCCAGAAGCTAGTGCTGAAGCTAGTGCTGAGTGAAGATTGTGCTGTGAGATATACCGAGTTAAAAGTTGGTAAAACACCTAATTTAATGTTTGTTATAATAAGTGACATTGTATACTGCGCAAAGAGTGAGTTACAGACACTTAAATACGTTCCAGTGTGGTAGTTCTTGTCGTGAACTTTGCGGTTATAGTTAGCACCACGAGGAGAAAGTGTGGACTGCTAATTACCACGAGCGAGCTAAAAGGACTTTGCCAGCGAGTGGCCTGCTCGGTTGCTGTGTTGAGTGCATCGCCTGAAAAGCCTTATCTTTGAGGAGGAGACTGTGAAGGTTCGGGGGCATCCCTTCAGTTTGTTGAGCATTGGAAGCATCGTGTTCCGGTGCGGTGAAGGACAACACGGTGACTCATCAGTTCTGTTGTGTGAGTTTTATTATGTTTGTTGCGCAGAGGCGTGAAGCGACCATTGTGTTTTAGGTCTCAATGATCTCAAGCTACACAACAGGCCTGCCGCGTGTATTCATTAACTCTTAAACTTCGCCAGAGCGTCGGGGCACTGAAGCGTTTTTTTTTTTATTTAGTTCAAATTTACTATCAGATTTAATGTTTTACCTTAACAAACTATACATCATTAAAAAGATATAAGACTCAAGATTCAGTATTTGACCACTATTGTATTCTGAGAAACTTATAGTGACAGTTATGTCTTAATTTGTGTCAGGAGTTATGAAATGAAAAAATGAGTCGATACGTTTAATATGAATTATGAGCGAACAGACTCCGTGCTGTCGTCATGACAGCGATTCACAAAACAACGTCCCTCAGGGCTTTAGCTCAAAAATGTGCAGATGTGGAGAAATATTGATATATTCTCATAGATTCACATCATATTTCTATAGACAGGAATAATATTTATTGAATTTATACCCAAATGCGTCGATGTAATCATTATGATCGCTTCTTACTGAGATGTGCTGTGTTTTCAATTCATAGCAATAGCATGAGGGCGCTATATGCACAACAATAGTCCATATATGGATCATGAAGAAGACCCATAGTCATGTGACATTCCAGGACGTCACCTCGATACAGAAAGTAGCTGACAGAGATCGCTGTAACATGCAGATAAAGATGTTTTGAAGACAATAAACATGATTGCAATGATATTTGAGTTACCTGTGTTCTTCAAGCCATGCCAGGTATTTCATAATAATAGATTATATTTATAATGTAATGCTAATCGATATAGATTTCATCATCGTGCAGAACACTATAAATACATTTTCTGTCGGATTTTTTTTTTTTATCTGAAGCCGAATTAGATCACAGAAGATTATTTAAAACACTAGACTTGCGTTATATAGTAAGTTTGGAGCACAAACATGGTTTTAATCTCATAAATGGTCGTGTATTGGTGTGCTAAGCTAACATGCTAGCTAGCCTAGGCGCACCTGCCACGAGCAGTTATTGTTTTATGATTATTTTCTAAATAGGAATGCTTACTGAAATGTTTCAGTGCATTTGATGATACCAGTTTCAAATATTTAGTGAGAACTTTGATAAAAGAAATTAGGATTTGAAACCCAATGAATAGCCTGTGAATAGCCAGTCGTTAGTAGCTATAATGCAGACAAAAGAAATGCATATTTAGAGCCATAACCAGTCTGGAGAGGTGTAAATGTGTGCAGGGGAGACTGACACTGAATGGGGCTCGTTTTTGCACCACAAAACAAGCAATAGACTGAATAGATGACTCAGAAGATGACTAAACATCAGTTTGTTAATAGAGTCTAATCAAAATAAAGTAATTTGACATGATCTTGAAAAACATTTAACTATATACAGAGTTTTAGACTTATCATTTTCAGATTTTAAATATAAAATGGTCAGACATGTGGCTTTAGCTGCAGTGCATTTCTAGATTGCTCCAGGGCCAACTTCAATTTTATTTTCATGAAGATGTTTCATAAAAATAAATTTCTAATAACTTTACAAAACTTTGAAGCTATTTAAAATTGTTTTTTTCATTATGACAATAATTAATTCTACATTTACAATAAACTACCAGGTGTCAGCTTTCAAATGAGATCATACTTGTGCTTTTAGTGCAAATGGTTCATGAACTGTATCTGTTTCAGTTTGGGTATGTCATTTCTGGGGATTTTTCAAAAGTGGGCTTGCAGCTTAACAGGTTAATAGAATTCGACTATAAGAGTATTCCTTTTGTTTATTCATTTTGATGGACATTTAGTCATTTGCCGGCATTATATTTAGAATCTCAATTGGTTTAATTTGGGGAATTTAATGTGATTGAGAATTGTGATTATTTGAATTTGTTTATTTGAATCTAATTGTATATTTGTAAATATTTTATATTTCCTTTAGTTCACAACTATTTCCTGTGAAGATTGTCTTTATATTTTGGGTTTTATATATTTATACGAGAGATATATTTAAAGTAAATAATATAATTTAGTCTATAATTTGGTTTAGAGTGGATGTAATTATTTGTGTAAAAGTAACATAATAATTCCTTTCCAGTCAAAGTAATATTATACTTAGGGTAGTATAGTATTTAAGTAGGTGTAATACTAAAACAGCTATTAAAGTGAGTGTTCATTTTGATTAGCATGTGAGATAGAGAAATAGTTAATATTTTACTTTATTTTAGCTATAGACATTGTGTGGTATTGTAAATTAAGTAGGCTACTATTAGGAATAAAAGTGAACATATAGTTAGAAGTTAGTAATTTACATTGGTGCTTTAATTAATAATAGAAAGAGAGATCTTTCGCCAAGTAGGAATTCGGGGAGCACACTTCAATAAAATAGCTAAGACGCTAAGGGGGCGCTACGTGTTATTGTTAAGCCCAACAAAAGGCACAAAAACATTATGAAGCACCACAGAGTTTGTGCACTATATAAGTGTTCTGAAGGCATTATATGTTATAATGTTAGAGAGAAATGAATATTTAAGTCATTAAATTCAAGATCACGTTAACTTTTCCCTCCGCTGCAGCTGTCAATCATTCAGCGTTCAAACAGCACGTCGCGTTCGGTTACGACAGTCAACACGATGAAACTCTCAACAAGATGATTCAATTTTACTATTTTGATCTGTAGATAAAGGTCTATGGTTTTGCATTAACAACTTTATCTTGCTGGACTTTATTGCTGTAACTTAATCATGTTACTTTTTACCGGTTGTCTTGGATCACAACAGCGCACAGTAAATTAAATTTAAAACTGTTAAAAGAAAAGGCTCAATAAACTATTGCAGATAGATATTGTATAATACACTACGCATCAATATGTCTTTCCTTTGTGCTTATAACTTTTCTATGCGGACTCGAAGTGCTGCGCGCTGTGACTCCATGTTGCTTCAAGCGCATCATTCTGCACTCGGGATGTGCATATGCGATTTGTGCTGCACTGTATTGGTAGCCTGGTCCAACCAGACTCTCGTACATTGCATTTCAATTGTACATAGAGTCTGGCACCGCTCCATTGACAATCGTTAACTCCCTTGTAGGTGGGAACTCTATTAAAACTATTGGATCTGGCCAGAGTCACTCAGGATCTGCCATAACCAATCGCTAACGTTTGGTCGTGACGTATGCCATGCGCCGAATCCGGCCGGAAACACGTATCCGCACAGGCTGTAAACAACAACCATGAATGAGGAGTGTGTTAAAAATAAGATGTCTGTCAACGAGAGCTGCAGGTTTTGTTCGTCTAATTTAAGAATTAACGGAACATTAATGAATTCTAAATTTATATTTGACACCAAGGACAGTAATAATGTTTACAGTCAACTGTCGAAGCTGGGTCTAATAATTCACAATACGCCGCTGCGGTCGGTTCAGATATGCCGCAAATGCTGTGCAGTGATTACCAGGCTACTGCGCGATACAGATAATTTTCAAAGGTGGAAGAACGAGAAAACGACAGAGACATGCCAGGGTGGAGATGCTAGTTTGAATGACAAGAGAGACAGAGACCCCACACCTTCTAAACCTCCAAGGGCCGTAAAAAAAAAGTCCAGAAAATCCACTGAAATTACATAGAGAAACAGTGTGACCGAGGTAGGGAAACTAAACTAGATGTTGTTTATCTGTAAGTCTCTGTCATGCTGTTTTATCTTTTGTTTTATTGCCTCAGATAAACACCCATGTTATTGGTATCAACAGTAGCTTCTAGCATGTTTGAAAACGTAGCCTAACTACAACAGGAGTGACCTTCCCCCTCAGTTAGAGCTAGTGTTACTTTGAATTTAAGATTTTCCCCTTTTGTTGTTATTTCAGGTTGTGATCAACTATGATCTCAAGAAAAAAAACAATGACATGCCAATCTGACATAGCTGGCATTGTTGAGAATTTGGCAAAAAGGAATTTTAATAGAGCTGCCAATCTCATTTCAAGAAATAGATGTAATGGACCATTTACAAGCCAGTGTGTTGGATATAGTGGAGGCTGACTGTGTGACCCTGTGTAACCAACATAACCACTTTATGGTGTGGAGGTCAAGTGCTCTAGACCTGCAATCATTTTCATTTAAAAAGTTACACGATGACCTGAAGTGGCTGTCCCCTTTCCTGTTCAGCATTTTTTCAAATATCACAAAAGACTCTCTCCCTCACATTTGTGTTGCAGCCTCAGTGGCTTTGAGAGGAAGACAACCCCATTTATCAGCCTTATCATATTACATAAATTCTGTTTTACTGTATAGTGGGGCAAAAAAGGCTGTTTTCCAGCGACTGTCCAAACTGGGCATCTCTACAACACAAAAAAAATGCAGTTGGCAAACAGAAAGAAATGGCCCGCTACTGTATGCTTCCATTGATCTCCTTAAAACGGGTCTTGGAGTCATTCCTGAATCAGACAAGCACAGATGAACAAGAGAGGATTAATCAAAGAAGCCTTGTTCTTTACGACAGATGTCACCCTCCGTTTATTTACCCCATCGCTGAATGCGTCATTCCGCTACCTTGCTGTGTCTTTAACCGGAGGAAGCGTCGGAGGCGCCGAGGCAAACGTGGAGGCGTCCGGGTGAAGGTCAGGAGAGTAGCGAGTGCTTGTCCCGTACAATCAGGTCCCTGCCAGCTCTCTGCAGACATTCTAGGTCGGAAAGATCTCTACCTGGGTCGACGTTCGTGGGATCTGAGGTACTCTTGTCACGTATACATCACCCTGCAAAGACACCAAATGGCCGTTAACCCTGCTCAAATGAGATTGCGTATCTGTAGCGGTGGGGTAAACTTGTTGAACATCCGCCCCTTGGAATACTCTCGTTGCCCCCGAACTACGGTTTATTCAAATGCAAAAATGGCCCTGGTCAATAGCAGGTCAGTGTCTAACAAGACTTTCGTTCTGAATGACTTTTTTTCTTGTCACAATCTGGATTTCCTGTTTTTAACCAAGACATGGATTAGCGCTGGAGTTGGCAGGGTCTTCTGTTTTAGTGAACTCTGCCCAACTAATTGTTCATTTATTAGCACGCCGAGGTGCGTTGGAAGAGGAGGTGGTGTGGCTGTTGTTTTTAGGATTAATTTTAAATTACGGACACTGTTTGCAGGGAGTTTTTCCACCTTCGAACTGCAGTGTGTAATTGTAGAATCTGTTAAGTCATCATTGGTTTGTGTACTTATCTATAGGCCCCCTAAGCCAGACAAAGACTTTATAACTGAAGCGACAACTGGTCAGGTTACTATAGTGCGGCCGGCTACGCAATTCTCGTTCCTTCTCTCAGGGAACTGAGGTTACGATAGTAACCGAGTAGATCCCTTTCGAACGGTCACTTCGTATTGCGTAGCTATATGCAGTGGGGACGCCATGCAAAACGCCGCACTTTAAGTAACTGGTTGCCACTGCAACTCAGGACCCCTGAGCTCACAGAACAAGCCAGAAAACCAAGTATATATAACAGACCGGACACCGTCGGGTCTAGAATAATATGTGTCAGTAACAAACCAAAATAATATACTAATAAAACCAGACACCGTCGGGATTATTAGTATAGGAAAATACAACCGGGCAAAGCGGGAATATGCGAATGTTCAAAAAACAGTTCAAAATTCATGTGTAACTGAATAAACAGTTAGTAAACACAAGTACATCATATTGACCATTATTTATTTTCATCACCAATTATCATAGTAGAATTGCTTTCTCAAGCAGTTTGTGATGCGTTTTGGAAACAGGAGATGAGCCCCCGGTCTAATGCGCCACCTGGCTTGAGAAACCCGTTCTCAAAGACTTACTTTTAGTCATTATTTGGGTAGCACACATATTCTGAATGCCTTCGGCACTATTCAAATGAGCCATTTTAATCTAGATTAATCTTCCTTAAATCTTCCTAGATTAATTTCTTACCTTAAAAATCTTTCTTATCTGCAACTTGTGTTCTTTTAATTCTTCTGAGGTAAATCCAAGGTAAACAGCACAGCACAAACACAGTAACCTGGTTGACACCAGACCCTTCTCAGTTGTAACAGAGTGGATCTGGGGAATGTTCATTCACAGCCGATTTGCAAAGGGGCGTCACCAACGGACGCCGCTCAAATGCCTCTGGGCGCAATTGGATAGACTAAAACCAATCAGATCGATCATCATCGTGCAAAGCCCGTCTCAACCTTTGTGATTGGTGCCTCGATTTGGAAAGATTGGAAATGGGCTTGAATGGGCTCTTGGCTAGACTGACTTGCAGAGCAAATCTAAATTTGCAGAAAGTTCGTCTGGGTTTTCGCAAGCTACAAACACAGTCTTCCAAACAGTCTTCCAAACTCGATGAAAAGCAGAGGAGTACTGAAGTCTCTGATTCTTTGTTTTTGAGGGAATGAGGGCGTTTACAGGTTTGCGTTACTATACATGGACAATTTGCATTTGACTTATTGTTGCGTGCGTTGGTGTGGTCACATTAGAGCTAATAGGCAGAGCCTTGAGAAACTAAGTAATCCGTATGAAAGCAACAAGATGTACAAACAGTGATTTTTAATCATTTAAAAATAGACACTTCAAGCTTGTTAAAGACATGTCTCATGTCAGTGTGGCAAGCATTCGCTGAGTTACAGATCATTTTCTGTCGCGTTTCAGAATGAACTTCACATTGAGAGAAGGCAGAACGAGCATCATGTTAACTTTATTTTATGAAAAACACAACATTTTGTTTTTATTATGAGTTTAAACAAATAAAAGACATTTAACAGTTTTGAATGATGTATAACACTTATATGTAAGATCAAAATCAAAAGAGTATTTTGAGTCTCTTTTGCACTGATAAGAAAAAAGTGAGCTGGTCTCGCCGGCACGACCGCCGACCCCAGAGGGTTAATGAGAGGCCTACCTGGGCCTGATCAAGGGCCTAGGACCACAGCTTCGAATTTAGAAGGGGTCCCTTCTACGGAATTTGGCTTGGGAATTTGGCTTGGGAACCTGACGGAGCTCCAACCAATCACTACTCAGGGGAACATAGTCGAAATGCCACCAGGAAGGCCTGACCTGGCGTCACTTACATTGGACACTTCAGTCTGGCCAACTTCCTGTCTGTCTGAAGACAGAGCCTCTGGACACTTGCCTTGAGGTAAGGCATCCAACCCGAGGGACTGCGAGGCTGACAGTTAACCACTCGCCCCAGATCTCAGAGACAGGGTACCCCGGAGAACATGACTCGGCATAGTGCTTACAACCCTTGTTAGCGAGGGGAGTTTCTCTGCTCGATCAACGAATCTACCCAGCATTTGTATCTCAAAACAATGAGGAGACCTGATCTAACTGGGAGGCCTCACGAGAGGCCTACGACCGTAGGGGCCGAGTACTCATAGTGACCCTCAATGAGGGGAGCACATGGTCTGCCTGGTAGGCAAACCAGGCTGTAGGCTAGATAAAAGAGATTCCGGGAGTATACCAGTAGCAGAAAATTACCATTAGTCATGCTAGGGTGCAAGCTCACGCTCAGAAGCTGCCTGCTAAGGCCAGCTGAACTGATAGCAAGCGGCCACTAGCTGCCAGAATCCAGCGTTGCTGGGAAACCACTTACAAGGAGGACTGGTAGGAGGCCTATTACATGATAACCAGAGAGCTGGATACCTAGTGCCGTATTTGGGAACTCACCTTTAGGGAGGCCTAGTGAGGCCTACTACCTGGCAGCCAGTACAGCTAGCCATGCAGTTGTCCATCAGTGGGACTCTGCCTTCAGAGAGGCCTGATGAGGCCTACTACCTGATAGCTAGCATCCGTGGGAACTCGCCTTCAGGGAGGCCTGGAGATGCCTACTACCTGCCTTCAAGGAAGCCATGGCCAGTAAGGTAGGGGACCTAGCTACATAAGGCCAGCCGCATGACAGTGGTCAATCTTATTCAGCTGATCATAATCGGGGCTTGCCTCCAGAGAGGCCCACTAAAGCCAATTGTCTGATTGGCCAGCGAATTAACAGTCAAGCACCCCATGATGGGGCTCAGGGTCAGGGAAGCCTTGCTAAGGTCAGTGCCTGACCATCAACAACACTGATTGTATACCCCATCACTCAAGCTCACTTAGAAGATTTGAGAGGCCTACTAGGCCTGAAGCAAGTCAGTGCTGTCAGCCAAACTCATACTGCCGGGGACTCGCAATAAGGAAAGTCTGGTTGGGCCTACTAGCTGATAGCCAGTCTATTCTGCTACAAACATATCCTGTGGGGAACCATACTACACCAACACAAATATTGAGGCCACCCATAGGAGGCCTAATGATGCTAGTTACCTGGTCGCAGCTATAATGTCATCCCACAATGTTAGGACTCCCTTCTGAGGAGGCCTGTTTAACCCATCAGTGAGCCTACTGCCTGAACTACTAAGGCCAACCACCTGAGGTAAGCTGGCCTACAGCGCCCTCTTGGGGGCTGCCCAGTCAGGGAGGCCTGCTGAGGCCTACAACCTAACAGCGCAGCCTTCGGTGGCAGATAACCTGTTTACACAGCACCTACAGCATCCTGGTACCTAATCACATTCCCCATGGCCCTCTTTAATCAAGGGGAGTACAACATATGCCACACTGCCTAAACAGAGGCTCCAGAGTCAGGTCATGCAGACTAGGGCTGTCAACAAATATTCTAAATTCGAAAATATATATTCGAATGGTTTTAAAAAAACAGAAATTCGAAGGTGAAATTAATATTCGAATGTGGAAAAACACGCCCACGGTAGCAGAAGCGCGGCTGTCTGCTTTGTGAGTGGCAAAATTCTGAAGCTAAATATGTAAAACGCATTTGCAGCTGCACAGCTAGCACAGTGAGTGTCTGGCTCACTCATTGGCTGTGCTGCGGCAACTGCACACCCAATGGCGCGGGTGCCTTCAACGTGTGCACCAATGAGCTAGCATTACATCATACATGTCAGAGGCCGCCAAGGGGGCATGCCCCGACCCCATAAAGAGCCATTATAGCAGTAGTTTACCATAGCACAGCTCGCTCGGAGCGTTCAATGTCGGTTCTAGCCTATATACTGTAAAACTTCAATTCATGTAAATAATATTTGTTTCAATCACTGAATGAAATCTGCTATATTTGAGACAAGAGTCGCGACCTTAAATTGCTTGCACAAAACTCTTGATCAGCACTCAAAATTTGTTTATTGTTGTTCATTTAAACCGTTATGCGCAGTGAGGGTGAGGGCGAGAGAGAGAAAGAGTGCCTGCGGGTGCGAGTGAGTGACAGAGCGAGCGAGAGTGAGGTCTGCACGGTCTTGGCCATTAGTTGATTTACTTGTTTTTGTGTAGGTAAGTTAATACGTTGTCAAATATGTTTAAACTTAAATAAACTACCTATACAAGTAGTTATGTCTCTTTGTATTCATTTGTCCTGTTATTGACATAATGCGTCATTGACAAAATGGACAACCAGATGTTCGAATATATGTGTTTTTTTTAAGAGGGAATATTCGAACGTCATTTTTTAGCAATTTTGACAGCCCTAATGCAGACAGATAGAAAAACTTAAATGTCTCAGTGCTGTTATAATAAATTAAAAGTTCAGCGGTCTAGCTCATCAATGTCAAAATGATTAAAGAAGGCGGGGCTTACCGTTCACAGAAGGCTGTTAACAGTAAACGAATGCCTGGTAAAATGTAAGAAGATAAACATTTAATATTTGACAACTGTTTTACAATAGAAATGTTCAACTCCGACAGTATCCAGTGATGCAAATTACTTAACTTTTTTTATTTAGTAAATGTTGCCTTTTTTAATTGAAAATATAGAATTTATTTGATTCATGTAGAGAGAATGTATGCATACTTAAAAATAAAATATTATTTGGAAATAGTTAAAATTATTTCACTAACACAATAAGCTTTTCTCTTTCTTTATTCCCTTAAATCGCTTTTATAATTAATGAATTAATTCCTTTAAATAAAAAATACCCAATTTTAGTTTGGGCTAAAGCCCTGAATATCCACTGACCTTAGAACCGCCCCTGGAGAGCACTAAGGAGCTCTGTAGTGACCATGTGAGTCGAAATATAGATTTTCTCTGTATTTTAAACATCATAGCTAAATTATTACAAAATCATACTGTTTCATATTCACGCAGACCGCTCTAAATCTCAGAACTAATTTTATGAGCTCATGAATAACACAAATAGTTGACCTCTGTCCTCCTGTGACAAAGGAACCTTTTAAGAACATATAAAGATAGGGTGAATTTCTAATGTGCATTTATAAAATGGACAGTTACAGACCTTGATTATGATTGGCTAAGCCTTTCCGCATTGTGCCCAACAATGCCCCTTAGCTGGTTTAAAATCAATGTAAGCCACGACTTCTTGGGACCTACTGCTTTATTTTCATGCAGTACACTTTTTTTAAATACTTCCATGGTGTTGTTACAGTTGCCTGTTTCATTCCCAACAAAAGTATTGTATAGCGCAAAACATGTTGGAGATTAGTGGACAGGCAGTCGATTCATTAAATAAGCTATTTCCTCACAAAAACAGTTAATTGAAGCCTCTTCTCCATCTCCATTGATATCCATTAAAAAAAAAAGTCTCCTTTCCTTTTTTTGGCTGAAGATTGCAGGCTTGTCTTCTAGTGGCTTTTATGCATCGAACTGTATCCATACACATCTCATCCCTTTTCCCACATTTGTAGTAATAACACTAAAACGCAAACCGGAAAATAGTTTTCTCGTGAGCACGCGATAGTCTTTATATTTTAATTTTGCAAAGGTCCCTTTAGGGCTCCGTACATAACATTGTTAGTGTTAGTGTTCAAAAGTGCAGCTATTTTCAGAATAACAATTTAACGTTTTTAAAACTTAGAATAATGAAACGTTTTTAAAACTTAGAATAATGAAATGCTTTTAAAAAATAGATTAAAATAATGAAACAAAAACAATGATGCTTCCACATGAAAAGAACAGAACACAGCTCATAGCAATTAAAAATTAAGAACTGTCCATCCCAGTCAAAACAGTCAGATGATCTGTAACAGAGAGTGGGGAAAGAACTTTAAACAACGGCAAAATGTGAATATCTCTCCTATTAATTAATATGCTTACATAATTATATCCCTACCTTAGTGAGCGGTATGCATTTGTTTCCTCACTGCGCAGAGAAGACTAATTTATGGTTGTAGTGACTTCAGAAATAGACGAAGGTCATCCTCCACTTGAAGACGTGAACGATATTTGTTCTTGATGAAAGTCATAGCAGAAAACGTCTCGGTTACGTATGGTAACCCTCGTTCCCTGAGTAGGGAACGGAGACGTCTCGTCGGAGGAGTTTCCAACGAATCGGGATCACGCTAGGGAGACCAATTGCCTTCGAGTGAACTAAAACGAGCCAATAAGTATTGGCATGCAAGATTTGCATTCCGCGGCCCGCCTACCAGTGCGGGTATAAAGGCGGAAGCAAGCGCATACACAAACGTTTTTCGCTGAGGAGCCGAACGGTGTCCAGTCCTCCGCGAAGGTGCAGCAAGCATGGCGACGGGACGAGACGTCTCCGTTCCCTACTCAGGGAACGAGGGTTACCATACGTAACCGAGACGTTCCCTTTCGTTCGGGAACTCCTACGTCTCGTCGGAGGAGTTTCCAACGAATTGGGATCCCTAACAAAACGCCATGGTGCTGACCCCTTCCAGCGCCCAGCTTAGCTCCCGGCATAGCAGTTTCTTACTTATATGAGGGGAGCTAGCTAGGAAGAATCACACTGCTGTTCCGCAAGACCCGCTCAGTGGATTGGATAACACTGGGAAAGCGTGCCCACCCGAAGGAGGGAACGCTGCGGAAAGCCGCCTGCCCGAAGGGAGGCACTGGAATACACGTATGAACTAACCCGTAGGGTAGTAAAACATACGGCAGTCCTTGAGGTAGTC
The DNA here is from genome assembly GCA_030578275.1 of Meda fulgida. NCBI lineage: Eukaryota > Metazoa > Chordata > Actinopteri > Cypriniformes > Leuciscidae > Meda > Meda fulgida. The sequence goes on from CM060633.1 coordinate 10,105,600, forward strand.
CCAGCCCGGGGGGTGGGAGCGTACTCAGCAAGGACGACAGAACGGGTCTGTCGAGGGGAAGACACGGAGCTAACCCGGAGGGTAGCTGGAACGTGGAAGAAATGGGTCGCCGAAGGGACCACTGTTAAGGCCACCCAGTCTAATAACAACTCCTACGAGAGGTAATAGACCTGGCGCCGGGCGATCCGCCTCGCCTGGTGCCGGAGGGGTGATGGAGGAACTCACGAGGTTAGCCGTTTGTTGGGGAACCAACGGAGCAAAAAGACGCACGTATCTGGCCCATGGGGCGGGAATGGCGTAGCAAGCCGACACAACCTAATTCCTCGCGCTACTGGCCGTAGCGAGTACACGGGAGGAAACAGGTTCAACACGGAGGCCATAAAACCTAGCGAACGTGTTAGGTGTCGCCCAGCCCGCAGCTCTACAGATGTCTGTTAGCGAGGCGCCTTGAGCCAAAGCCCAGGAAGAGGCAACACTCCTAGTAGAGTGTGCCGTCAACCTGGGTGGGCAAGGCACGTCCTGGGATTCATAAGCCCGGACAATAGCATCCACTAACCAGTGGGCTAACCTCTGCTTGGAGACAGCCTTCCCCTTCTGCTGTCCTCCGTAACAAACAAAGAGCTGATCTGAGGTCCTGAAGCTTTGCGTTCTGTCCACATAAACCCGCAAGGAGCGGACGGGACAGAGAAAAGCTAGGGCTGGGTCTGCCTCCTCCAAGGGCAGCGCTTGCAGGTTCACTACCTGGTCCACGAAGGGAGTGGTAGGAACCTTGGGCACATATCCGAGCCGGGGTCTCAGGGTAACGTGAGAAAGGCCCGGACCGAACTCTAGGCACGATTCGTCGACCGAAAAAGCCTGCAGATCCCCTACCCTCTTAAAAGAAGCAAAAGCCAACAGGAGAGCTGTCTTCATAGACAAGATATTCAATTCCACTGAAGGCAAGGGCTCAAAAGGGGGACTCTGGAGTGCTCTGAGCACCAGAGATAAGTCCCAAGAGGGTATGGGGTGCAAATTACGAGGAGGATTTAGTCTCCTAGCACCCTTAAGGAATCTGATGACCAGGTCGTGCTTCCCCAACGACTTACCTTCAACTGTGTCGTGATAAGCTGCTATTGCGGCAACATACACCTTGAGGGTGGAGGGAGACAGCCTTCGCTCCAACCCATCTTGCAGAAAGGAAAGCACGACTCTGATCGGGCAAGTTCGGGGGTCTTCCCGGCGGGAAGAACACCAAACGACGAACAGGTTCCACTTCAACGCATAGAGGCGCCTCGTAGAGGGGGCTCTAGCGGAAGTGATGGTGGCTACCACAGCCTGCGGTAAGCCACCTAGAACCTCCGCGTCCCGTCCAGGGACCAAACATGGAGTCTCCAGAGGTCTGGACGCGGGTGCCACAGGGTGCCCCGTCTCTGAGAAAGGAGGTCCTTCCTCAGAGGAATCGGCCAAGGAGGGGCTGTCGCGAGGAGCATGAGTTCCGCGAACAAAGTCCGGTTGGGCCAATACGGCGCAACGAGCAGGACCTGCTCCTCGTCCTCCCTGACCTTGCACAAAGTCTGTGCAAGAAGGCTCACTGGGGGAAACGCATACTTGCGAAGGCCCCGGGGCCAACTGTGTGCCAGTGCATCTGTGCCGAGAGATCCCTCGGTCAGAGAGTAAAACCACTGGCAATGGGTCGTGTCCGGAGAGGCAAACAGATCTATCTGAGCGGCTCCGAAGACTCCCCAAATCAGTTGGACCACCTGGGGATGGAGTCGCCATTCTCCCGGAAGAGGCGGCAGCCGTGAGCGCTCGTCGGCCACACGGTTGAGCACATCCGGGACGTAAATGGCCCGAAGCGACCTCAGATGCTTCTGACTCCATAGGAGGAGATGGCGGGCGAGTCGCGACATACGACGGGAGCGTAGACCACCTTGAAGGTTGATGTACGCAACGGTCGCAGTGCTGTCCGTACGGACCAGTACATGTCTGTGCAGAAGCAGCCCCCTGAAGAGGCACAGAGCTAGACGTACTGCTTGCAACTCTAGGCAGTTGATGTGCCAATGCAGTTGAGGCCCCGTCCACAGACCTGAAACTGCATGCCCGTTGTACGTGGCCCCCCACCCGCTGGCAGAGGCATCTGTGAACACAACAGCATGCCTGGACACCTGGACTAGGGGAACTCCGGCCCGTAGAAACGCAGGGTCTGACCAGGGACTGAAGGTTTGGCGACAGGGCGGGGTAATGTTGACCCGGAACGTGCCGCTCTGCCACGCCCATCTCGGGACTTGATCGTGAAGCCAGCGCTGAAGCGGTCTCATATGAAGCAAGCCGAGCGGCGTCACTGCGGCTGCGGCTGCCATATGCCCCAGGAGCCTCTGAAACTGTTTCAGTGGAACCGCTGACCTGCCTTGAAAGGACTTGAGGCAGTTGAGCACTGACTGGACGCGCTCCTCTGAGAGGCGCGCAGTCTGACCGACCGAGTCCAACTCCATACCGAGATAAGAGATCCTCTGCGTGGCCAGAGTTTGCTCTTGTCCCAGTTGACCTGAAGACCCAAACGGCTGAGGTGTTGGAGCACCAAGTCCCTGTGTTCGCACAACTGATCTCGCGAGTGAGCTATAAGCCAGTCGTCGAGATAGTAGAGGATGCGAACGCCATGTTCTCTCATGGGAACAATGCCTCCACAACTTTCGTGAACACACGGGGCGACAGGGCCAGGCCGAATGGTAGGACTTGTACTGAAATGCTCGACCCTCGAAAGCAAACCGAAGAAAGGGTCTGTGTCGAGGAAGAATCGAGACATCAAAGCACGCGTACTTCAGGTCGATCGCTGCAAACCAATCCTGGGGACGGATGCATTCGAAGATGCGCTTCTGCGTGATCATTTTGAACGGGAGCTTGTGCAGGGCCCGATTCAAAACTCGCAGGTCCAGGATTGGTCGTAACCCACCGCCTTCCTTGGGTACAATGAAGTAGGGGCTGTAAAACCCAGACTTCATCTCGGCTGGAGGGACCGGCTCGATCGCGTCCTTCGCCAGCAGGACGTCAATCTCTTTCCACAAGACAGGGGCATCGACGCTCCGCACACGAGTGAAGCGGATACCCCTGTACTTGGGAGGCCGGCGGGCAAACTGAATTGCATAGCCGAGCCGAATGGAGCGCATGAGCCAGCGGGACGGCCTCGGAAGCACTAACCAGGCTTCGAGAGACTGTACCAGCGAGCCCACCCGAACCACCGGCGCACCCGCGGGGGGGCAGCGAAGTGGAAGGCAGGGACCTGACTCCGGAGGCATTGCTGCGGCCGAGAGAGAGGTCTGGGTGTGCAGGGCAACACCTACCTGCTTCCACCGAGGGGCAGACGGCAGGGAAGGCCCGGAGGCGTTCGACTGCGGGCTGTCCCGAGGCGAAGGACGGAGGGGAAACGAGGAGCGAGGCATGGAAGCGTCGGGTCCAGGTTTCCGCACCTCCTTGCCCAGCGGGAGACAAGAGTGACGAGGCCGTGGCGGCGACACTGTCGTCTTAGCGCTGGGGTGAGGGGAATGAGAGCGGCGAGGCAACGTGGCGTCGCACACTGCCATTCTGACCCTCTTGGATGGAGGAGACTGATAGTGGCGAGGCAATGGAGCGTCGTCCTGGACTACCAGTCTCGCTCGGACGGAGGAAGCTGGTCTTATTGACTGCCAGTCTCGACCGTGAGGGGAAACGAGGAACGAGGCCCGGGGGCATCGAATCCTGATTTCCCCTCACCCAGCGAGAGACGAGAGTGACGAGGCCGTGGCGGCGTCACTGCCATCTGAGCGCTGGGGCCCGTGAACTACTCAGAGGAAGTGGACTGCTCAAACTTTGGGTACCGCTGATTCTGAATAACCAGCGGCGGAACAGAAACGAATTCTCCACCCGGCCCTCCCCGGGGGAAGGAGTGGTGATGACACGCACTCCCAAGAGCAGAACGTCACATACTCTGAGTAGCTCCTCTCAGGGTTGTTTCCCTTTCCTTTTGCTGGGGGAAAACAACTCCGAGCGGGCTGGTTTTGAGGTGCTTCTGGACCACAGTGTGGACATCGTCTAACCGAGGGCCAGCGCTGTGACTTATCACGGTCAGTCACTAAGCACAGCTCAACCCCGAGTTAGAACTACGCACGTGCAGTGGTAGTGAGAGAGGAAAAACTTCTGCAGATTTAGGCATGTTTGGCTTGCCATATTGGCACCAAAATGCTTCCATACTGCCAAAATTCTTCACACACATCCAGGCACTTTAGAACAGCCCAGGAAAGTGTGGCTGTTAAGTCTGAATCTTCAGCATGAGAACACTGGGAACTCAGCATCAAATACAGAGTATAACAGCCCTCTCTCCGATGTAGCGATCGACATCTGTCCTCCCTGGGGCCCCGAATGAAATGCCTGATCCCTCATGAGAAGGACCAGAGACCCATCCGAAAGCCTAGACGGCACACGGCACGCTGAGCGGCTCAAGCCTTTACGAGAAAGGGGAGACGAACAACGTGCCGACGTGGTCATGCACTCCTGAGAGAACATGAACCACCCACGAACGCAGTCTCAACACACTGATTAGGCATGTGAAACCGTGATCGTGGCCGTCAACCAGGCATGCAAGATAGTGAACGTGGCCATCGCTTTGATGACACACAGCACGCCGGGCGCTCAAGCCTACAGGCAGGCGAACAACGTGCTGACGTGGTCATGCTCTCACAAGAAAGCATAAACCACCCACGAACACAGACTCAGCATGTTTGCGATGCGCTAGAGGAGTGAGTGGCTCGTGCTCACTGCCCTCAGATCACCAATGTTATTTGCCAAAGTAGCCCTCCCCTGGTGCACCAGAAGAGAAACTAGATCGGGAAATAAGCAAAGGGACTCACCTCACAGAGGCACACGAGTCTTGATCTTGACCGCGCATCTTGAGCGCCGAATGACGCGCGCTGGGTTGCCGTGACAACCCGCGCTGTCAGCCGGCACTCGACGGCACACGGCACGCTGAGCGGCTCAAGCCTTTACGAGAAAGGGGAGACGAACAACGTGCCGACGTGGTCATGCACTCCTGAGAGAACATGAACCACCCACGAACGTAGTCTCACACACTGATTAGGCATGTGAAACAATGAACGTGGCCGTCAAATAAGGACAGGAAACGATCGCATCCAGAAATACACGAGTGAAACGTCATCCTGAAAAGGACGCGATCTTCACTCGTGTTGCTCTTTCAGGAAGAAAGTACTCTCTATCGTGCTGAAGCACACAGGGACCCAACGCGGCAACACAGCGGGGAAACTGCAAGCCCGCTGTGCGCACTCAACCGTTTACCAGCTGTGAAAACAGCTTTTGAATTAACAGCATATAGATGCAGCCGGTAGACAGGAAACCGCGCGGTCGCTGAAACGCCATCTCACCAACACAGAGAGATCCCCTCCCGAAACAGCAGACTCGTAGCTCGTAAGAAAAATACATTCTTAAAGCTCATTCACTCAGAGAGGACACAATCGGTCGGCTCCGAAGCTAAAAGCGTTTGTGTATGCGCTTGCTTCCGCCTTTATACCCGCACTGGTAGGCGGGCCGCGGAATGCAAATCTTGCATGCCAATACTTATTGGCTCGTTTTAGTTCACTCGAAGGCAATTGGTCTCCCTAGCGTGATCCCGATTCGTTGGAAACTCCTCCGACGAGACGTAGGAGTTCCCGAACGAAAGGGAACCCTGATTCACACAGATAAGTTGAAACAAATGGTAAAAGTTTCCTTCTTTGAGGTAAAAGTGCTCTTTGTGTGAGTTTAGGAAATTCATTTTGAACAGAGAGCCAGAAATGGCCAATTGAAGAGTGTGTCATCATTTGCTCCAGTTCATGATTACTAGTCAGATCAATCAAAGCCTCTTCGTCTTGTATAGATAGTGCATCACTTTCTGCTGGCTTGAACTTGAATGGATTGCGAATCCACTCATCCTGAATTGTCTCGTCAGAAAAAAATAGTGTGTGAATTGCTGACACAGACCCCTCAAGTGTTCAGCGACCAAAGGCTGAATAGTAACCACTGACAGCCCTGTCTCTTTCATGAAATCAGCCAGCGTGGGATACATGTCCAAGCATCCTTTCTCCACACGAGTGGCCCATAGATCCAGCTTTCTCCTGAACGAGGACACTTGCTCATATGCCAAAAACACATTGCCATCTCTGCCCTGCAATAATGTATTAAGCGTGTTGAGGCTTTCGAATATGTCCGACAAATAAGCCAACCTTGCAATCCAATTCAAATTGCTCATGTGCTGCGCCAGTGGGGATTGAACATTTGACAGAAAAATTAGTACTTCATGCAAATCAAAAAGTATTGATAGAACTCTGCCCCGTAACAGCCAGTGGAATTTGGTGTGCAGAAGCAGCTGTTTGTAATGCGCTCCCAATTCATCACATAAAATGTGGAAAACACAAGCATTTAGAGGTCGTGCTTTAATCAAGTTGACAATTTTCACAGCTTTGTCGAGGACACTCCGAAGGATCATTTGGCATCTTCTTGGTAGCTAAGACTTGTCTATGGATTGTGCAGTGGGTCCACACAGCTCTCGGGGCTACCTCTTTAACCCTCGATATGAGACCACTGTGGCGGCCCGTCATTGATTTTGCCCCATCACTGCATATACCACAGCAGCGTTCCCAGTCTGTATCGTTCTAAAGATTGCCACATCTGTGGATTCGTCAATCTGGAGTGCAAAAAATTGGCTGTGTCTGACACTGTCTAACACTTGCTCCTTCACATCCTGTGCCATGTCTGAGATGCACCGACTTATTGTGTTTTCAGATAGTAGAACAGAATCGATCTTAGAAGCCACTGCCTCTTCTGCCATCAGAGATCACATGTCTTTCGTGTCTGCCGGCAGAATTAACGTCTCTCCAATGGTATGTGCTTTCTGTCTCGCGCTGCTGGTAGGGTTTGCTTGCCTAGTGCAGCTTTCAATACACAGCAGCAGGAGTTGGTTGGGCTTGATGTGCCGAGACAGCTTGTACACGACCCAAAGCCTGTCTGGCCTCACGTGGTAGGAGGCTGTTCTCCATTACCTGGAAGACAATAGGGGAGGGAAGAGGACTAACTAGCCAACTCCAAAACATTCCGCCAAAGGTGGGGTTTGGGCGTGGGACCAGCTACTCCAGCCTGTAAAAAGCCTTCAGCTACGGGAACATCGACGAAAATCAGAAAATCCTCAAGCCTTGGGCAGGAAGCCTCTACAGCGAACCAAGCTAAAGAAAATATGACGACGTGTATGGAAAACCGCAAGGAGACTGTACGTTTGAAGCAACTTCTGACCTCAAAGCGACCCACCACCATAGCGACATGGAATATGAGGACCATGCATGCTGGTGGAAAGGCAGCAGTGATAGCAGAGGAGGTAGGTATGAGGTGGTACGGGACATCCCTCCTTGGTCTGGGAGAAACCAGGTGGCTCCAGTCAGGCCAGGTCAAGCTGCCGAGTGGAGAGACCATACCCTACTCAGGACATCCCGACGACTCTGAACCACACACAGAAGGAGAAGCGTTCATGCTGTCCAAGGAACCCTTCAACTCACGGATTATCACTACCAAATTTCAAACCACCCACAAGATAATGAACCTCCAAGTGGTACAATGCTACGCCCCCACCAATGACACAGATGATGGAACAAAGGACCAATTTCACAACCAACTATACACTATTCTACAGGCCAGGGAAAGGAAGGATGTCATGATCTTGATGGGAGACATGAATGCAAAGATAGGGGGCAATAACAACGGCTTTGAGACAGTAATGGGAAGAGAAGGACTAGGGACCATGAATGAGAATGGAGAGAGGTTCGCAGCAACTTGTGCAGACAACATGGTCATTGGTGGGTCAGTATTCCAACACAAGAACATCCATAAAGCCACCTGGGTGTCTGCTGACCACACCACAGAAAATCAGATTGAGATCCAGCAGAGAGTGTCTAAACTTCTGACTTATGCAGATTTGGTCTGAGTCAGAAGAGGAACAGACGCAGGATCTGATCACCACCTCCTCACAGCAAAGATCTACACAGCTTTAGCTTTTAAAAAGCTTTACATTTTGCCCTATTCTTCTCCCAGTTCACCGTCCACTTTAATGTATTTCATGATTAGTGGAGAAATTGATGTGTTGTAAATCCAACAGATCTGATTCTCTGATATCACAAGTTAGCTCAAAGGGGGAAATATTACCAATAACTCATTATTATAAATTATGATTAATTATTAATATTTGGGTCAGTTAATTGGATTAACTTGAGGTAGTTAAATTTATATTACAATCAATTAATCAGTTCCAACAAACTATTTTGATTATTCATTTATTCTAAGAAAAGCGTATCTTTCATGGCCACCGAAAAATAATTATTTCTTAGCATGTACAGCGCTTATAGCATGTAACAAGATCAAGATCGTAAATTGGATGTTGTTGCAAACAGAGAATCAGAACCAAATACATATTGTGCACAAGTTTTATTAACTAAATCGCAAACATAACTAAACAAACATACACACACGGGTAAAAGGGTGAGTGACAGAATGGAATCGGAAGCAGGAAATGGAACTGTGGGAAAAATCCATTTAACTATGAAAAGAACCATCAGCTTATCATTTTCAGAGTAATCATTAAATGTATATACTTGCATGGCATTTGCAGGGAAACATGTCGTGAAATTTCTGAAGAAGGATGCTTGATGGTTCGATTTCTTTTGGTGTTGACTGAAGAAATGGTGATGAACTTTCATGGTTCGACTGTTCTGGTTGAAGGTTTTCTCTTTCTCCATGAGGACATGGCTGAGCACATGCAGATTGTGACCTGCCGGCCCTGGGCTGGAGAGGCCACGCTACCAACCAAGGAGTGAGGAAGTCAGAGGAGTAGATGGCTACCCATGCAGTAATGGAAAAGTTGCAGTTTTCCTCTGAGTTGGATTGAAGAAAATACAGTCTGACTCAGTTAGTGAAGGCCTTAAGGCTGTGGTCACAGCCTGCAGGGGCCCATGGGCCCCGGTGGGGGGGTCCCCACAGACATCAGCCCGAAGAAAGCAGCAGTGAAAGCCAGAAACAAGAGAGGGAAGGGCTTGTGTAGATGCAATTTAAAGCCTGAGAAAGGTCCCACTTCTCAGGGTTGGCTCGACCAATATGAAAGGTGGAATTTCCAAGTGGGAGAATTTGATTTATGGATCTTTGTTTCAAGCGTGTTCACTTGCATGTGCAGCTGGATTGGTTGCTGATGAAGAAACTATTAAAGATTCTTGTAATACTAATATGTTGCGCAGCCATCAACATATCATATACACAATCATTTCAATCTTCAAAGTACCAGTTTATAAAGACCAAACATGGTATAGGTGAGGTTACATTGACAGCTGGTTCTATTACAAAATACATACCGTAGTATCAAATACATAGTTCACAAAACAATAAATCATTCACAGTGTCTGGGACGCATGTTCATTTATAGGAACATTTTGTCTATGATTAATGCAGGAAAGTCTGTTTTAAAGTCTGTTTCTGTCTTATCTGTCTTGACCACATTTTTGAGCTTTAAAAATTATTTGTTAACCATAACAAATAATTGTGTCTGATTGGTCTCAGTCGTTACGCTGAACTGTGGCACAAACCAACATGGCACCGGTCATCACGCATACAGCTCAACTAACGTGATCCTTATCAAGGTGTTTATACAAACAACAAAACACATCCACTTGCACATATTTGACAATCGGAATATCAGTGTTTCATGCTATAGCTAATACATTTGTGAATATTTTGAATAAAAAAGGAAAAATTACATGAAGGCAGATCATCATTAATTCAGGGCTGTGTTGCGCTGTGTCACAGGACAAGCAATGGCGTGTCACCATGGAAACATTAAAGTGACAGGTTCTAAATAACGGTCGCCTTGAAAAAGTCACGCTGGGGGGTCAGTTAGAATATTTTCAACCTACGTGTGAAAGGGTTAAAGCTCAAATCTGTGGTTTATTTTATAAAAATTTGATCTGACTTTTTCGTAGATTCAGTCGATCACCGGGTGCTCAGCGCTCATTAACCCCGCCTGGAACAGCCTTTCCCCGGCTAGTCCTTCTGACGTTTGCCGCTGGCTTGAAAGTCTCTAGTCTAGTGGTTAAACATGAGATATAATTTGTCTTGTGTATATCCAACGCATTCTCATCCTAGGGCGTCATATTTGACATATTTTGACATTTCGTTTACATCCAACGCACATGGCACCCTTTAGCGTCAATATGAGAAGGGTGCCATGTGCGTTGGATGTAGAAAAAATTTCAAAAGCATCAGTATATGACGCCTTGGGATGAGAACAGGCTGGTATATCTAACTGGAAATCTTTGGTCTCATTAATCTATAATGTGTTCCCTGGCAAATCGTTTTGGCTGAGGGCAAAGTGACGTTTCATAACTTTATATGTTTAGGCAATTTAACTTTAACGTTGTAGCCTACTAGAGAGCTGAGTTATGTGTTTGACTGAAACATTTGCTTTTTCACTGGAAAATGTCATCTAGACAAGTAACATCCACTTTTGTCATGACCAACTAAGGGGAAAAAAGCATTGCAGTAAATCACGCTAATTAAATCTAACGATCGCTTATCATATCACATCAAACTGTGCTAATTATACTTTGTTTTCAAATTGTTAATGTTAACAACATCAGCATTGCGTGACTACATTTAATGTGTATTAGGGCTGCCTGTAGTACTCCGTAACTGTATGAATTAAGCGAACAAGTGCGCTGTTACATAATTAAACCATTGAATTGTCTTACCTGTCCAGCAGAAAAAAATAGCCGTCTCTGCATTCGTTTTGAACCCCTTCAAAACACGGGAGATCACGCCACCTTTCAAAAGCCATTTCGATATCCTAGTTTTCGCATGGGCGTTGCAGTCTCTTTTTTTTCTGTAGCCACTTCGAAGTCTCTTGCATTTTACAATCGGGTGAATCTCCAGTTGTAACTGGTGATTGTCGTTTGAACCTTTCTGGATCCGCCATCAAATTGAAAAGTTCAATTATATCAAGTGCTGTGAGAAAAGGTTATAAATCTCCATCTCCAACATCCTCACATGCAATATAGCCTACTAGCCGAAACACCTTCTTTATGTGTACAGATGTGACGTAATGACGCAAAGACATGCTCAAATTTCCTGAGGAAATCCAACAGTACTACGCGAATTAAAACATTACAAGCTTACCGTTGAATCGAGCTACGGCAAGCAGATAGTTTTGAACACTAGCTAGTTTTGTACTTGTTCAAAAATATATTTTGAATAATTTTTAAGCCAAAAAAGTTACGGACTGTAGCTTTAAAGAGATGTATTTTTAGTCTAGATTTAAACTGACAGGCAAAGGATCTACCGCCAGCAGTCGATTTTGATTTTCTAGGTATTATCAACTGGCCAGAATTTTGAGATCGCAATAGAAGTGAAGGACTATAATGCGTTAAGAGCTCGTTCAAGTACTGGGGAGCTAAACCATTTAGTGCTTTGTAAGTAATCAGCAATATATATAATGTATACGATGTTTAATAGGGAGTCAATACAGTTGAAAGAACCAGGCTAATATAGTCATACTTCCTGGTTCTAGAAATAACTCTAGCTGCCGCGTTTTGGACCAGCTGTAGTATGTTTATTATACGTGCAGGGTAACCACCCATTAGAGCATTACAATAATCTAGCCTTGAGGTCATGAACGCATGAACTAACTGTTTCGCATTTTTCATCGAAAGCATATGTCGTAATTTTGATATTTTTTTAAGATGGAAGAATGCGGTTTTACAGATGCTAGAAATGTGGCTTTCAAATGAAAAATTGGTATCAAAGAGAGCACCCAGGTTCCTAACCGACGACGAAGACTTGACAGAGCAGCCCTCAATTGTTAGACAGTTTTCTAGGTTAGTACGTGTGGAGGTTTTTGGTCCAATCATTAGAAACTCTTGTTTTTTCAGAATTAAGTAGTAGGAAATTACTAGTCATCCAAATTTTTATATCAGCTATGCATTCTGTTAATTTCTTGAATTGGCAAGTTTCGTCGGGGCGCGAAGATATATATATATATATATATATATATGAGTGAGAGAGAGAGAGAGTATCATTGGCATAACAGTGAAAACTAATCCCATCCTTCCTAATGATATATCCCAAGGGTATTATGTACAGAGTGAACAGCAACGGTCCTAGTACTGAGCCTTGTGGTACTGAACTTGTGATCGATATGACATCTCTTCATTTACTGCTACAGACTGATAACGGTCAAGTATGATTTGAACCATGCTAATGCAATTCCACCAATGCCAACATAATTTTCGAGTCTATTTAAAAGAATGCTGTGGTCAATGGTATCAAATTCAGTACTAAGATCGAGTAACACTAATGGAGAGATACAACCACGATCGGATGATAAGAGCAAATTATTTGTGACTCTGAGAGCTGTCTCAGTACTATTGTATGGTCTAAATCCTGACAGGAAATCCTTGCAGATTCCATTTCTTGTTGTGAGGATACTGCCTTTTCTAGTATCTTTGATAAAAAGGGTAGATTTGAAAGGTTTAATAATAGCCAGCTTAAAAGTTTTTTGTACATATCCTAGTGAGATAGATGAATAAATTATATTAAGGAGATGATCTATAACCTCTGGAAGCATCTCTTTCAGTTGCTTAATTGGAATAGGGTCTAAAATACATGTTGTTTTAGATGATTTAACGAGTTTAGACAATTCTTCCTCTCATATTGTAACAAATTAATAGAATTTTTCCTCAGGGACACTACACTGTCTGATGCAATACTGTAGTAGACGGTTGCATGGTTATAGTTTTCTCTCTAATATTATCAATCTTGTAAGTAAAGAAGTTCATAAAGTCATTACTGCTGTGCTCTTTGGAAACTTCAGAAGTAAAAGCTTTATTTGTTGTTAATTTAGCCACTGTATCAAATAAATACCTAAGATTGTGTTTGTCTTATAAGAGAGTAAAAAATAAGCAGATCTAGCAGTTTTTAAGGCCTTTCTGTACACAATTGTGCTCTCTCCACAAAATTCGTAAAACGTCCAGTTTTGTTTTCTTCCAGTTGTGCTCCATTTAGGGGCTCTCTAAAGGGCCAGAGTGTGCTCGTTGTACCACGGTGTTGGACTATTTTCTTTAATCTTCTTTAAGCGCAAAGGAGCAACTGTGTCTAAAGTGCTGGAAAAGAGGGAGTCAAACGTTTCTGTCGCAATATCGAGTTCTTCTAAGCTATCTGAAATGCTGAGGAGATGAAACTGATCAGGAAGATTATTTATAAAGCAACCTTTAGTGGCAGAAGTGATAGTTCTAACATATTTGTAACACGGAGTCTGCTTTGCAATCTTAATTAAACGGAGTATACACGAGACTAGATAATGATCTGAGATGTCATCGCTCTGCTGCAGAATTTCAACTGCATCAACATTGATTCCATGAGACAATATTAGATCTCAAGTATGATTATGACAATGGGTGGGTCCTGACATGTGTTGTCTAACTCCAATAGAGTTCAGAATGTCTCTAAATGCCAATCCCAATGTGTCTTTTTCGGTATCTACATGTATATTTAAATCACCAACAAGTAGGACTTTATCTGCAGCCAGTAGGCTACCCACTCCGATAAAATATCAGCAAATAATTTGATGAAGTCTGTATGCCCTGGTGGCCTGTATACAGTAGTCAGCACAAATCTCATGTGATTTATCATTTACACTAGATAGTGTTACATTAAGCACCAAAACTTAAAAAGAATTATATTTGAAACTAGACTTCTCAGTACTTCTGAAGATATTACTGTATAGATTACAGCAACACTTCCCCCTTTGCCTTTCAGACGTGGCTCGTTTTTATCATTTTAACAGTAATCTTGGGGGGTGGACTCATTTAAAGTAATGTAATTATCTGGTTTTAGACAGGTTTCTGTCAAACACAGCACATCTAGGTTATAATCTGTAATCATATAATTAACAATAAGTGCTTTTGAAGTAAGGAATCGAATATTCAGCAACCCGAGGTTTATCATTTGTTCATCTGTATTACATCTATTTTTTATTTGTTGAACATAAACAAAAGTCCCTTTAGTGACCCAGGACTTCATTCACTCCCTTCTCATTCATTTTTATAAAAGTTAGACATTAACCTTCTTAGTATTCCTCAATCAATGTATTATAAAAAAAAACATGTTTCCCGTTTATTTAAAAAATCATTTTTTTTTTAAAATTGTATAGGGTCACTAGACACGAAGTGTGTAACAGTTGTTCTCATTTAACATCATCACTGCGTAAGAGACACTTAGTAAAATTGAAGTATTTATTCTTGCAATAGGTTCAGTCCAGTACACAGAAGTTACCTGTGCAAAGGAGTGACACCCAGAACTGAGACTCGAGCAATCTTTATACTGTTCTTCCCCCAAGGCCATCTCAGGCGACCTCCATGGTCCTATAAAGGGACCCACTAGCCCTCCCCAAAACTTTCTTGGGAGTGGCTATGGGATCATGGGCAGGAACAGACACCGACAAGTCCGGGTCCTCCAAGACCAACGGACTTGAGACCCCCGAAGTCGGGTCCTCGTGGGCGATTGCAGGCTGTCTCCGGGCCTTGAGAGACGGTGGACACCCGCTTCCTCCTCCGTTTCTGATGGCATCATGCTCTCCGCATCTGGGATTGCTGCAGCGTCTTCAACCGACTCTGGAGGTGCTAAAGTCTCTTGCAAGGGCAAGGGCCATCTTTTCTGGAGAGATGGGCGTAGCTGGTGTTGCCCATTCGCTGCGATGGTGTAGGTAGCTAGTGAAACCCCAATAGTCCAGGACTTCAAGTCCCTTCATCTCCCACTGAGGCAAAGGTTCATCAAGGCAGTTATTAAGAAGATCCTTCAATGCTGCATCATTATAACCCATGCCTCTCGAGAGAGTCCAAAATAGCTGAGATAGACCACCCACCGACTGGCCCTGCTGACGTAGGTTCGTCAGATTACAGAGTCGTCCTCTCCTCTGCAGTGCTAGGAGGAAGGATACAAACACCTGTACTGCTGGATCTGTACATCTTCTAGATGGAATCCTTCTGTCACGACATGCACACAAACAGACAGATCCAAGTGCAATTTAAAGGGTCATGAAACCCTAAGCCAAATTTTCTGAGATTTTATCAGAGGTATGTGTGTTGAACACCATTGAAGACAATGTTAGCATCTGTTAGATTTAACAGTAGGGTGAAAATGGTTAAATTTTAGTTTCCGCTATTTTCGTCTTCCGGGTTTAAAATCTTCATCGCAGGCTGTGACGTGGCAGAGCACAGTGTAGTGCGTTGATGTCTCATCGGTCTCTCATAATTATTAATGAGACTGAGTTTTTATATCCTATGAGAAGACACCATCTCTTAATTATTCATGACACCACGTGGATCTTTCCAATGACAGACATGTCAAACTGTGATATCGCGTAGTAGAGGAGAGAGACAAACATGGGACGCAAGTGTTTTTTTTTCGTGGTGCAGAAGTTCAAGTGGGTTGAATGTTTCGCCGCGATGCTGCCAGGGTTAGACTCTGGCTCCGGGCGGTTGGTTGGCCATCAACCACGGACATATCTAACTTGTACGTGGGCCGCAAACATTTTACACGAGAGAGCTTCGAGAACTGGAGAATGGTGGACTTCGGCCTTGTTGACGACCAATGCAAGTTACGTCTTGCCAGTAATGCGGTACCAAGTCCCGAAGACTTTTCTATCCCTTCACCTCTGCACACAGTTTCAAAGACCTGAAAAGAGTGAAGCTGTTGCACAACACAGGTCACGATTTAGACCACCTTCTGTCTGTGATCAGTTGTGATGAAAGTAAATATACAAATTACATGGACAAATTGCAATGTTAAATTCTTTATTTTAGTCAAGGGGAGGTGGTTGAAAACCTGAATAGGTTCCAGTAATCTCAGGGAACTGCTCACAAGGGAATCACCACCCTAGTGAATGTGAGGCAATATGTAAAGCGCTTTGTTGGCCCAGTGGGTCTGTGAAAGCGCTATATAAATGCAGTCCATTTACCATTTAATGTGTCGTCCAAGATACCCCCAGCACCACCGGACAAAATTCCTATACGTTATTATAAATTATATAAATTATACGTTTGTGAATAAAAACGTTATGCTAATTCCAGGATCGGACTTAGTTAGCTACCATTCTGACACTTCTCCCATCCACGCGGCCTCCTGTTCGTCCATGTTTTCCTCCACAGTCGCAGCAGGGGCTAATGGTTCAATAGATAGGGCAGAGGACCTGCACCTCCATCTATTATGCAACTATTTAACCCTGGGGATTCAGGAGGAGAGAAGTCCTCCACCTCCACAGAGCCATGCGTACTGCTGTCACTGCAAATTTCGGTGTCACTGTCCATCTTTATTATTGGGGATCAGGGGGCGCGTACTAGATCTATAGGCTATGCACGTAACAATTTTTTTAAGCGGAAAATTAATTATATTCAAATATATATTGTAATCAAATGTATATTAATAAGTTTTTAAATAAATTACGATTACTGTAGGCTAATATATGTAGCAGGGCATTCACTTACTTTTGAAAGGACAATAATAAAGTGTCCGTGTATTTCATTAGACTTTAACTTTGCCAGCTAGGAAAAAAATCTTGCATTTCCTCACGTTTTACCACTGATTTTTAGTGACAGTCGATATGCATGGGCCACTGGCGATGACAGTTCCCCCTACCTCCCCTCTCTCCTGCCGTGTCATACCACACCCACAACCCTCCCTTCTTCTCACAGCCATCCACGCCCATCTAAGTTGCATTTTTCAAAAAGATTTGTGAGCTAGACCTGAGCTCAAAGAGGGGGGTTTCATGACCCTTTAATAGGGTAATCCGTAATCATAAATCATCCAGACAAAGGGTCAAAATCCATACAAAAGCAGTCCAAAACAAGAAAAAAACAACAATCAGGAATAGATCTCTGAAGTGCAGCTGACATTACACAAGGATTACATGGCCGTGAATGAAACAGACAGGGTATAAATATGCAGATACAAACAATGTGAGTGGGAACAGCTGTGTGCAATGAACAGTAATAAGTACAGACAGGATTATAGGAAATGCAGTTCCTGATGTGGTGGTGATGGTAAGGGGAAGAAACCTCTAGTGGACACCAAGGGAACACCAACCAGACACTGTGACAGAAAGAGTATTAAGAAATTCAGGTCCTTCTAAAAAAAATTAGCATATTGTGATAAAGTTCATTATTTTCCATAATGTAATGATAAAAATTAAACTTTCATATGTTTTAGATTCATTGCACCAACTGAAATATTTCAGGTCTTTTATTGTTTTAATACTGATGATTTTGGCATACAGCTCATGAAAACCCCAAATTCCTGTCTCAAAAAATTAGCATATCATGAAAAGGTTCTCTAAACGAGCTATTAACCTAATCATCTGAATCAACTAATTAACTCTAAACACCTGCAAAAGATTCCTGAGGCTTTTGAAAACTCCCAGCCTGTTTCATTACTCAAAACCGGAATCATGGGTAAGACTGCCGACCTGACTGCTGTCCAGAAGGCCATCATTGACACCCTCAAGCAAGAGGGTAAGACACAGAAAGAAATTTCTGAACAAATAGGCTGTTCCCAGAGTGCTGTATCAAGGCACCTCAGTGGGAAGTCTGGGAAGGAAAAAGTGTGGCAAAAAACGCTGCACAACGAGAAGAGGTGACCGTACCCTGAGGAAGATTGTGGAGAAGGACCGATTCCAGACCTTGGGGGACCTGCGGAAGCAGTGGACTGAGTCTGGAGTAGAAACATCCAGAGCCACCTTGCACAGGCGTGTGCAGGAAATGAGCTACAGGTGCCGCATTCCCCAGGTCAAGCCACTTTTGAACCAGAAACAGCGGCAGAAGCGCCTGACCTGGGCTACAGAGAAGCAGCACTGGACTGTTGCTCAGTGGTCCAAAGTACTTTTTTCGGATGAAAGCAAATTTTGCATGTCATTTGGAAATCAAGGTGCCAGAGTCTGGAGGAAGACTGGGGAGAAGGAAATGCCAAAATGCCTGAAGTCCAGGGTCAAGTACCCACAGTCAGTGATGGTCTGGGGTGCCATGTCAGCTGCTGGTGTTGGTCCACTGTGTTTTATCAAGGGCAGGGTCAATGCAGCTAGCTAACAGGAGATTTTGGAGCACTTCATGCTTCCATTTGCTGAAAAGCTTTATGGAGATGATTTCATTTTTTAGCATGACCTGGCACCTGCTCACACTGCCAAAACCACTGGTAAATGGTTTACTGACCATGGTATAACTGTGCTCAATTGGCCTGCCAACTCTCCTGACCTGAACCCCATAGAGAATCTGTGGGATATTGTGAAGACAAAGTTGAGAGACGCAAGACCCACCACTCTGGATGAGCTTAAGGCCGCTATCGAAGCATCCTGGGCCTCCATAACACCTCAGCAGTGCCACAGGCTGATTGCCTCCATGCCATGCCACATTGAAGCAGTCATTTCTGCAAAAGGATTCCCGACCAAGTATTGAGTGCATAACTGAACATAATTATTTGAAGGTTGACTTTTTTTTTTGTATTAAAAACACTTCTTTTATTGGTCGGATGAAATATGCTCATTTTTTGAGACAGGAATTTTTGGTTTTCATGAGCTGTATGCCAAAATCATCAGTATTAAATAATAAAAGACCTGAAGTATTTCAGTTGGTGTGCAATGAATCTAAAATATATGAAAGTTTAAATTTTATCATTACATTATGGAAAATAATGAACTTTATTACAATATGCTAATTTTTTTAGAAGGACCTGTATAAATAAAAGGTTTTCTAATAAAGAACAATACATTAACATTTACAAATTTATTTAATACATTTTACCTTTTCTGTTCTTTTGGATTTTGATTGTGCCACCTTTCAATCCATGGCCTTTTGTTTAGCTCTTTACTTTCCTTTATGTGTTTGTGATTCTTTTCAGAGATTGGAATAGACAAAATCATCCATGTGTAGAATTGGCTCATCACAGAAAATCACCTCTTATATCACAAACTGCTTTTAAAAAGAGACACATTTGTGATCCTGAGAAATCCTATTATAGAGGAAGAGCTTGCCCGATAGTAAAGAGCTTGTCAGCTCCTAGGAAATACTTCCCTCAATATTATGTTCTTGTTGTAACCTCTCTTTTCCAAACTCCTCCCTATAATGTGGCTAAAGCAGACAGGTTTATCAATCTTCTGTGAGCATTCAGTCTCAAAAATGCCCTTTTCAACCCTGTACTTTCCACAGGATAAGCTTCTCCCTTGAACCGATGTGCTATATTGAATATATTTTAGCGACTACGAGAATGAACCAAACATAAGTAAAGCTTTTAGGTGATTGTCCACACATAATCACACAAAAGAGGCTTCACATTCCAGATGACCCCAGGCTCTGCAACCAAAAAAGACTTTTTATTGATTAACTAAAGGAAGAACGTTGTCAATGTTTTATAATTTGGCAATGGTGGAAATGGTGAAACAAGAGGCCCTAATAAGAGGTAACCTGACCCCTGCGACTAACAGACTACCCTTTCTTAAGGACCAGAGGTCCCATGAGAGATGAACGAACTATTCCATGACTTCAGACCGGAATGGCTTAAACCCCACAAACTCTACACGCTAAAACACTTTACATATCAAAATCTATAAAACTCATCCCAGAACAATTCTCGATGGACTTATAATCAAACATCATGCAACTACACAATTCTATGTTGTTCCTACAATATATGTGTGTCTCATATGCTTAGATGCCATACAATCCATAATTGTTATAAATATTAGGTGTGTGAATGAAAGTGTGCCGTGTTTCCTGTCAGCTGGATCGTATTTTTAATTCAAAAAGATGGTTTGATTTGAAATCTGTGTAAAATGTTTTGTATTCGTATAATAGTAATAATGTCTAAATTGTGGCCTCTTGTTCTCTCTGCTAGTGCTGGAAAACAAGGAGATCTCAGATAACCCATGATTCACGATAAGAAGAAAATAGGGCCACCTCCTAATTGGCCAGAACCCATCCGGGAGGTTGGACAAACTTTGAGTTTAAAATCTTAGACCCGAACACAGAATTGCTCTCTCTTGCCGCTCTTGTGTGCGCTCTTGCTCTTGTGCTCTCTCTGGATCTCTGGGGCTCTTGCTCTCTGCTCTCTGGTGCTCTTGCCCTCTCTCTCCCCCGCTCTCTCCCTCGGAAAAGGCCTCGGCAGGACAACAAGTCGGGTGGAGCAGAAGATGGTTATAGTAGCCATGTAGACGCATAGAGACAAATGACCCAAATCAAGATCAGGGTTAAAACAGATTTATTCAAGCCATCTAACCCGTCTCACCTTTATTTTCCTTTTTCTTTTCCGTTAAGTTTTGCTGCAAAGTTTCGTCTAAACGTTTCGACTGCAACGCGCTTCCAACTTCAAAGACTTTCATCCAGCCGCCAACACACCACGTGATTGGCTGCCCAAGATCAAGCAGGCACGAGGAGACCGCCAGCCAAGCAACGGACCCGGGAAACCCCTTTAAACCGACAAAATGGAATCCCCAAAGCAACGCAAGGACAAGCAAGTAGCCTCCAGACTCTTAACTGAACTGGTGCATTGATATGAAATTGAATTACCCGCCTAAGAAACGATAAAAGGGTGAAATTAATTGTTGATGGTTCGTTCAGCTTGTGTCTTATAAGTGCATAGAATCTAGGGATTCCATCTCACTCTTAAACTTATTCTTCCTCACTCTCTTTCTTACTTAAACTTGTATGAATGCGTGTGCATATGTTTGTGTTAGATATTAGTTTTATGTGTTAGTCATAGGCTTATAATCAATAAAGTATTGTTTGTATTTGAAAAGAGAAGCATTACTTGTGTTATGTGCTTATGAATTTATTGTCTTGAACTGCGATCTAAGCTACTTATGCTTTTACCCTTGAATTATTTCTTAATTTAGCTGTTAGCTGGGAATTAGTCTTTCTTGGTCAGGAAGATATTATAATTCCTAGAATGAATAATTGTTTATGCTTTCCGTTCATTGGATGAACTGATAAAATGATCATAATATTGATTCTGCTACAGTAAATTCTGAAAATAATTAAATTTAATTATTGATCATAATCCGTTCTGAATAATAATTAGTCATATTTATACGGGCGTATAAACGCTACAATATAAAGCAGTTCATGTTACTATAGCACATTTCAGACCTAATTCTGTTGCAATACACTAGTTGAAAATTTGTTTTACAGTAAATTATTTTTTGAAGAAGCCAGAAGGTTCCTCTTTGAAATCCCTTTTCTCATTTAATGGACACTAAGCACTGAGTGGTACTGGTACTCTTTGCTGATGAAACAATATCAGTGGTTCTTCACAGAGTGTTTACGCCACTAGTGATGGGGTGAGTCAACCTGTGACCTGACATATTTACCATATGTCACTCAGTGGTGGACAGTAACGTAAAAATGAAGGCTATACATTTTTTAAATAAAAAGTTTTATCTGTTAACATTATTTAATGCACAATGAATGAAGTAAACAAACATGAACAATCAAGTGTTTGTATTAAATAACATTCACAAACATTAATTAATGTTTAGTGTATATTGTTCACTCAATGTGTTGATAAAGCATTAAAGTAACACCAGGTAATTTTTGCTCTCTTTTGCTCTCGGGGTCCCCCTACAGTTGGGAAACAGTATTGTTCTCTACTACTGTTGTAAACTCTGTCATCCTACATGCACGTGCATTTGTTGACAACCACGATAGCCCTGAACACTGTGGGAGGAGGTCACATGCAAGTGTTCTGCTTGCGTCGCGTGTGAAATGTCTTCATCCCAGGTACAGTGGCGTATACTTCAGCATGTCATATGAATATAATTTCATGGGTTTTATTTTTTTTCTAACGACAAATGATCGCGATGATCACGTCTACAAGCCAGCGTCATTATAGTAGCCTAGTCTGTTGGTTACCATTTTACTGAACACAATTATAATATTAATTAAAGCTGCAAGCAGCATTTATCGTGGTTCAAGCATTTAAGGCCTTTTAAGCGCAAAAGAATTTAAAGACATTAAGTTTTATTTAGCAGGCGTGTAAACACTTCGAAAACTTAGGAAACCAAAAGTAATTTATAAAAGATCATATAAGAGATTCAGTCAAGAATACTTTTGTACAAACGTAAATAAAGTATGTTGGATTGATGTTTATAAGGAAGTTCATCCTGATAATGCATTGTCAGCATTCGAAAGATTGTTGTATCCTTTGGTGGACAAACATGCACCTATTTAAAAGTCCAGTGAAGAATGTTATAGGACAACATGGATTGTTAATGAGTTGAAAATCATTATGTTTGAGAGAGATGTGGCAAAGGGTACAGCAAACTTAACTGGGGAAAAGGAGGATTGGGATGTCTTTTGCAAATTAAGAAATCAAGTAACTAAAATGAATGGGGGAAAAATGATGTTTTACAAAATTAAATAAACTAGTGTAAATGATTGTAAAACATTGTGGGGAACACAAAGACATAATGGATAGGAAATCAAGTCAAATTACTTTTGATACAGGTGACTAATTTTTTAACTTTTTAAACCATATCAAATAGAAAATTATTTTAATGATTTTTTCATAAAGTCGATAAATTAAGAGAAGAAATGTTGTTTGTTCAGTTTGTCACATCTTTAATATCAGTATTTAAAAGGTTATTTTTCCTTTAGCTTGGTAAAATGCAAAGATTAAATGCTGAAAAATGCAGCACTGGGTTTTAATGGTCATAATAGTTTACCAATAGGTTTGCTACCAGTTAGTAAAGTATTGAAAATTATAGCTTGTGAACAGTCAATTATTCTTCAAGGAGAATAATTTGGTCTCTAATTTTCAGAATTTATATTGAGATTTATATTGAGAGAGCACAGATTGATGACAATAATTTAGGAGCAGAATTGTTAGATTTTGATGTACTAGATTATAAATTATTGCTGGATAAACTGAAAAGGTACAAATTTACTTCTCGTACTGTACATTGGTTTAAAAGTTAACTGTCTAACAGGATAATGTGTATTTTATAATGGAAGTTGATCAGATGAGAAAACTTTTTACCACAACCCTGTGTAAATGTGGCGTAAACTCAATCCCCCTCCCCCAGCTTTTTTTTCAGCGACATCACGGCTGGAACAAACAAATAAATTGCGGCAATGATGAGCTCAGGTGTTGTTTATGTGCTTTAGCCTATTTAATGTTAAAAGCATGCAATGTGACTGAATATCATGTAGTGCTCACAGGTTTGTAGCTGTAAAAACAACAATAAAAAAAAATTCACATAAGATCTTGAAATTAAAGAAATGTTAACAAGGACCTTCAAACTGTGAACAAACGTGTATTCTGCGACAAAGATTGTTTTAGTAACTCAGCCTATGTATTTTTAATAATGTTTAAATGGTGTAATATTTGTGAATTTGATTATGTTGCTGCAAGTTCTGTCAAGATTACTCCCTGGTGCTGTGCACTTACCGCGACTCTGCGTGGGTTGACAAACGCAGTCTTTTCACGCAAGATAATTGTGTTAAATAAGCACGTGCAATTAAAAGCTGAGGTCTTGCTTTTGAGGCTTCAAATTATAGGCTATAAGACATTTGCAATACAATTGGGAGTCTGCACAGGGTGAATTTATTTTGAAATTGACTTTTACACTAATTTTGTATATATGGTTCTGGTGTAAACACAAGCATTGACTATATTGGGCGCAATCAGCTCCGGTAGCCGCGCGTCGCAGCTCTAACGCACTGCAGAGTGTAAATAAGGGGTTACTAACAGTCAATAGCCTACGAATGGAATATTATTATGCGCCATGGAACATTGCGCTCCGCAACTCGCGAAAGTTGGATTTTGTTGGAAAGTTGAAAAGTTGAACACTGATTGGATTTTTTTTTCAGTTCCTATCATAATTTTGACATTTGGGTGTTATTGTTTAGCTATTAACCTATGTTTTCAAATTACCTGTTTTTTTGTTGTTGTCTCGATCGGACTAATGGTCTTCGAAGATAACAGCAATTTTTTTAAGCTCAATTACAAAAACCATAAGGCAAAACCTGGCATGTTTGGTATCGTTGGACTCGGCAAGGATTCAGGAGTATAAGTAGGTCACTCCCGTGAAAAAACACTGGCTTGAAAATTCTCAGGCTCCTTCAGGGCATTGTGACGATGACGTATACTGAGTTTTTTTAGATACGCCAATGTTCTCATAGACTATCAAGGTACCCTTGACAAAGACACTGCATGCCATCTTTCATTAGACTAACGGTTGGATGCGGTTACAACTATTTTCAAGATGTTTTTTCCCCGTTATAGCGCCACCAAGTGGCCAATCGTCGCAATTTTTTTCATGTGACCTCAGATTGAACTTATGAATATGTGTCCCAAGTTTAGCGAAAATATCTCTTTCAGTTCACAAGCTCTAACCGTTTTTGTAAGAGTGGCTCTGGAGCCATCAAACATTTGGGTTCCCCTTAGCTAACGACAATTGAAATATTGAAAATTTTTGATGATTATTGACAGTCAGACTCCATATAATATTTCTGCAGTGGTTTGGTTCCGGTCAGGCAAAAAACCTAGGACTAGTTCGCAAAAGTAGGTTTTACACAAAAACGCAATTTACTCGAAATTGGAGCCCGAAGGGCGAGCCAATCCGAGGCATGTATCTTGTCCGGCTTGAGCCAAGGATTCCAATGATGTAAGACACTTGAGCCTACGCCTGACAGTTGAGGAGTTATGAGCCATTTCATACTTTTGGCCGCTGTAGCGCCCCCGTCAGGCCGATCGGGGCGTGCCTTGGTGACGTTGTAGGCGGTGTGAGTACTACCAGACCCCAAAGTTTCAAGTCTCTACGACTTTCGGTTCGTTCTGCCCGATCAGTTTTATGTGGAGAATGTTGCATCATGGGAAAATTAACAATAACAATAGGGTTTCAGCACTTCATGCTTGAACCCATAATAATCTTCCTCCTTTCTTTGTACATGTTGAGTAGAGTACACTTTTTAGGTCAAACATTTGCTATTTGCATTTCATCGATTGCAAAGTTCAAATCAGAACGAGAATGCTAGCGATAGCTAATAATCAAAAACTAGAATATCGTTTACTAGCTACCAGATTGATAATTTGCTACTCTACTATCATTACTTGATTCATGAAGATAAACGGAGGATAAGATAGCTTCTGTAACATAGTCAGGCAGACAAAAAAACAAAGAGATAGTATGCAAGCAATATACTTACTAGTCCAAAACATGACAGCCAAGTCCGCATCGGTTCGGGCACCCCTCCTCCTCCTCCAGCTCACGCCAGCGAGAAAACACTGGCCCAATGTTGATCCTCGTTCTGCCTTTAACGCGATCACTTTCTCTTTTTGCTTTGCTCCGATAAAACCTTTGCTTTCTTGTTTTTCTGTGCTGCTTCGGCCATGACTATAACATTTGGCTTGCACGTCCGATTTTAAGGAAGTGGGGGTGGTGGTGGAAGTGACGTATATGCCGTAAAGCAGTCGAATTTTGTAGTTCTCTTTGTTCTCCGGTTACTACCCGAAACCCGAAGTTTAAAATTACGATTAAAAAACGCCACAGACCCCATCAGGCTATGGCAGACGTGTCATTCAACCTATTGTAAGTCGATGTACCATCACAAGAGACTTGGAAATATATTATGAAGGTTGAAAAGTTACCTAGTGCTGCTTTAAGTAATGTTAATGAATGGTATCTTATTGTAGTGTTACCAAACTACACAGGAGACAAAACATGTTTTATTTGACCAAAAATGCCAAAAATGTCACTCTTGCCTGTTTTCAAAACTTGAGAACCTTGTAGCTGATTTCTAATGCAAGGGCTAGAAATGAATTCATTCTTTGCTGATACTTCCTCGTCATCATGAAGAGCGCAGTTCGCACCGCTTTCTCCTTTCCACAAGCGCCTGCTCTCCCGTGTCTCCGCTATGCAACCATGAACAGTGGCGCGCCTGGAGAAACAAGCTCGCACGTCCCTTCTATTATGAGCGCCCTTACTGCGCGCCTACATTTGAAATAACGAATTTGCACGCGCTATGTGAACGGCCCCTTATGGCAACATGACATTAGCCTAATTCAAAATATTTCCATATGTGGCTCTTTCCTCCTTTCTTGTCAACAAGTGGATTCAGAGCTACTGCATTAGCAGCCCCACCGGTTGCCACGTCTCAGTGTTTTTATGAAAAGGACGCAACTCTGCACCTTTCGGACAGCGCATCAAGAACCGGATTAACCCGGTACTTCGGTACTTAAGAAAAGCTGGTACCGTAACCGTTTAATTTACCGAAGTACCAAGTTTTTTGACAACACTAGTCGCAAGTTCCGTCGTTATCAGCATAGTTCAACGAGTCGGTGTTTCCCAAAACCATCGTTCCAACGAACATTCGCAAACAGCATCGCAAGGTTGTGTGGTTGGAACGACAACTCTCGACCTGTGGTTATGTAGCACACCTGTCAAATAATATTGCACTTGTTACTAATATTAACCATAAGCCAGTAGGTTCGACTATGGAGGTGTAATAAGGACAACACTGGTTAAATAATAAAGTAAATCTTTATATGTAAATTAATTATTGGAATAATGGTTGATATTCAAAAGAAAATAAAAGGGAAAAAAATAAAATTGTCAGTTTGTTTTTGTTCAATATCAAACCATAGTTATGGGTATTCAATTGACAATAAATGAACAACTTCACTTGACACTGTTGTTCGTTCAATCAGTTGGGTGCACCCTCTAGGCCATTGGTTCCCAACCTGGGGTCCATGACCCCCTCAGGGGGGCGCCAGAGTTCACAGGGAGGGAGCGGATATGCTTTGAGGTGAATAAAGATGCGTAAAATGTTCCACAAATAATTTTAAATAAAAATATTTTCAAAGTTTTTTTAAAAAATATGCTTACAATGCAAAGATAAGGTAGTCAAAAATTATCTCTTATATAAAATTATTTCAATTTTGCACGCACACCGTCACTTGCCCAATGTGCTTGTTGTCATAGTAGCAGCAAAATCAAAAGGAAAATGGCAGAGAAACGTAAATGCGGTGATTCTTCATTAGAGGCGAAGAAAAAGTTAAGACACTATGACAAAACCTACATAAATTTTGGTTTTATTGAAGGTCAAGACAAGTCTCGGCCAGAATGGCCCTCATTCATCATTCTTGCGTAGAAATGGGCGTATATGTTGGCGTAAGATTATGCTTACACTCCTCTCACCGCCTGATTTATGAAGCTGTGCGTACCTTTGAAATCCAGGTGTACGCAATACCTGCTCTTGATAAATGCCGCGCCTGAAAACGATCATCATTAGAATAACACACCCCTGTATATTCAAGTCTATGCTTCTCCCACGCCCTCATTTTACGCCATGGACTCACGGAAGACGGCAAAGAATAGAAACTTCTCCGACGTGGAGCCGAAATGACCCATCACAATGCATCTTTTTACAGCACGTCTTTTGAAACAATTAGCATTTAATTTCGTATCATGTCACTTGTATTGGGGTGTACAATAGTGATGATGATGTGATGAGGAGTACCATTCATTCACATTAATAATTCCATGACAATTTGTAATATTCTTATTATTAATGACGCTTATTGTTATTTAGAAGAAGAATGTCATTTTTATTATTTTGTCAGTCTGAATTACTTTTTGGTCATTGAAAGCCTTTCATTACTGAACCCAGTCCGTGCGCACCTGCCGGACCTAACCCTGAAACGTCAGTTAAAGCGCACAGGCTCGCAACTGAAGGAATACATATGCCTACAAATCATATGCTTTCGTAAAGTCACACAAATTGTTGAAAAGGCCTGCTATGCATATATTGAGACATTAGCGCCCCCTTGTGACTTTAGGATGCATTACTCTGATGACTCAGTATTTTTCCCTTTAACGTTTCAATATGAATAGAACGCAGTTCTGAGGGCTCGTATAGAGACTTTGCTAGTGTCCCGCTGTTATCGTTGCTGTTGTTGTTGCAGAGTGCGTTCATATACAAGTGAGTGATTTGTTTGTTATTCATTATCTTTAAAGAGCTGTAATTTGAATGTAAGTTTGATTGTATTTGCGTTAAGTTAGTTTATAATCGCGTATGTACGCAACACTCATTGTCTATTGCATCATCCATATATACGGCGCTAGTAAAGCATACAGAGACAGCTATATATGGATATTTATGTATAATATTGTAATTATGAGTCAATTTGGGTATGTGTATGTTCTTATTTACCGTGACATGGAGATTGTTAACATTATTTAAATCATATGTATCGATTCACGTGTGCTCACGTGTCAGAGAACGTGATGCCATTTTTTTTTAGTGCTAATCTAGTCCCTACATGTCTGAATCGATTGCTGTGTATAACTATGTACATAATGTACGTATAATTGACATATTGAGTTAATTCTTGTGATTATTGTTCATTACTAATTTAGTATTATTATTTTTCTGTTTATTTAGAACCACTCATACTACATTACACTCCAATCTACTCTACCATACCCTCTACTACTTGTACTTCAATTGTTTACTCAATCTAATTCTAAGACTATTAATGCCTCTACAAGCCTCAATACATTAAAGTGTACTTCGTCTCTGACCGGGCGACTTATGTCTGCTCAATATCCAACAGCACCACAATAGTCTACCCAATAAAAGGTCCT
The DNA here is from genome assembly GCA_030578275.1 of Meda fulgida. Classification (NCBI taxonomy): domain Eukaryota; kingdom Metazoa; phylum Chordata; class Actinopteri; order Cypriniformes; family Leuciscidae; genus Meda; species Meda fulgida. Next base: position 10,134,308 of record CM060633.1, read on the forward strand.
TCGAGCCGGAGTAAGGAGCTGTCATAAGAATGATGCATCAGAGTGATCCAGATCCTAGACCTGACCTTCCTGAGCCCACCATCAGACCCAGACGAGCGGTGAGGCTCCCTAGTTACCTGTCAGACTTTGAGCTCACTGATCATCAACAGAGGCTACAGTCAAGACGGAGAGTAGATTCTTCCCCTGAGATGAGTGATGATTCAGAATCCCGAGGAGCAGCTTCACCCAAACTCTCTGCCACCTCCCCTGAGTATAGAACAAGTATGCAGCCATGGCAGCCTCTAATAGAGTGGAGTCCTAGTAGAGAGTACGGACAACAGCGAGCACATACTTCTCCCCTCCCTGAGCTGTCGTCAGAAGTATTAGTAGAGTTCCAGCAGTTGTGGAAGGAGACTGAGGAGGTGCGACGCCATTCCTATGAGCAGATAAAGAAACTGGAAGAGAGGAATGAGGCCCTGGAAGCACATTTGAGCCTACTTGCAGTAAGTGATCGTTCCAGTCGCCATCTACAGAGTACATCTTCCCGTTCCTCAACCCCGTGTCCATACTCCGCAGATCACTACTATTGCCAGGCCCATCCCTCTGCCTAGATCCAAGCTACCTCAGAGACTAATTGACACCACAGCAGAGTCATTAAGACAAGATCGCCTGCATGACTTAGAACACAGGCTTCAGCAGCTGGAGAGGACGTCACAGCCTAATTACGCCCGACCCACACAACGTCAGTCTTTCCCACAGACATCTTACGACAGAGTTGATGATAGCAGGAGTGGCTACAGCTCAAACTGATTACGTATTCCTCCCAGTCAAGAGAGTACCTATAGGGGACCAGCTCCCACCATCCCAAACTTCGTTAAGCCAGATCCTAGAGATTTCTCGCGACTGCGTATCGCTCTGGAGAACATCTTGCCACCGGACGCTACAGGGAGGTTTAATCCTCTGGGGTCTGAGGTGTTTTCTGGGTCCTGAAGTGTTCTGACATCTCTGACATTTGTGCTTATTTCTGATACTTGTGACATTTTCATGGCTAAAGTCTGATTAAACTGTATTCAGCACGAACTCTGCTACAGTAATATGTCAGCAGCATGTATGTAAAAGTTTGTAGTTTTAAGATAATGATGTTTATGCATGGTTTGTGAAAAAACAAAAATAAATTGTCACTGAAAGAAGGTCATGAAACCCATACTGATTATTTCTTCACAAGACTTTTGAAAATTGTATCACGTGGCCTAGAATATTTGCTCCAAAACTATGTGAAAATCATCCTGACTACTCATTCAGATAAGACAATATATTGATTTAAATTTTGTTAGACATGTTTTGTGTAAGAAAGCTTTATGCGAGAAGGCGTGAACAGCCCATTAATATGTTGTGTTTTACACCTTAGAAAGACAAAGACCCTCCCCTAATGGCCCTATAAGGTGCTATCAGGCCCTATCATTATGAGGAGCCTTGCACAAAGAATGAGGAGAGACTTAAAAAAACGAATGGCTTTTTGATTGTTTGGATTTATTTCCAACACAACATAATCCAAAGATACACAACAAATAACAAAAAAAAAATCACATTATTGAACAGAGACAGATCTAAAGACAGAGACTTGGACAGTCTGAAACACATACCTGTCATTTCCAAGGTGTTTGATTTTTAACTTTGCCATGCTCATGTACAGAGACTGTGAATGAGTCAGCAGGACTCATCAGTGGGGCATCTGGTCTCTGTAAAAATAAAATAAAACATGCTGATTGCTATAGAAACTATAGGGCTGTACGATTTTGGGAATACATTTGAGATTTTTCTGGTTAAAATTGATTTTTAAAATGTACAAAATTCACACACACACATATACATTTACATATACATATATATATATATGTATATGTGTGTGTGTGCATTTTGTATGTTGTGATAAGTTCATTATCGTCCATAATGTAATGATAAAAATTAAACTTTCATATATTTTAGATTCATTGCACACCAACTGAAATATTTCAGGTCTTTTATTGTTTTAATACTGATGATTTTGGCATACAGCTCATGAAAACCCAGAATTCCTATCTCAAAAAAATAGCATATCATGAAAAGGTTCTCTAAACGAGCTATTAACCTAATCATCTGAATCAACTAATTAACTCTAAACACCTGCAAAAGATTCCTGAGGCTTTTAAAAACTCCCAGACTGTTTCATTGCTCAAAACCACAATCATGGGTAAGACTGCCGACCTGACTGCTGTCCAGAAGGCCATCAATGACACCCTCAAGCAAGAGGGTAAGACACAAAGAAATTTCTGAACAAATAGGCTGTTCCCAGAGTGCTGTATCAAGGCACCTCAGTGGGAAGTCTGGGAAGGAAAAAGTGTGGTAAAAAACGCTGCACAACGAGAAGAGGTGACCGGACACTGAGGAAGATTGTGGAGAAGGACCGATTCCAGAACTGGGGGGACCTGCGGAAGCAGTGGACTGAGTCTGGAGTAGAAACATCCAGAGCCACCGTGCACAGGAGTGTGCAGGAAATGGGCTACAGGTGCCGCATTCCCCAGGTCAAGCCACTTTTGAACCAGAAACAGCGGCAGAAGCGCCTGACCTGGGCTACAGAGAAGCAGCACTGGACTGTTGCTCAGTGGTTGCATGTCATTCGGAAATCAAGGTGCCAGAGTCTGGAGGAAGACTGGGGAGAAGGAAATGCCAAAATGCCTGAAGTCCAGTGTCAAGTACCCACAGTCAGTGATGGTCTGGGGTGCCATGTCAGCTGCTGGTGTTGGTCCACTGTGTTTTATCAAGGGCAGGGTCAATGCAGCTAGCTATCAAGAGATTTTGGAGCGCTTCATGCCTCCACCTGCTGAAAAGCTTTATGGAGATGAAGATTTAATTTCTCAGCATGACCTGGCACCTGCTCACAGTGCCAAAACCACTGGTAAATGGTTTACTGACCATGGTATTACTGTGCTCAATTGGCCTGCCAACTCTCCTGACCTGAACCCCATAAATAATCTGTGGGATATTGTGAAGAGAAAGTTGAGAGACGCAAGACCCAACACTCTGGATGAGCTTAAGGCTGCTATCGAAGCATCCTGGGCCTCCATAACACCTCAGCAGTGCCACAGGCCTCCATGCCACACCGCATTGAAGCAGTCATTTCTGAAAAAGGATTCCCGACAAAGTATTGAGTGCATAACCTGAACATAATTATTTGAAGGTTGACTTTTTTTTTGTATTAAAAACACTTCTTTTATTGGTCGGATGAAATATGCTAATTTTTTGAGACAGAAATTAACCTGTCCGTCCCCCCCTTCCATTAATAACAAAATAACTGCGAACCGTTTTAACCTATTAGCTACAATGGTTGCATCACTTCCATGCACGTAAACTACAATATCGTCCGCATACATTACCATGTCAACCTCACCACACACTGAAGGAAGATCATTTATGTAAAGCGCAAACAGCAATGGCCCAAGAACAGAGCCTTGTGGGACACCCATATCATTAGCCTTAGATGTTGATAACTTAAAACCAATTCAGTATGAGAGGCATAATGATGCGTGAAAGTCAGCGGTCGAAAATGTTACCTACCTTCCTCCAGTTAAGTGTCGTTTTCTGAGTCTACTAAAACAGAGACACATAAGTAGAGGTGTGTCCAAAACGGCATTTTCTGCATTTTCTTATCATATTTTGCACTGCTGTTGAGTTTCTCTATGGTGCTTTTTGTCTACCACTCTTCCTGACTTTCATATGAGCAATATCATCAATTACACCTTTAACTTTTGAGTTAAAAGAATCAAGGAGAAAATCAACAGAGTCAGCAGATATGCTTGGTGTTAAAGATATGGCCTTCATAAATATCACACTAGTGTTCTCATTTAATCATCTCTTCTTGACAGACACAGATCTAGCTTCAATGGCATGAGAGATTGATATATCAAAGAAAATACAGAAATGATCAGACAGTGCTACATCCTTAATAACAATCGATGAAATGTTTAGACCCTTACTGATTCACGAGTTGACATGTTAATGAAATCTGATGTAATATTATAATTCGTATTTGGCTTGCTGTCCGGGAGGTGGGCTCCTAGCTCAGAATTTGGCCGGACCCCAGAGTACTACCCCCATAACCTTAGAGATCATAGGTAACTTTGAGTGGATCCAGCCGAATGTGGGGTGAAGGGGTGGAGGTGGGGTGCTGAGAAATTAGTCATCAGACAGGAGGTAAGGGAAGGCTTTATTTATACTGGCTTCTTCTTGTGGTGATTGGATGATTACCTGAACATGCTCCTCCCGAACTTTATATAAAACTTCATTTAGTAAATCTACAGTGTGTCCACGATTGTGTGTGGGTCCATGTACATGCTGAGTCAGATCAAACGTTTTTAAAACAGTTTTGATTTCTTTTGCCATATTGGTTTCTGCATTATCTATGTGAATGTTAAAATCTCCAGCAATAGCAAAACAGTCAAACTCTGAGGAAATTGTTGATAGCAGTTCTGTAAAGTCCTCAGCAAAGGCTGGAGAGTATTTTGGAGGCCTGTAAACAATGATAAGTAAAATGCGTGGAGCACCTTTTAACACAATACCCAGATATTCGAAAGACGGGTAATTACCAAATGATATTTGCTTACATTGATAGACATCTTTAAAGAGAGCAGCCACACCCCCGCCTCTCCTGCCCGCTCTGCAGACACTCATAAAAGTAAAGTTAGGAGGGGATGTTTCATTGAGGACTGTTGCACTGCAGCTGTCTTCTAGCCAAGTTTAATTTAGAAACATAAAAGTAAGGTGATTTAAGACAGGTGATTTAAGCTATTTTGAGCGTGGCATGGTTGTTGGTGCCAGACGGGCCGGTCTGAGTATTTCACCATCTGCTCAGTTACTGGGATTTTCACGCACAACCATTTCTAGGCTTTACAAAGAATGGTGTGAAAAGGGAAAAACATCCAGTATGCGGCAGTCCTGTGGGCGAAATTCCCTTGTTGATGCTAGAGGTCAGAGGAGAATGGGCCGACTGATTCAAGCTGATAGAAGAACGACTTTGACTGAAATAACCACTCGTTACAACCGAGGTATGCAGCAAAGCATTTGTGAAGCCACAACATGCACAACCTCGAGGCAGATGGGCTACAACAGCAGAAGATCCCACCGGCAAATGGAAAAATGTTGCCTGGCCTGATGATTCTCGATTTCTGTTGAGACATTCAGATGGTCGAGTCAGAATTTGGCGTAAACAGAATGAGAGCATGGATCCACCATGCCTTGTTACCACTGTGCAGGCTGGTGGTGGTGGTGTAATGGTGTGGGGGAAGTTTTCTTGGCACACTTTAGGCCCCTTAGTGCCATTTGGGCATCGTTTAAATGCCACGGCCTACCTGAGCATTGTTTCTGACCATGTCCATCCCTTTATGGCCACTATGTACCCATCCTCTGATGGCTACTTCCAGCAGGATAATGCACCATGTCACAAAGCTCGAATCATTTCAAACTGGTTTCTTGAACATGACAATAAGTTCAGTGTCCTAAAATGGCACCCACAGTCACTAGATCTCAACCCAACATATCATCTTTGGGATATGGTGGAACGGGAGCTTCCTGCCCTAGATGTGCATCCCACAAATCTCCATCAACTGCAAGATGCTATCCTATCAATATGGGCCAACATTTCTAAAGAATGCTCTCAGCACCTTGTTGAATCAATGCCACGTAGAATTAAGGCAGTTCTGAAGGCGAAAGGGTTACCATACACAGTATGGTGTTCCTAATAATCCTTTAGGTGAGTGTATATCCACTTGAGAATTGTATAAACATGTATCTAATTTTCTCATCTCATGATTTTCCTTTTATGTGGTTTAGCCTACGTTTTAGTGTAAACTCTAATGGGTTAATGTTTCAAACTTTGCAAACTATGGTTAACCAAATTCATGTGTGGCACGTTTGGTCTCTATAAATTCCAAACCTTGTCCCCCATTTGTTAATTTACATTACATTTTGTTAACTTTGTGACACATTAGTATTATAAGAATCGTGAAGATTCTTCTCTTAAACACCCAATGAAATTACATATTCAAATGCCTCCTACACAATGGGTCATAAAAGTTCCCTCCAAAGGGAACTCCTCTTATTGGCTCAAACACCTCCAGAGGGTGTAACATCTTCACGCTTTAAAAATCATTGATCACAAGATCAGCGCGCTCTTAACTCTCAGCTCTCTTACGCTTGCTCTTACTCTCTTGGTCCTTCCTGAAAAGTCCTAATGTGAAGACGATGTTGAACTAGAAGTCCCCCAAAGACCCCAAGCTTGTGCCAGGGTGCGGCCTCGACTTTCCATTCAACAAAGATCCTCTGACTCCCACTGGTTATCTCTCTTCAAGAACACATCAGCAAAGATCAACTGGAGCCTCAACAAATTGCATCAGGACCGTTTAATTCAATAGGTGAGACATGCAAGTATCAAACTTATTTTGATTATTTGATACATTAATACCCTTACCCCTTTTTAAGAAGGGCGTGTTAGAACTAAACTGATGGTTTGCTCAGGCTGTTGATCTGCTGAACTTCAAACAATGCTATAACTTCTTGCTTTCCTGTATTTTGCTTCAGCTCTCTTTCCCTTGGTAAACTGTATGCATGTATGTATGTGTATGTTAGAGTAGTTTAAATGTTTAGTCTAGTTTATAAAGTCTTGTTCATATCACACGTAAAGTTGTCTGTGTCTCAAGCTCATATCCGGAGTCACTAATCATATCGATTTTGACTACTTGCTCTTAGTAGTACTTAGTAAGAAAGACATTTCCCATACCCCGGAAATGTACATTTCTATTAACCCCCTGAGGTCGGATGATGCGGGGGCGCGTCAACTCAATCTTTACTAAATGTTTCTATTAATATCTCCGCGATTTTGCAGCACACATAAATGGTTCTGATTTTGCCAATTTTTCTCAGCTTCAACGTCCTTATTCTCGCGAGCTGAAATACCAAGCTGACATGGAGAGAGAAAGAGTAAAAAAAGTCTGCGAAAAAAAAACATATATAAAGAAGAGGAAAAGTAAGAAGAGGAGGAGAGATAATGGTGAAGACATTGACATTGAAAGACGCACTTGCGGCAGTTTTGGAGAGCAGCGACGAGGATGAAAGGCGAGTTTCCGAGCCTGATGGATCTTCTGATGAAGATGAGGATTATGATCAAAGAAGAGATCCAGTTGAAGACGGGTGCGTATTTATTTTATAAAAACCTTGTTCGCATGGTGCACTTTGTGCTAGGCTAACTGTGACCATCTTGGCTAAAATAAGCTTCGGTGTGCTGCTTTGTGTATCTGAACTTTGACAAATTGATTGTGCCTTTAGCAAAGTGTTTACTTTATGTAAAGGTTATTTTCTTGTGTAAAACTGGGTTTCACTTACAAATAGTAACGTTGTAGACATGTGGGTTGTTCTTGGTGGTCTCCTTTTTATAACTAATGTAATATTTCTTCACCTCAATTCACAATTTGAATAACATTATCTCTTGTAGTGATGAATCGATATGTTTTGGCCATTGACTGTTTTATCATATTGTTTATACTTGTATGGATGTGGCTTGATCTTTCATATTTTATGTATGTATGTTTAGTAGGCCTATATTTATTCTGATTGTAAAATTGCAAATCTCTGTAGAGTTTTGAAATGGAAGAGACAGTATTCCCACATCTCATACAGGTGTTATTTGCTGTAATTTAGGGTCGACAGGACAGCTAGCACATGTGATAAATTGGAATAGATAAAGAGAAGATTAGCTGAAGGATATGTAAAATCCTCACACATCCTCCACATTCTTGTTAGGTGTAGATTGATGTGTGTGTGTGTGTGTGTGTGTGTGTGTGTGCGTGCGTGCGTGCGTGCGTGCGTGCGTGCGAGAGAGCAGGATCTGGAATGTAGACAAGAGAGGAGGTGTACACTTTATTTCAATGAAATTGATAGCAAGTCCTAACTTATTTGTTTTTGTGTTTTTTTCAGAGAGGATTCACAGCTACCAGGGCCCAGTGTAACAGGCAGCCTTACCTGTGCCTGCAACCAGGTCACCACCAGCCCCTACACCGCAGTCATCATCACCAGCCGGCCAGCCAAGAGGTCCCGTACCCCCCAGTATCAACCAGCACCCCCATCTACACAGCAACCATCATCACCAACCCGGCCAGCCAAGAGGTCCCGTAACCCCAAGCATCAACCAGCACCCCCACCTACACAGCAACCATCATCACCAACCCGGCCAGCCAAGAGGTCCCGTAACCCCCAGCATCAACCAGCACCCCCACCTACACAGCAACCATCATCACCAACCCAGCCAGCCAAGAGGTCCCACACCCCCCAGCAGCAACCAGCACCCCCACCTACACACCAACCATCATCACCAACCCGGCCAGCTAAGAGGTCCCGTAAACCCCAGCATCAACCAGAACCGCCACCTACACAGCAACCATCATCACCAACCTGGCCAGCCAAGAGGTCCCGTACCCCCAGCATCAACCAGCACCCCCACCTACACAGCAGCCAGCTCCACTGTCTTGGAAGATGGAAAAAGACCCAGACATCGCTCCCCCTGTCTCCAGGTTTCAACCAGCTTGAACACCAGGGCCACAGCTCAGCTCCACTTCCACATATACACCCCTCAACCTCTTCAAACTTTTCTTCCCTGTACAAACCATACAAACACTGTGCCAAAACGAAACCAAGCAGGCTGCTAAACAAATGGCACAGGGAAAGAAATATAAATGGTTAGATGTGAACATAGGGGAGTTTTACAAGTGCATTGGACTGCTTCTGTACATGGCCATGGTGAAACTCGACAGCATTGCAGATTACTGGAGACAGATTCACTTATTTTCTTCGCCAGTCCAGTACAGATCATGCCACGGGACAGATACAGAGCACTTTCTTGGAACCTTCACCTTAGCGACCCTGAAGAGGATGTCCAGAACAAAAAAAAAGGGCACAACCGACCATGACAAACTTTTCAGACTGAAACCCCTGATGAACACCATCAAAACTGCCTGCAATTCATTTTATCATCCACACAGAGATGTGGCTGTGGATGAAAGAATGATTGCATCATAGGCCAAAACTGGGATGACGCAGTACATGAAGGTAAAACCAATAAAGTGGTAACCAGGTTACCTTGGCACGGGCTACCACATTTACATGGACAATTTTTATTCTAGCCCCAAGCTCTTCAGGGCTCTCCATGAGCTAAAATTTGCTGCCTGTGGGACCTACAGGGAGAACCGCAAGGACTGCCCTCGGACAACAAATAACGCCCTCACAAAGAAATCAGAAAGAGGCTCCATAAGATGAATCCGGGATGGCCCCCTTATCTATGTGAAATGGATGGATTCAAGTGAAGTATCAGTCTGCTCCACACTTCACACAGCACACTCTGTGTAACGCTGTGCAGAGGAGGGTGAAACAACAAGATGGCTCTTGGACAAAGACATCAATCCCCTGTCCCACACCAGTTATGGAGTACAATGAACACATGGGGGGAGTTGATCATTCAGACCAGCTCATTCAGTATTACTCTGCACAACACAAAACAATGCGCTGGTACAGACACCTGTTTTACCACTTTCTTGACATTGCCACCACCAACAGCTACATCCTCCACAAGGAACACATGTAATGTAGACAAGAAAACATTAAAATGTGTACATTTTGTGAATATTGTTAGTAGTGAGTTTTTTTCACAAAGTAAACGTTTTGCTTGAAAGAATGACCTGTTGTAATGCTACTTTTTCATTTGCACACATCACATAAAGCTTGATATGTAGAACGAAGTTAGTCCTATTTTATTAAAGTCCCTCTAACATTTGGTGAAGGTAGAGTCACAGACAAAACTTGTACTCAAAATGTCCCTTTAGACAATTATTATTCATTATCTACTATTTTATTCATATATTACACTACTTTTGGGACCCTAAGACTTTGGGAAACCCATTTCAAGGACCAACATAATTCATCCACTTGGGTAATGGTATGTTTCCACAATAGATTTGAAGAATTTCAAAAATCTGACTTATATTTTTCACCTTTTAGAGCCAAATTATCCCTCTATCTCTCTTTACAAAATGCCATAGGACAAGTGGTGAGCTCATCAGTAAGAGAGCTGGGTTTTCTCTGCACATTTTGATATAAAATATATGGGATTATGTTATGTAATTGCCTTTAAACATGAATTTAATAAGATGTGTAAAATCGAAGAAAAAGTGAAAAAATGCCTTTAGAACTCAGAGGTTTAATCAATTAATAACCAACATTGAGGGTTCACAGGAAGAACTGAGTAATTGGTTGTAATGTTAATGTAGCTATCTCAAGTTAATCAGATTAACTGATCCAAATATTCATAATCAATTATAACAAGTTATGATTGGTTATTCATATTTCATAGAGCTAATTCGCTGCATGATGGATCTTCGCAGTGATTGGTCATGATATTTTAAATGTGATTGAGCTTGAACAGTATGTTGTACATAATCAGCTATTTATAGAATAACCCACACCTGCATTGAATCAAATGGATGCAGCAGATACATTTTAGAGCTAGAGTATTCATTTTTTACAGATATAACAGCATAACCTCTGGCCCTCTCTGAACTGTCTTCTTTTGAATGTCTGGCATTTAATTTTAAGCCCCCTCTCCCAATGACAATACTACTAATCTACCGGCCACCCAAATCAAACTCATGTTTCATTTCAGAGTTGTACAATTTTCTTTTAATTTTCTGTGCAACCTCTTCCAATATAATAAAACTTTCATGTCAATAATCCTTCTTGCCACTTTGCTACAGAATTCTTGCAGTTACTGGACTGCTTAAACCTCAGACAGTATGTTGATGTTCCCAAACACATCAAGGGGAACATTCTTGATCTGGTCATTACTGAGTCTGCACCTCTAAGTGCACCATTTGGAGTAAGTAGTTGCTAGGCACCTTCAGGACCACCTCAAACACAACAACGAAAGGTTTCAGTCTGGCTACCGTCCCACCCACAGCACAGAAAAAGCCTTAGTGAGAGTTACAAATGACCTGCTAATGACAGCTAATGCTGGTTCACCATCACTCCTTGTCCTCCTGGACCTTTCTGCAGCGTTCGACACCATTGACCACGTTATACTTCTCAAACGACTGTATCACTCTATTGAACTTAATAACACTGTCTTGCACTGGTTTTAGTCATACCTCACAGACAGATCTGAATATGTAACCATGGGAAGCTCAAGGTCCCGTTCACATGTGGTTGATTGCGGGGTACCACAGGGCTCAGTTCTAGGACCTATCTTATTCTTTCTCTACATGCTCCCTCTTGGCAAAGTCATCAGTCGCTTGGGAATTTCTTTCCATTGTTATGCTGATGAAACAATTATACATGAAAATTGACACTCATTCATCATCATCATCATCGTCATTATCAACAATTCTACCTACACTCACTGCCTGTCTGGTAGAGATAAGGGCGTGGATGAATCACAACTTCCTCCAGCTGAACAGCTCAAAGACAGAAGCTATCCTCATTGGTTCCCCTCATCAGACCAGATCATCTACCACAACCTGTATTACATTCTCTGGCCAGTACTGTTCCCCTATCACCATTTGTCACCAATCTCGGTATCAGGATTGACCCACAATTAACCTTTGAGGCCCACATTAAATATCTCTGCAAAACATCTTTTCACAACCTCAGGAATATAGCCAGACTCCGTCCCAAACTCACCCTACATGATGCTGAGAAACTTGTTCACACCTTTGTCTCCTTGAGACTGGAATATTGTAACACTCTTCTCATTGGAATCCCTGGAAAGAGCATCCGAAAACTACAGAACAGTGCTGCTAGGATCCTGATGAAAGTGTGTAAATATGAACACGTCACACCAATTCTTCTATCTACATTGGCTTTCCATTTCCGGCCGAATCGAGTATAAAGTCTCCCTCCTCACACATCAGTGCATCCATGGCAATACCCCCACTTACCTTAAAGCTAAACTGTGTAATTTAAGTTGATTCATAGCAAAAAAAAAACACTTTGTTCTTTCAAAATTATATGTGCTCTTAATGTGTAATTACCTCTACCAACTAATCAAGTATTCTCATAAGTGTACAATCTGCCATTTAGAATACAGACTAGCGAGCCGCTCGAATGGTGGAAGCCATGTTGCGCATCCATCTTGAAAATACGTTTTTACACTCAGTGACACCGTGACGAAGGCGAGGGGGAGATTACTTGTGACTGCAGGCAGATTTGAAATAATACGGCCACCGTATGATTTCCGTAAAAGCCCCTCTGAATGGGAGGGGCTAGAAAGTAATATTCAGTTGGTAGTCAAATACAATTTCACCACTAGATGGGAGAAAATCCCACACAGTGTAGCTTTAACCCCTGGTCACGCCGGTGATACCAGCTCGCTATTTTTCTTATCAGTGCAAAAGAGACTCAAAATGCTCTGTTGATTTTGATCTTACATATAAGTGTTTATACATCATTCAAAACTGTTAAATGTCTTCTTTTATCTGAGTACAATCATAATAAAAACAAAATGTTGTGTTTTTCGTAAAATAAAGAAAGTAAACATGATGCACGTTCTGCCGTCTCTCTCAATTTGAAGTTCATTATGAAACGCAAAAAAAAAAAGATCTGTAACTCAGCGAATGTTTGTCACACAGACTTGAAACGTATGTCTTTACAACGCTTGGAGTCTCTATTTTCAAAATTATGTAAATTCTATCAAAAACAAATATTCTCTGTTTAAGTAATCTGTATGAAAGCAGCGACATGTACAATTTCTCTAACGGGTCCTCATTAACTCTAATGTGACCACACCCACAAGAGCAATTGACAGGGAACAAGGAACACAGAGCTGTAAACGCCCTCATCATCTCAAAACAAAGAATCAGAGACTTCAGTAACTCTGCTTTTCATCGAGTTTGGAAGACTGTGTTTGTGGCATGTTTCACTTGGATTTACCTCAGAAGAATTGGAAGAACTAAAGGTAAGACATGTTAAACTGGTGCCAGACTAAAATGTACGCTATGAAATGAGATTGGAGTAAAAATATGAAGCCTAATGTCATACATGTATGTGTACTGTTGTCACGGAGCGCGCGGCTGTCACTGAGCGCGCGCCTTCACCTCTCTCCGAGTTCACACGCTCTTTGTCACCTGAGTTCTAGAACTGCACTTCCCATCTTTCCCCTCTGCTATCATTAGTTTCCATCCCTGCCTGGTTTCCTCGTTCAGTCTCATCACTCCCACCTGTTAATCATCATCTACCCTTTATCTGGACTGCTCAGTTCTATGTTGATTGCGAAGTCTTGTTTTGCCACGCTACATGTTGATGCGTGTTCCTCTGATGTTTCATGTCAGTGATTCCTTGTTTCATTACCTGTTTGAATAAAGTGCTGCAGATGGATCCGACTGCCTCCTCTCCGTCTTTACAACTGTGTATATATATATATATATATATATATATATATATATATATATATATATATATATATATAGACAGAAACATGTTGAAATGTGAACTAGACTGGTAGGCAACCTTTCGATTTTGAATTTATATACATGTATGACATGAGGATGTTTTTATGTTTGATAATAAAACACATGATAAAAGTTGGCTCGTATGAGTGTTTACTCTAACATGGTGAATATTATGGTCACAGAATGGGTTTGTATTTCCCTGGTTCGCCACTAGAGGTCCTTTTCCCCCACGGTGTCAGTCACATTAGAAACTGCATTTCCCACAATCCTTGTCTGTTCTCATCATTGTTCATTGCACCCAGCTTTCACTCATTATGATTGTTAATCTGTGTGTATAAGCACCCTGCTTGTTTAGTGTTTGTTACGGAGTCCTTGGCTGCGTCCGAAACCGCATACTCAATGAGTAGGTACTTAATTTCAATGAGTACTTACTTAACGAGCGCTAAAAGAGTAGGTACTTTATAGTAGTGATGGTGAGATGAAGCTTCATAAAGCATTGAAGCGTTCCATCCAATTGGTTCACTCATGTGCCGAAGCTTCATGGTGCTTCATTTGCTCTATTGTGCCATCAAGTGGACAATAAATGTCAAACGTGCAGTGTGATTATAATGACACTATGGCTTTGGTGTCTGAAGCATTGAATGAATTAATGATGTTTGTGATGCTTATACATAAAGTATAAACTTTTATATGGTGTCTGTCTTTATGATACAATGACAGGGTCAAAATTAAAAGTGTGAAGGGGGAATCCATTGCATTTTGCTGGCCCTTATATTTCAAATAGACCGCCAAACCGCGAACCACTTACTGAAGCAGTCACGTGGTACAGCCGGCTCGTGAGGCTTCAAACGTCACCGACACAAGCCTCGATACGCGCTTCACAGAAATCATCTCGGATTACTCGACGCGCTTCGAAGCCTCAATACGGGAGGACACATCACTACTTTATAGCCAAATCTCGTTGAGTAGGAATGCGATCCGGACATCATCCGCCATGTTGACGTTATCATGTGACCTACGACACGTTATGAACAACACAGTTAATTCATCTCTCTGTAAATATCTTGATATTGATGAAACTTGTTCATTTTGTGGTATTGTTGAAGAAACAGCTGCCCATTTATTTTGTGAATACATTTAGGGTTGATTTAAGTTGTTATATTTTAAACCCTAATGTGACCCACAGTTTTATCCTTATAACGATATATTTTTTTTATTAAGAAACCCCAAAATCGTTATCTCTTGGATATGTTGTTAATTTCTTTATTTTATACCCAAAAAGTTTCTCCTTTAAGGTTTCCTCTTTTTCTTGATGAATTTACCTCTCGTTTCATCCCTCGGACTTATAACAAAAAACTTTTTTATGTGTGTTATGAAGAACTATTTAAATATTGCCTTGTTATTGTTCTTTTTTCCTGTGTATAAATATGTTATGATGTACACAAACCAATGATCTTTATGTTTTCTGTTCTGTTATGTCTTGCTGATCTCCGTGATGTTTGATGAAGACGTATGCTCTCGCGTGGCCTCCTTGGATAGAAGAGTATCCATCGGTTGAGCACTCAAGAATCTGGGCTGAAGCAGTAAGCATCCGGGAACTTCTCGCCTACTCTTTTATGAATACTGACGTTTCGAATGTACTTCTTCTTTCACGTACTGTTTTCGCCTACTATATAGTAGGAAAGGAGGCATATTCAAACGCAATATTAGTATACGTACGTCTGAATCTCGCGAGAATTAGTACGTCACTCTGGTAATTCTCGCCTACTCTTTTATGGATACTAAGGATTCGGACATACTTATTCGCTCTCCTACTGCTTTTTCCCTACTATATAGTAGGGAAGTATGCGGTTTCGGACGCAGCCCTTGTCTTTTATCATGCCACATCTGAGGTCTGTGTCTGTCTATTCTTTGTTACTTGTGTTTGGATTGCTTATATGGATATTGACCCCTGCCTGGACTGTTTTGTGAGTACGGATTTCCCCATTAAAACTCCTATTAATGAGGGAAGAAGAGGACCACCTAGTGGGATTTCTCAAGCCGGAGAGGCGGCGCCTCGTATGAACATTTTTCAGTGCTTTGCATTGTGGGCCCGTTAGACTGTGGAGGCTGTGGAGGCAAAGTCTCCAGCGACGCCTTCCGTCGGACCCGGGGAGTTGTTTGAGGGAACCCGTCTGGCCATGTTTTCTGGGACCCGTGGAGGTCGCAGGAGATGAGGTGCTAGAGGTTTGTCCCGGCACTACTCTCCGCCTCGGTCCCTCCTTGACCCTGAGTTCCATCCACCGTTGGTTCCGCCCAGCATAAGGACATCACCGTGGGTCTCATCCAGCATGAAGCTTTCGCCGCTGGTTCCGTCCATCACAAAGCCCTCGCCACTGGTCTCGTCCAGCATGAAGCCATCACCGCTGGTTCCGTCCAGCCCAGAGTCTGCACATCGCCATCAGGAACGGCGGAGGAGGGGGAAGACCACCAGCCTCCTCAAGAACCCGGAGGCCATGCCCGAGCAGCCCACTGCCTTCCCGGAGGCCGTGCCCGAGCAGCCCGCTGTCTTCCCGGAGGCCGTGCCCGAGCAGCCCGCTGTCTCCACCCCCCAATCCCCACCCCTGTTGCAAGTCTTGTTCATGTTGTAGAGTGTACTGATTATGTGCTAATGTTGCTGAGGTTTTTTTTCCTGTTCCCACACTGTACTCCTTACAGGAGCATAGTCTGGGGGTTGCCTTTTTCTCATCACCTCTCCTCATGTCATGCTGTATTTCTTTATTCCTCAATTCCCTGTCTTCCTGTCCTGTCTTCCCCCTTGTCATATTCATATGTTTGTATGGACAGGTTGATGGCCAATTTCGCTGGTACTTGTGACTAAGTGACAATAAAGGACTACTACTACTACTACTACTATCAAGTGGCAGCCATCGGACCCGGATCACCAACAACAGGGAGGGAGCCACATGCTGAAAGTTCAAGAGGAGGTACTGGAAACGAGATCCCTGTGCTCTGCTTCTTCAACGCGGTCTCCCAGGTCATCTGCAAGCGTAGCAGCTCTCAAAGCGAGAGCCTAAACTGAGGCTGTACAAGCGCTGGTGATCTATGCAGAAGAGGAAGCTGAAGTAATGAAACAACAAGCTGGAATGCAGGCTCAGCGACATATTTTAAAGATAAAGAAAGAAGCGGCAGCTGCAGAAGCAGAGATACTACAAGCAGCCGTACAAAGGAAAAGGTTCAAAGTGTCATTGACAGTCAAGTATTCTTGCAAAACAACCAAGTGCCATCACAGTCTCAAATCTCAATCACAAACCCCTTCTACCAACATGCTAACACTAACACAGGTGCAGAACCATCACCAATCACCTGCAATACTTCTGTAACCAAACAAGAGACCCTGGAGCACAGACAACAACGGCTGTCCATATACACGTCAACACCGCATCCTAACATATTACATCCAGTTCTGAACCACCATCACCAGTCATTCAGCTCAACGCCCCCAAATCCTCAACAGACATCTATGGTAAATGATATGGCTAAATATTTAATGAGACGTGAACTTTTGAAGTCACCTTTGATGATCCACAAAACTATCGAAGCTGGAAATCCTCATTTCTGAATGTTATTAAAGACTTGTCCCTGTCCCCTAAAGAAGAATTAGATCTACTTGTAAAATGGCTTGGACCAAAGTCAAACCAACAAGCTAAAAGAATCAGTGCAGCTCATCAATGATGCCTCTGAAGCCCTAAAAATGATCTGGCAGCGCTTGGAAGAAACCTATGGAGCACCTGAGGTAATTGATCATGCACTCTTTTAAAAGGTTGAAAACTTCCTTAAGATTACAGCTAGAGACTCAAGTAGACTAAGAGAGCTAGGAGACCTCTTACTTGAACTACAACTAGCTAAAGCAGAGGGTTAGCAGGCACTTGGGTCAGCCTTTCTGGATACAGCTTGTGGTGTTAATCCCATAGTGGAAAAGCTCCCTTACTCCCTACAAGAAAGATGGATCTCACATGCATCCAAATATAAGGTAGATTACAATGCCACCTTTCCACCATTTTCTACCTTTTCTAACATTGTACAGGAGCAAGCACGCATAAGAAATGATCCTAGCTTCTCATTTCTGTCAGCAGCTCAGTCCAAGTTTGACAGACTTGTTAAAAACAGTTCTCGCCCTATGATTTCAGTAAAAAAGAAAGAAATAGCTCAGAGTAATGAAACAACAGATGTTAGTGAGGATTCTGACAAACAATGTCCTTTGCATAAAAAGCCGCATCCCATCATTAAATGTTGCAGTTTCTGTAGTGAGTCCCTAGAAGAGAGAAAAACATATCTGAAGGATAACAACACACCTTTTGGAAGCGCTGGAGACAAGAATATCTGTCAGTGCTTCAGCCAAGGAGGAAATGGGCTCATGACAAAGATAACATTCAAGTGGAGGACGTAGTCTTGTTGAAAGATGACCAAGTTAAACATAATGAATGGCCCATAGGACTCATTACTAAAAGCATCCCAATCATAGACAAGAGGATCAGAAAAGTGGAAGTCAAAGGTGTGAAGCAAGGGATTTCTCATGTCTACTTGTGCCCAGTGACTCAACTTATACTCCTGCTTCCCCAAAGTAGTGATGCAAACACTGATTAGTATTAAATAGTGGTACAAGCATTTATACCAGGAGGGGAGTGTAACGGTTCAGTTTAATTGTAAAGACAGGTTGATTTGGTTATATGTCAACCTTTAAGTTCCCTCTTGTGGCGAGGATTGTGTATGGTAACTTCCATTTGACTTGCGTCAAGTTGAGTTCATTGTAAAGTGTCATGGCTGAAGAGCTGCTCGTACAGTGAAGTTGTGGCTCCCATAAGGCTTTTTACAATGTTAAAGTTAATGTTAAACGAGAAACGAGCTAATGGAAGATTAAAAGCCATGAATCAACATCTTGCCTGTTCACTTTCTGTCTAGCTGGATAGAGAAGTAACATGTCTAGTGAGGACAGATAAAAAATGTTTCACAGTTTGGAGCGGCTCGATCGCTTCAGTAAATGTTCTCTGCACGCTCTGTGAGTTTGAGTCAGTCGCGCTATGCATTTGAAAAGCAAAACGCGCCAAACATTAGGCTTCATGTTTTTACTCCAAATGTTTCCATTCGTTAAGATGTTATTAAATGAGATTAGGGAAAAAATATATTGATTATCATGTTACTTCAGTGTAGTGTTACTGAAAAGTTAATTTTTAATGATTTATAGGCCGCCTTCTATAGGTTATTGTTATTATGGTATACAGCACTGCGCGTAGTCTATATGCCTACAAGGCACAACAAACCTGATGTTCATAATTTATATACATATATATATATATGTGTGTGGGGGGGTGTGGGGGGGGGGGGTGTGCTTTTGTGTGTGTGTATGTATATATGTGTGTGTGTGCATTTTGTAAATTTTAAAAAGCAATTTTAGCCAGAATAATCTAAAATGTATTCCCAAAATCTTGCAGCCCTACAGTTTCTCTGGAAATCAGATGTTCACAGTTGGTGATTTTTTTTTTTTTATTACTGGGACCAGATGCCCCACTGAGTCCTGCGGACTTCAACATTCACATGAGTCTCTGTACATGAACATGGTAAAGTGAAAAATCAAACACCTTGGAAATGACAGGTAGGGCTGGGCGATATGGCCTAAAAAATTATCACGATTATTTTTTTATATCAGTTGATATAGATAAATGTAAAATCTTTATTTCTTTCAATTTTAAAGGAGGATTTTTGTGAAAGTGAAAGTTGTAGAAACCAGAGCGTTAATTGTGGTTTTAAATTACTATTTATTGTCATAACATATCATGACAAACACTTGCCAAACAGGTGAACATTTCACAAATCTGAATTAGAACATTCAAACATTTGTCATTTTTCCTTAACAAAATAAATATCTTAATAGAAAAAAAATATATCTTAGTTTCTGCATGTGCAAATTTTTATTTGGTAAAATGTAATATTCTGACTGTTTGAGTTTTATTAAAATTAATCATTGGTCATCCAGCATCATGCATTTAGATCATGATAACCACAGATAAATCTGGGCATAGCCTACAGAGCTGCCACAAAAGGCAAAAGGTCGTAACATCGATTTTGGGCGAAAATTAGTTATGGTCATTTTTAGGTCAATAAACATACGTTTTATCACATAGACAAACATCACATTTCAATTCGATTGTTTTGGGGGGGAAATAAGATGATGTTTTTGGCGTAATTCCAAAAAGCCAAGGGGAAACTGTGGTAGAAGCCCGTAACGTTAGTTACGGCTTTATGCCTTCATTTCTCGCTCCTCCTGTACACTCGAATGAAGTTACGGGTGCGCTGCCCTGAAGTTATGGTACTCTGCCTTGTTCTGACTGACCTCAAAGTATTGCCTCGCTGGAGTTACGGGGTTATGATGCTGCAAGTAAATCACCTCAGACACACGTACATGTTTCACAGTGATTGCTTTTGTACGATTATTGAAGAATGGCATACTCTCGGGGGAAAATGATGGTGGAGATGGCTTTGAAACGTAAACACCAAGATCAAGATAAGAATGACACACGACACGGGTGCATAGAAAAGATCTTTAAAATCCAGTAATAGCTAGCGGTAGCCTTTAGCTAGCGATGCTACTTCACAAACTAGACACAAACACGTTTAGAGCCATAATCAACAACTTATCCAGTAACAAGCGCTGCATTAGAGCAGGCTTGTAGGATAAATTAATTCACAGCCCGTAATACAAGGCTACATGTACAACTGAAATAAAATTTGCTTCTCATAGGCTAGCTCTTGCCTGCCAATGACAGTCCACTGACTGAAAACTACGCGAGTTGGTTGGTTGGAGCCGCAACGACACACCCATTATACACCAGCAGCAGGAATGTAGTACTTTAGAGCCTACCTTTTGTTGAACCCTGGTTAAAATCCATGTCAAACAACCGACGAGAAAGCAAATCCATTACAATGAGGAACTACTAGAGACAGTTCCTTAGGGACGCCTAATCTGTAAACCCGCCTTAGCTCTGAAGCTCCGTGACTATTATGAACAGGCTGCGATGTCAAGATTGCAGTGCTGGAATATGTTTTGTGTGTGTGTGTGTGTGAGAGTGAGAGAGAGAGAGAGAGAGAGAGAGAGAGAGAGAGAGGCGCGGGCGCAATCGAACAGTGGAAACATAAAAACATACTCCATAATTTTGTTCATACAGGACATCATTCAAACTGCAAAGAGTTGACTTATATGTGTGTACACTCGCAATAAAACACAACACTGTGCATTGGTTTTCATTTCTGTTTAATTTTAAGTTACACATTCTAATGGTAGTATTATTTTATACTGAAATAGATTATTTATATTTCAGATGAGAATAAAGTTAGTGTTAATTAAAATTTTAAGGAAAACTGATATATTGATCTGAAATATAGCAAATTAATTTTAAATTCATTCAGGTACAATTACCAAACATCTCAAACATCTATTTTTGTCTTTTTATTTGTCTTTAATTTAATTAATAAACAAATTATATAAAACTATTGTCAATGCACTATAAATAAACTGGAAATTCATGATAATTAAAACCATTCATACTTTTCCAACTAATCTCACTACTTCAACCTCTTGTTTATACATGTGAAGCCATTTTTATCATACTGAGCCCAATAGGGTTAATATTGCTTACATTTTAAGTGTTATCATAACATTGTGCTATAAAATAGAAGTTTTGGTCTTTTGCCTTGGTATGACCAATTGTCATTTTGTGGGCAATGCTAAGGCAGAATACAGTAACTTCCAAACAAGGGTCAAAGGTCAAATTTTGAGTTCAATTTTTTTTGTAGATAGGTCAATGCAGGTATACACTACAAAATGTGAAAAATACAATATTATACTTATAACTCAATTGTCAGGACATTAAGATAACTTTAAAGTCATTTTTATCAGTTTCACACTCTGGTGAGCTAAGTCTTTTGCCTTAGCAGGGCAGAGCACCTCACTATCGTGGCAAAATGTTACTTTATGGTTTCAATGGTATTTGTATGATAAACAGCAGCCTAAATACATTATTAAATGATGTAATGTAATAATATTCCATTAGTCCTTTAATACATTGTCTACATTAATAAAATAATACAATTCAATATGTATATCCCACATTTCATAGTGCAGTTAATATTACTAGGCTAATGTTACAGTAAATCCGTGGTAAATTATGGGAATTTGTAGACGGAAAAGCCTTCTGACTGTATCGTTGCGCACAGTGTTTCTCCTGTTGGTCAGTGCTGTTTCATCTGCATTTAAACTGGTTTAAATCACTGAGACATTAGTGTTCTTCGGTGATTCAAGTGCTTCTCACTGGATCTCGTGACCGAGACTGATCAGAGTAAACGCATCTGCTCTAGTGAGCTCACGCTGCGCTGCCGTTTGGACTTTGAGCCGAGCAGATAAACAGTCCGTGACGCACATGCGGTTCAAATGAGTTTCGTTCCGCTCTTGGCGCATAAACATTATCGAACATTTATAGAACTCTTGATATCATTTTATCAAGAAAAATGATATCACAATAACTATTGATATCGTTTTTTCGCCCAGCCCTAATGACAGGTATGTACTGTTTCAGGAATGGCACAAAGGTGTGTGACCGTTCAAGTCTCTCTCTTTAGATCTGTCTCTGTTCAATAATGTGCTTTTCTGTCATTTGTTTGTCTCTTTGGATTGTGTTGTGTTGTAAATAAATCCAAACAATAAAAAAGCCATTCTTTTTTCTGTGTGCAAGATTCCTCATAATGATAGGGCCTGGTAGCAACTGATAGGGCCATTATGGGAGGGTCTTTGTCTTTCTCAGGTTTGAAACACATTAATATTCATGATGATTCACGCCAACTCACATAAAGCTTTCTTACACAAAACATGTCTTACAAATTTTAAATCAATATATTGTTTAATGAGTATGCAGGATGATTTTCACATAGTTTTGGAGCAAACATTCTAGGCTATGGAATACAATTTTCTAGTCTTGTGAAGAAATAATCATTATGGGTTTCATGACGTTATTGCAGTGACTTTTTATTTTTCACAAACCAAGCATAAATATCATTATCTTAAAACTACAAACTTTTACATACATGCTGCTGACATATTATTGTAGCAGAGTTTGTGCTAAATACAGTGTAATCAGACTTTAGCCATGAAAATGTCACAAGTATCAGAAATAAGCATAAATGTCAGAGCATGCCAGAACACCTCCAGGACCCAGAAAACACCTCAGACCGCAGAGGGTTAAGTTCCGTTCAAATAAGACAGCGCTCCTCGTTGCATTGGCCTCCATTAAGAGGGTTGGAGACCTGCATGCATTTCCGTCGCCGAAGCATGCCTGGAATTCGGGCCGGCCTATTCTCACGTGATCCTGATACCCCAGCCTGGATAGGTGCCCAAGGTTCCCACCACTCCCTTTCGAGATCAGGTGGTGAACCTGCAAGCGCTACCCCTGGAGGAGGCAGACCCAGCCTTGGCACTGCTCTGTCCAGTACGCACCCTCCGTGCTAACATAGACAGAACGCAGTGTTTTAGGACCTCTGACCAGCTCTTTGTCTGTTATGGTGGGAAGCTGAAGGGAAAGAGTCTCTCCAAGCAAAGGTTGTCTCACTGGATAGTGGACGCCATTGCTTTGGCATACTAGCAGCAAGGTCGACAAGGCCCACTCCACCACAGTGTGGCTTCCTCTTGGGCTCTAGTGCATGGCGCCTCGCTAACAGAAATCTGCAGAGCTGCAGGGCAGTTAAAACCACTGAGAGGTCCCAAGAGGGAACAAGTGGAGGGCGAGGAGGATTCAGTCTCCTCACTCCTCTCAGGAACAGCCTTCGCTCCAACCCATCTTGCAGGAAGGAAAGCACGACACTGATCGAGTATTTTCTGGGGTCTTCTCGGTGAGAAGAGCATCAGTTAACAGAGAGGTTCCACTTCAACGCATAGGCATGTCTCGTGGACGATGTCTAGCGGAAGTGATGGTAGCCACCACCATTGCTGGTAGGGTACTCAAACCTACCTCATCACATCCAGGAGCCACACGTGGAGGTTTCAAAGATCGGGACGAGGATGTCATAGGGTGCCCTGTCTCTGAGAAAGAAGTTCCTTCCTCAGAGGAATTGGCCACGGAGGTGCTGTCGCGAGTAGTACAAATTCAGAGAACCAGGTCCGGGTGGGCCAATAAGGCGCAACCAAAATTACCTGCTCCTCGTCCTCCCTGATCTTACACAGGGTCTGTGCAAGAAGGCTCACTGGGGGAAACGCATACTTGCGGAGCTGCACGGCCAGCTGTGTGCCAGTGCATCCGTGCCGAGCGTGCCCTCAGTCAGATAGTAAAACAGGTCGCAATGGGACGAGTCGTGGGAGGCAAACAGATCTATCTGTGCCTCGCCAAACTGATCCCAAATCAGCTGAACCGACTGGGGATGGAGTCGCCATTCTCCAGGAAGAGGCTGAAAACGTGAGAGCTCGTTGGTTGCATAATTCAGGACCCCCGGAATATAAATGGCTCGAAGCGACCTCAGATGCTTCTGACTCCATAAGAGGAGGTGGCGGCAATTTGCGACATACGGCAGGAGCGTAGACTACCTTGTCGGTTGATATATGCTAGTGTCGCGGTATTGCCTGATCGGACTAGTACGTGCTGGTTCTTGAGCAACGCGTGGAAGTGGTGCAGAGCGAGACGTACTGCCAGCAACTCGAGGCAATTGACATGCCAAAGGCGATGGGGTCCTGTCCAGGAGCCCGTGGCAGCATGTCCATTGCACATGGTGCCCCAGCCCGTGGTGGAGGCATCTCTTGAGACAACAACATGACTGGAAACTCGATCTAAAGGCACTCTGGCCCGTAGAAAAGTGAGGTTCGACCATGGGGTGAAAGTCTGAAGGCAGGCCGGAGTAAATGGTAAATGGCTAAAGCGGTCTCATATGAAGCAGTCCGAGCGGCGTTGCTGCGGCTGCGGATGCCATATGCCCAAGGAGCCTCTGAAAGAATTTCAGTGGAACTGCACTCTTGCCATTTAATTGTCTCAGGCAAGTCAGCAGTAGCTGCGTGCACATGGCGACCGAGTCGATTTTCATACAAAGAAAAGAGATCCTCTGCACGGGGCAAAGTTTGCTCTTCTCCAAGTGGACCCAAAGGTCCAGACGGGCTAGTTGCCGGAGCACAAGGTCCCTGCGTTCGCAAGCCTGGTCTCTAGGGCGAGCTAGGATCAGCCAGTCGTCGAGATAGTTCAGGATGCGAACCCTGTGTTGCAGTCGCGGAAAAAGGGCTGCCTCGACGACCTTCTTGAAGATGCGATACAGGGCTAACCCGAATGGGATACCGCGTACTGGTATGCCCGCCCCTTGAAAGCAAACCATTGAAATGGTCTGTCGAGGAAGAGTGGAGACATGAAAGTAAACCAATCCAATCCTGCGGCCGCACTGGAAGAATGCGTTTTGCCGTGAGCATCTTGAACGGAAGCCTGTGAAGGGAATGGTTCAAGACGCGCAGATCTAGGATTGGACTTCATTCCGGCTGGAGGGACAATCTCGATCGCACCTTTCGCCAGTAAGGTAGCATCCTCTGCATGCATGACAGGGGCATTGCCACTGACCACAGTGTAACGGACACCACGAAAGCAGGGAGAAGATCGCGCAAACTGAATCGCATAGCTTAGCCTAATGGTTCTCGCAACCCAGCAGGACATGTTGAGAAGCTCTAAACAGGCTCCCAAAGACTGTACCAGCGGGGTCGTGCGAACCACAGACGTACAACTGGTGAGGCAGCGAAGCGAAATAACTGTCCCGGACAGGGGAGGCATAGCGTCCCGGCGTGGGGTACAGTCATTGACCGCGTCCTGACAGAGGCGACTAGGGAAGGACCAGCATTCTACGGGGGTCTGCTCTGCCAGGGGTCTGGGGACAGAGGGGGACGAGAGTGGCGAGGCTTGTGGGTGCCGCACACGGTCATCCGAGCCCTCTGCTGGCTCGGAGATGGGTATGTCAGTTCTTTCTATAACCACATTGGGGTGAAACAAAATATTCTCCCCCGGCCCTCCGGAGGAAGGAGAGAGCCTGCTACCCTCTCCTGAAAATAACTGATCACCATCTCTGAGCACCGCTTGGCCTGGCGTTTAGCAGGGCGTGGGGCTGGAACAGACTGGGACGCTTTCCTGCGACCACCTCCACGGCGTGGCCCAGGTGAAAGCTGCTGCTGGGGCCGAGCGGGAGGAGCGGGGGCCATAAGGAGGGCGTCCTCGGCGGCGAGGAAGCTGAGGAATCTGTGCCAATGGCTGGGTGGAGGCAGCAGCGAGCCATCGGGGCAGAATGTGTTTAATTGCTTCATCAAAGAGCCCCGGGTCATTCTTGCCCTCGTGCACGTCCCTGAGCATCCGTGCTTGATATACTTACAGGATGGCCATGGCATGCAAAGAGGCGGCAGCCTGCCCCGCAGCTCTATAGGACTTTGCGACAAGGGTAGACGAAAACCTTCAGGCTTTGGAGGGGTGCTTTGGGTCACCACGGGAGGAAGGAAACTTGAGGACACAAGTGCATCGCAACAGAAAGTTCCACCTGGGGAACCCCAGTGTACCCATTGGCCGCGGCCTCATCAAGGGGATGAAAGGCGGAGAAGGTCACCGAGCGATCACAGGAAGACAGTGGTGTCTTCCAGGACCTCATGCACCTCAGGAAAGAAAGGTATTGGAGGCGGACGCTGAGGGGAAGCAGTACCCGCAGCACCCAAAAACCAATCGTCCAGCCGCAAGCGCTCGGGACAGGGCGGAGGATTCCACTCTATCCCAATGCATGCAGCTGCCCGAGATAGCATGGCTGTCAGTTCAGGATCCGACTCGGACAATGCTGACTCACCAGACGGCGGCAGCAGAGCCAAATCGTCATCTCCCGATGACTCGAGCCTGCCTTGTGATGCTGCGATGGACATGGAATAATTGTCTGGAGGACCAAAAGAAACGCGTGGGATCTTCTTCTGAGATCAGTTCAGTCGGTGCAATCACGGGTTGCGGCACGCAAGAGGGGGTGTGGGCCGAGGAATAATCGTTTCTGTGCAAATCGCACCCCGTTCCACACTGTAACCCTCAGGTCACCCTGGCCACCAGCTGAAGTACCACCTCTCGAGGAGGGTGTAGATCAGGGTGTGGATGAGGGGACTCTCGCTCTAGTGAGTCTCGACTGCAGTGTCGCGATGGTCATGTTCCCGCAATGAGAATATGAAGCATCCACAAAAGCTGCTTTTAGCGTGATCAAAGCTCAAACACGCAAAGCAGCTATTGTGCCCATCAGACGGTGAAATCACCCGACCACAACCAGAAGTGCACGGACGAGACATCTTTCACAGTTCTTTCGGAAAGATGTATCGCATCGCATGTATGTAACTCAAAAAAAAAAAGAGAGGAATAAACCCCACAGATGCTGAAGCGACCGGGGAGAAACACACGTCTGACAATCACTGCACAGATCAGCAGGCAATGTGAATCTCGCTGGAATTTGCAGTCACACCAACACCTGGAGAGTAGCTCGTCTCGAAGAGTGAAACTCAGAATGGCTTGTGGAGTGAAGAACAAACTTGACTCCGATGCAAAAACATATCTGCATGTTGCCAGGATCCTTCCTTTTATACCCACGAGGTGGAACGGAGTTATGCTATGCAAATTCCGCAGACCCATGGAATTTTCTTGCCATTGGCTCGATTTATATTTCTCGAAATTGATAGGCTTTCTAAGCAAACCCCCATTCGTAGTCACAACGTAACTCACAGTGACTACGAAAGGGAACCAAGACATTCTTCTGTTATATTACTTTTACAAAATTTTTATCCGTTTTCCTTCACTGATTAGAACAGGAATCTCTCTACTGGGTTGGATCCCTCCCATCTTTCTTTTCATTTCCCACATTTCATCAAAGGAAAATTCCACCGTTTTTTGAAATAGGGCTTATTCACCGTCTCCCCTACATTAAGATAGGTGGGCAAAAGTATTTTTGTCTCAGTGCTTGCATTGTCTTAGTTTGGCAGCACCGACGCTAGCTTAGCTTAGCATAATGAATGGAATCCTATGTTGTCAGGTAGCATGTCATGATTAAAAGTGATAAAAATATAAAATAAAAAATAAATTACCTCTTGTGGCCTGCGTTTTCACGAGTACAAATAGCATTTCAGATTAAGACTAGGCGATATAGGGTATTATATTGTAACAACATTTAGTTTTACATTAAATTAGCTCAAATTATATATAGGGAATTTTAATAATTAATCATGAATATGATTAATATATTGCATATTACAGTTAAATTATCGAAGTTGAAAATAGATTGATTGTACACACGAATGATCAATCACAACGAATTATAATTCCTCATTCATATGTCAATGGTCCATTTTCAGATCGATTATATGAGATAACCTTTAATGGAGTTAATTTAGCTATCGAACTGTTTGTCCAGCAAACAGCCGTAAGATTAACTTATCAACTTCTCAACAAAGTTATCCCTTCTTATAAACTCCAAGAAATATCAATTTTCTGGCCGTGAACATTAATTTTCCTGTTTTTATAAAATTAGACTACGCAACGTAGTCAATAATGAAAGCTTTGTTGCTAGGATCGAGATTTCATTGACTTTGTAAAATGAGCATTTTAGACAGAAGGCAATCAAGAATATAATGGTTTTAATAATTGGACTAATAATACATCGAGCTACAATTCACACAGAATATATGTATATACACCCGAAACAAACAAAACGAAAAACATTACAAACACGAATTAAAATAGGATGAGAGAGGAAGATAAAAAAATGAGAGGGAGAGAGAGTTGGGAAGAGAGAGAGAGGGAGAGAGAGAGATCCGTAGGATAACAGTTTGGCAAAATTCACCTGGACATTTAAACCTTTAAGAGACAACACGGAAAAACAGTCTTTATACTCTAAAATCTTGGTAACTCAAATATACTTGCATATAGTTCTCAGGTGTCTGAGCCCTGCGGCGTGTGTGAGCGGCTGGTCTTTGTGTGTTCCGTTGGAGCGTCACGTGGTTTGCTGCGGTCTGGAGCGCGCAGTTTCAAAGAAGGCTTAAATGTCTTTGACGTAAATTACCAAATAAATAATTCAGACTAAGTTCATTTCTGGTGAAATGAACAAAGGAAAAACAAACTTAAACAAAAGAAAAGAAGAGGAAAGATCCCCCAGGGCGGGGATCACGAGTATGATGGTTACATCGGATCGAAGGAGAGGGAAGAGTCCAGTCAAAAGTCGAAGTTCCCTCGAAGAAGGGAGTTCCCCCAAAGATGCAGTTCTTTCTCCCCCCTCCTTACTCTTACTTCACTTCTCTAAGATCCCAAGATGAGGTGCTTGGTGGTCTTCTTTAAAGACACTTCTGTTTACGCCTCCTCTGGCGTGAATGAACCAATCAGCTGGGAGGAAAGTGTGCGGATAAGTGTTCCTTTGTTCCCTCGAGATCGACTTTGCATGTTTCATGACCGTGATGTAAAAATGCGTTCAATTTTACTCCAGAGATGATAAAACATAGTAACATACATTTTACAGTTTGCACCCATATATATATGGTTTGGTCAGATCAAGAGGATTCTAAAGGTGTGAAGAACGACATACAAACATTATAGGAAAACACAGTTGCATTAAAAATGCATCTAAAAGCACCTCTGTTCATTTAGAATTATAATACGATCACATCTAACCCCAATGGAACATGGGCAAACATAAAAACATATCGAATATATCATAGTACAAGTCTCTCAATTGAGGAGATTGGAGAAAAGTCTCTTGTGTGTGTGTGTGTACTGTGAACGTGGCTGGGTCATTCGTTGGTGAAGATGTGGTGAACTTTTGCTCACCCCCCTCCCGGGCAATGATATGTGTGTGCGTATTCTTTGAATTGATGAGTTTTAAGTCTGGATTACAATGACCAGTGTGGTTCATTACACAAGGTTGTCTGTGTTTGTGAGGTGTCCTGCAGAGGGGACACCACGGGATCTCCGGGCAGAGAGGCGCTCCTGTTGGGTCACATGTGGTAAGACAGAGGACCCTGTGATTACTTATCAGCGAAAAACGGCGCGGGGGCACTTCTGGCATCGGTCATTTAAGTCCCATCGCCATTTGCTTGTGTGTGAATCAGTAACTTAAAAAGTCTCATGACATCTCCATTCTTCAGATTGTGAAAGAAACAGGATTGTTTACTTAATTAGAGACTTAGTTGATTAAAACCACATGATTGCGCTGATCATCTGATTATTGCTACATTCCCCCCTTGATGGTTCGGCAGGACCCGTGTGGGTGGGCCTCGTTGAACCATCACGACCGCATTGGTCAGGTGGCAGGTAAATCATGGAGGTTGGATGCTGCAGATGATGGTTAGGGCTGAGGGCTCAGCTCTATGAGGCTGAGGGCTCTGCTCTATGAGGTTTTCCGCGTTCTCTAGCGGGGAGTCTTCTTTCCGAGGGCCCCTACGGAACCCTCCGGACATGGCTTGGGTGAGCCTGGCTGTTGAGGCTCTCATCTCGTTGAGTCGTCGGTACAGGACGTAGGCCAAACCCAGGGTTAGGGTGTGGCTGATGATTGTCGAAATGCAAAGTGCCGTGTCAGCGGTGGTCCATGCTTGAACAACATGTGAAGTGTTCATGATGGGCAATCTGGACAATGCTTGGAGGGCTGTGTCAAGGGGAGCGATGTCGATGATCTGTGACCCCCCCTTCCTCAATCCATTTTTCCAGTTCGGATTGGTATTCTTCACTCGGAAGGTGGTACAGGGCTAGGTCATCCAGGTGAAGGATGGTGCAGTGAGTGCAGCTGTGCGCACAGGAGTGTTAGCGAGCCACTTGTCACCTACAATCTCTGCTTGGGTCTCGATGCCTTGAGTGCGAGGCTTTGCTTCGGCAGGGCAGCGGGTGTCGCTGATCTGCAGCCTGCAGATTCCGTCAGTGTTGTCTCTGAGGAAGGGTCTGTTAGGGCAGAGATAGTGAGTGTCTTTGGTCAATGTGCACATGTGCAGGTTCGGGGCCAGGTACAGCTGTGTGTTGCTGTCGTGGTAGGCCACCACGTCTGGAGTGCGAATCTTGATGTGAGTGTCACTTTTCAAAAATCCGACCTTGACAATGTCTTTTACTTGGTAGAGTCGGCTTGACTCTATGATGGGTAGGTTCAGGAGAAAACCCACTTTCCTCTGCTCGGAGTCGACGCGGAGTGGGATGGCGCTACCCAGAGAGTAGGTAAGGTGTGCTTGTAGAGGGTCAGTTGGCGTGGTGATGGCAGGAGCCAGCATGGTTTGCACCAGGCTTAAGGGTATCAGGTACGGTGGAATTCTACCCATGGCTAGGCTGTCAGTGGAGGAGCTCACCTCCCGCAGCAGGTCTGTCATCCGGGCTGTGACCAGCTGAGTTTGAGCAAAGTCATTCTGGGAGACAGTAAATAGCTGTTTCATGGAGTTCACTGTCTGGTTCAGCAGAACGCTGTGAGTGTTGAGAATTACCACTGTTCCCTTAAATGTCTTGTGGGTGATTGCAGGGAGGCACTCTGAGTCCCATTTGTTCTTTTAGGACGATGCCTGATGTCGGAACCGGTGAGATGCTATCCGTTTGCGGCTGCCCTCTGGTTGGCTGAAGGCTCAGAATGGCAAACCACGGCAGCATCCTGGTAAAGGCAAAAAGAAGAGAGAGAAAGGTAGGAAACATTTCAGCGAGTGTCGTCCTTGGTTGGCTAGGACAGTCTTTTCGTTTCGAGGACAACGGTGTGTCACTTGCTTCGGTGTCTCGTAAGTGGCTCTGGTGCTGCGGTGTGCAGCACGTGATGCGTCATCGGCATACATTGGCATGACCCCCCTTCTGCATTGTGGCACCACAAGCCTTGGCGCTGTGATGGCATCAGGTGCATAACGTAGAATGTTGTCCTGTGCACGCATCATGTGTTTGGTGACCCGCAGTTGTCTGGGGCACCGGTTATCGGTGGTTGCAGACGGCGTGCTTGGGTGGTTGGAGGGGTCTGAGAGGTGGTTTCTCATATTGTCCATTGTTTTGTCATAGTCTTTGGTAAGCTGGAGGGTTAAGGTCAGGTGAAACAGGGGCTCTGTGACATTTTGTCATACTTGTGGTGAGAGACACATGCATGACCCTAAAAGTTCAGAACCACGGTTTAACTGTGTGGCGAACAGGACGGCCGAGGGACGTGAGAGAACGGCGCGAGGCCGGTGGTGCGATTGCTGATGAGCAACACATGTGAGGCACACCGGTCTCGCATCTCTCACGGAGGAGCGGAAGCATAAAGGAGGAGCGACGACGTTGATGATCGAGAGAGGAACAGGCCTGTATTTTAGTTGTTTTGTTTTTTGTATTTTAATTTAGCCAGCAGTCGTCCGCGAGGGTCTGCTGGCGGTATTTTCGTTTGTTTGTTTTATTTAAATAAATTATATTTTGATTGTTCGCCGGTTCCCGCCTCCTTCTTCCCTGAACATTGCTACACTGGTGCCGAAACCCGGGAAGAGGGAGGAACGCGCTGTCAGAGAGTCCTCGCCGGTGTGGGGAATCCGCGGTGTCATCGAGCATGGTGCGCGAGTCGCCGCCGCTCGCCGTGGGCCGGAGCCTGCTGCCATCCGCCGAGCGAGGGGAGGAGCAGGGAGCGGGGGAGGAGCGGCCACGGACGCTCGAGGCGGTGCGCTGGAGTGAGTTGCCGGTGGGACGGTCGAGCTCGCTGCCGGCCGCCTGGGTATTGGAGGGGCGGCTGCCATCCGGGAGGGAGAGGAGGAGTCGCCGCCGCTCGCCGTGGGCCGGAGCCTGCTGCCGTCCACCAGTGAAGGGGAGGAGCAGGGAGCGGGGGACTCCTACCGTCTGCCCAAGGCACCCGAGGAGCCGTCGCCGTCCACCGGGCGGCGGAGGAGCGTCGAGCCGTCCACCGAGGGCTACCCAGCGTCACCGCCAGGCACCGCGGAGGAGAGCGCACAGCTGGTGGGGGACCAGATGGCAGCGCGTTGTGGGAACCGGACCAAGTTTTTTTTTTCCTCTCTTCCCTCTCTCGATCTGTCGCTCCTCATGCTTCCGTCTCCGTTACCCTCGGTTTGTCTGTCCATACTCCCCAGGGATCGCCGCCGCCGGGGGGGGAGTAGGCACAGGCTCGTGGGTACCCCCCGGCCTGTGAGGGGCGATGGGGGTATGTGGCGAACAGGACGGCCGAGGGACGTGAGAGAACGGCGCGAGGCCGGTGGTGCGATTGCTGATGAGCAAAACATGTGAGCCACACCGGTCTCGCATCTCTCACGGAGGAGCGGAAGCATAAAGGAGGAGCGACGACGTTGATGATCGAGAGAGGAACAGGCCTGTATTTTAGTTGTTTTGTTTTTTGTATTTTACTTTAGCCAGCAGTCGTCCGCGAGGGGCTGCTGGCGGTATTTTCGTTTGTTTGTTTGATTTAAATAAATTATATTTTGATTGTTCGCCGGTTCCCGCCTCCTTCTTCCCTGAACATTGCTACAAACTGGTTCGCTAGTTCTGTAGCATAAATCTAGGTGTTTCACGTGTAGCTAGCTAGTGAAATGTGTCTTGTATCTTATCTTAGCTGTGGATCTTAGGAGGCTAAGATGTATGTGGTTCCGAGAGTATTTCTTGGAAGGGGCATAACCGAGATGAAATAAATGACTTAAGATGGTTCTTATGACTAAATTATTTCTCTGGACTGAACTAGTGGTTCACTACGGCTTGACGAAGTGAATAATAGGGGGAAAAGGACAGCTTTCCTATTTGAATTATGCTTATAATCAATCCTCTGGACCATAGTTGTGCCCTAGTAAACTGTTGAAATTACTTGTGTTGCAGGGTCACAAAATGAGTACACTGGTTGAAACTACGCCAAAATAACAAATAAGGGTGTCTCTGTTTCCTTTCTGGGCCCTATGGGGAATGGAACCACATTTGAACAAGAGAGGAAATTAAGTTAAATCATATAGATGACTGAATAGCCAAGGGAATAGCTGACTGCTATTATTATCAAAGTCAAAGAAATGAAAGAGTTAACAAAGAACAAAAACAAAAAGCAAAAGGGAATAAAATGATCAAAACAACGGGAATGATCTGAAGGCGAGAATAATCAGTGGCATTAGTGATGAAAATTCCTATTGCTATATGAATTCTTCTCTAGCTACACAGTTTACATGTAGTCAAACTTAAGTTTAATTAACAGGGCATCTGCAAAGTTAGCCTTTGACGGGTAGCAAGGACTATGCCTAAACTAGTGAAGGTGAACTTTAGCTAAGAAGAGTTGCAAACACGGAAAGTGAATTAGAAATCCTAACTGGTGATAAGGAAAGTATTCTAGAATACTTTGCACTGTGAAACACAACGGTGATTAAGGGTTCAAGTAAATGATGCTAACTTCTAACTGTGGAAGTTATTATTTAGCTTAGCCTACGCTGGATGGATGCTATGTTAGGTTAGCTTAGCCTAAGTTGGATGGATGCTAGGTTAGGCTAGCTTAGCTTAAGACTGGAAGGATGCTAAGGTAAGTTAGCTTAGCCTAAGGTAGATGGATACTAGGTTAGGGTAGCTTAGCCACCTAGGCTGGTTTGTTTACAAAGTGACGTCACAAGTTAGCACTTCCTGTGACAAGTTGTTGTCATGGGAACTAGAGCATGTCAGAACAATTCAACAGTCCCTGAAAAATGTCTGCACCTTTTAAATGAGTTATGCATGTTTAAACGGGTTTAAAAGGGGGCGCCTATACTTCAAGTCTTTTGAGAACTTGATGTTACATTAAGTAAAATGCGACTGTTTTGGCATTTGCTAATTTTACTCATGTAACTCTTCTCTTTACTTTACACAACTTATTCTATTTGTTTACCGAGTAAGGAAATAGATTTGCTGTAAGTCAAAGGTTGTCTAAGCATCTATAGTTACGTCCCTCTCATGCATAAATGCTGACTTTTCAGCGAGTAAACAGTTTTGATCGCTAGGTAGCTCTCTGCTTGTAGATGTAGCTAAAATTTAGGTGAATTACATCAATCTAACAATAATTTGTAAGGCCTTTACATTGTAGAAAGGGGGGCATCACCCAGGTCTACATATATACAACTCTGTTCTGAGCTTTCTTTTTCAGACACAGGTTTAGTCATACTGCAATTTGGATTTCTTTTTGACCAAAGCAGAATAGATATCGGTACAGATTAGAGGCTGCTGAAATGAGATTTCTTTGTCACACAGACTTACGCTTTACGGCTGAACTTACTGATATTAGTTGGAAATCTAAGACTCTTTCACTTAAAGTAGAGATGTCAATTCCAGCTATCGTTGTATCTGCATTTAGACAAGCCAGCGATCAAAAATGCTTATGGCACGTTGTGTTCTAGTTGGATCGCAAAGATCAAATGCACGCCTGTAGGTTAACAGTAGTTTAAGGCTGAGGTGGTTTTCCTACACTCTGGCGGTAAGGTGATGTATGCCCTATTTGGAGCTAGTGTTTCTTGTAACCCTTCATTGTCAGGAAACCTAATGTTTAGCAGTGCCAATTCAACCAGCATCTAGAGACTGTTTGTTTCAAAAGAGTCGTGCATAGTCTGTTGGCCGTTGAGATTTACACGTCCATTTAAGATTCTTTTAACTCAGTAAAATTCTAATTTTACGAATGCAGAGTCTTGCAACTCTTTGAGCACACATTTTCATCTACTTTTAAAAGTTCTATATCCTATGCTGATCAGGGACCCTTTTAGCAGAGTCTTGCACTGTGTTCTTGCAGTGTCTTTTGGTTTTGCAGTTCAAAATCAGTGGGGTTTTAGGACTTCTTTCGGAAGAGGCCTTCTGCATTAGGTCACGCATCGTTGAGTGGGCATTGCGTGGTCTTTGGCGAGCTGGAAGCTGCAGGGTAGCGAACTTGAACCTT
Organism: Meda fulgida; assembly: GCA_030578275.1. Taxonomy (NCBI): domain Eukaryota; kingdom Metazoa; phylum Chordata; class Actinopteri; order Cypriniformes; family Leuciscidae; genus Meda; species Meda fulgida. The sequence continues at coordinate 10,169,686 of CM060633.1, forward strand.
GACTTGGTGCTGAGGCTGTGTACCCATGGATGGCTGCTGGAGTTCCGGGGAACTCTGTGATTTTGGAGTCTGGCTTTGTTGTAGTTCTCGTGACCTCTGTGACCGGAGGGGGCGGGGTTCTTGAACTTGGGCCCAGACGGTCAGGTGTTTATAAGTCTAATAAAAGCTCAGAGCAGTCAAGCAGGTCTTTGCCAATCAGAAAGGGGTACGTGTCCATTTGTGAGATGTACACCGGGTGGATCAGACTCATAGAACCAATTGTCAGGTGAATGGGAGCTACCTGTTCGAGCCGGATGTCGTTCTGGCTGTACGACTACACATTCAGCTCACACGATTGGGATGTAAGAGTTCGATCTTGTCTCATAGCTTTAGCTCTGAGTTTTCCTAAAAGTTCAGCTGATATCAAAGTAAAGTCCGCGCGGTGTCTACCAGTGCTTCAAGTCTCACGTCGTTTTCCAAAGTGATGGCTAGGTAGGGTTTCCGGGCCACCCCCTTTTCGATCAGGTTCCCCAGGAGCTTTGGCGTCCGGGTTGGTGTGGTGATCGATGGGCGGTTAGGGCCGGTCTCGTGTTGTTCGCTGTGGAGGCAGGTAGACAAAGCAGCATTTCCTGGGTCTTTGTGATGTTGGACCCAGTCGTGGGAAACTGTGCTGTCATGCTTAGGCTGTGCAGCTGTCAGCTGTGGTGGCTGGGTGATGCAGTCACTTTGTGGTGTGACATTTAGCTCTGTGGTCTGATGCTGATAAGCAGTGTTCTGGGTGCCTGTTTCAGGCCTTACGCTTAGACATAGAATGTCTGGGTCGTCCCTCTTGTGTCTCTTGTGAGATCTCATGTGAAGAAGCTCTTTCAGCACCTTCAGGATCTCTGCCGTCTCTGACGTGGCTGCACTGTCTTTATCTGATGTGTGCTCAGACTTGTGCTTACCAGTGGCATGTTGAGAGGGGTACCGCTCCTGGCTGTCTGGGCTTGAGTCTCTTGGTGATGGGGGTTGGCTATTTCTGGGTCGCCGGCTGGCTTCCCAGAATCTTTCAGTGCGCTCGCTCTGGTGCCTTGGACGAGCACCGTCACGGCTGTGCTGCCTTCTGCTGGCCTGGAACGGTCTTGACTCTCTGTAAAAAGGGCTGTGGTGTTGTGGGGCGCCCTCTAGAGGCAGCTCTGAGTAGTGTTCAGGGACAGAGTAGATTGTGGGGTCTTTAAAAGTCTTTTCGTACACAGTCTTTTGCTTAATGTGAGCTTTGTGGGCCAAGTCTCGTAGCTGTTGGGTAGGCATGCTACGGGGACAGGCCAGGATGCCTAAGTAATGACTCACTGTGGGATGCGGATTTCGAAGGAACAGAGTTCTGAAATTGACATCCTCTTCCATACCTGGCTGGTTCCTTGCTCCGAAGTAGCCTTGTCGGAGTCGGCTGTAGTAGGTCTGTGGGGTTTCAAGTTGGGCCTGCTTGAGGTCCATGGCGGTGAATAACCCTTGGTCTGATTCTGGATCAGAGAATTCACGGATCAAAGCTTGTTGCAGCTGCTGGTAGTCCGTTTTGATAGTCTCTGGTTGACGGTCAAGGAAGCTGTGCACCTCACGACTGGAAGTAATTCTTAGCAGGTACAATCTGTTCCATGCGGTCGCGTTGGTAACAGTTTGTAAGTGAAAGTCAATGTCTTGCAGGTATGCGTGCACATTGTGGCCTCCTGCAGGGTTCGGAGTGAACGTCGGGATGTTTCTGGCCAGCTTGTCAAGTTCTTTGGGAGCCATGCGGTGGTTATTGGCAGGGGTTCTTTGGAAAGGCTCTCCCCCCTCGCTGCTGACGGGGATTCTTGTGGGCTGGCTGGTGGTGTTTTGAACAGCGGGCTTTCGCCCTTCTTTTCAGCTCTGGGTTGTTGGCTGAAAGGTGTGGACCGGTTGGTCAGGAGAAACTTTGTGGTGTGTGTTTCCCCTTCCCGGTCACTCTGCAGTCTATATGAGTGTTTCAGCTCTCTGTGAACAATGTCAAGTTCGTCTTTGAGGTAGTGTCTCTGCTGAACAAGCTCGTGGATTTTAGCTTGGGCCGCTTGCAAGTGTTTTTCGCAGGCCTTGGCTTTACTGTCTCTATCTTTTAGTTCAGTCTCTGCTCTTGCAAGGAGAGCTTTACCTTTTCGGAGTTTCTTGTTGAGTTCCTCTCTGGTTCCTTTCTCTGACTGCTCTTTTCGGTCTGTGTGTATACGAAGATCAGACAGGGCAGTTTGAAGTCTTTCCACTTCCTTCTGTAGCTCGGGGTCGGTGTCATCCTCTTCCTTGGTTTCGAGGAGTAGTTGTTCTAGACGACTGTGGATCTGGGACTCCTCCGCTTGCATCTTTAGCGTTGCTACTTCATGCTCCAGGGCGATGCGGCTCCTTTCGTGGAGGCGTGCTTGTGCAATGAGCTTGTGAGCAAGGTTTCCGACGTGTCGGGCCCAGTCTTTGTCGTTGTAGCTTTGACTCGGTTCGTGAGCCGTCAGCTTGTCCAAGTCGGCGTCCAGCTGCTCTTGGCTCGGGGGCTCTGAGTCACTGGCGACCTTGGGCAGGAAAGTAGTCATCATGGCTTTCAGCCATGTCTCGAGGTTGCCCCAGTGGACTGCGGAGCTGGAAGACCGGAACATACTGGCTCACTGTGGGCGAGAGGAACACAGCACACACAAAGAGACCAATGCAAGTTTTTTTACGAGCTATAATACTAATACGGGCGATGCCGTCTACAAGAATTTCGGCTAACTGATGCAGACAGTTAGAGTTATGTGGGGACAACTAACTAACAGCTTGGTTGTCAACCTGTCATTTAGCTTTCCTTGGTGTCTCTCGTAGGTTCTGTCTCTAGGTGAACTGAAAGGAACAGATCACAACAGAAAAGAAAAATAGCAAGATGGGAAAGATTGAAGTAAAATGAAACAATAAAAGTGAATAGGTCTATAATGAAATGGAGTGAATAATAACACAGAAAGTGTCACAGGGGATAAGGAGGCCTGAGCCTGCTATGTGTGGCTTGGAGAAAAGGGGATGGGCCAAACACTTAAATGACCGGGGGAATATCTAATATTCTGTGGCCTATACTAAGTGGATGGGTTTTACCTTATGTTAGCTTGCCTGGGGTGAATTGAGGTCCTCCCCGGTCGGAGCCAGCGTCGCGGTCAATCTTTCCGTCGTCCCTTAACACTCGACCGCAGTGTCCCCGGGCCCTTCCGTTCATCTGTACCATGGTGCGCCCTCTCAAACAACTTGACTTTAAACACAACCGGCAATACCAAGGTGTCAACTTGCCAGACGGCACAGCAAAGTGGATTTTCCCCAGAACCCTCAAAAAGAGTGGCCCCTCTTCGGGCCTTGGTTTGAGTAATTATTCCAAAATTGCCTTGTGTGTCGACTAGTGTGGTTGACTTCCCTTTGGAGTGCCAAATTGCTGAGTCTTATTGCGTGCCGCACCAATGGAAAGAAATAGAATAGGTCCGAGACTCACGCACGGCAGGCGTCGGTAACGCCGGTCAGACGACCCCGCTCGCTGGAAACCAACCAGGGATGACTGTCAAATCACCACAGCATAAGAGAGTGTTCTACCTATGAATACAAAACAGGATGAAGAACAAGTGAAACTTAAAGTGAATTAAGGCTTATTTTGTCTAAACCAAATTGAGTACTTATGTAGAAAATAAAAAGCAAAGGCTTTACTAAATAATGGTAAAAACAAAAGGGAATTATGACAATGTTAATTATCAGAATCACCTAATCTCTAAAAGAAGAGATATCAATAAGTAACGCAGGATGACACAGGAGGAGGCAAGCTGTAGTAGCGGGTTTGTGCCACAAGGGGGCGTACTTCCTCTCAGTGGTCAACCTGGTTGAAAAGACAGCTTAATTTAAATTGCAATTCAAACTGGTTTAAACTCAATTTAAATAAGTGTATAAAGAGATGTTAAGTAACATCTAATCTAGTAAGGATAAAGTTGTGATGAAGTATCAATACGAAGAATAAAAAAAAAAATAAAAAAAATTGAACTGAGAAACTTAATTCAAATTTAAATTCGAAATGTAAGAAAAGTAAAGATCAAAACCGATTACTGTAAGGTATCAGTGATAAATAAAATAAAGCCAATGAAAAACTGGAAATATACCACTTCAAAACAGAATGAAAGGAGGAAAAAGTGATACACCGTCTTAGCAGGGGATGCCACAAGGGTGCGTGTCCCTCTAAGTGGGTATCAGTGACTGACAGGCAAACACAATATAAATTAAAATTCAAACTGGTTTAAAACCAAATTTAATTAAGCGTGTAAGGGAATTGAAAAATCAGGATAATATTTTATAATAATTAACGATAACAGCAAAGTATCATCAATAACTATAAAACAATCAAAAGAGAAAAGTAGAGATAGGCAATTCAAAACAGAATTTGAAAAGAGAGAAAAGGAGAGTTGAGTGAGCCGACTTAGAAGGCGGCCACTAGGTGGTGGACTTTTAGCAGTAAGAGAGCATTATCTGATACGGCCCTCTAGTTTTTAGTCAGCGGAATTACAACCACTTTTTAATGTGTTTCAAAAGCTAAGATCTTTCAGGTCGCGTCACGCACTGATTTTCTGGAATAAATCACAAGTATACAATTAAGATCTCTGCGGATCTTTTGGTGCTATACTGCACAAGAGTATATGGCGGGATTTCTTCGCCGCACATACACAAATGTGGACAACAGGAATTTTCGTCTGTTGGTTCGAACTCCAATACACATTTTTCACAATAGCACTTATGATTTAAATGTTTTAGATCTTCAATTGGGTAGCTACGCCAATTTTTGACCAGGAGTTTATCGTTTTTGTTGAATATCACTGGGTTAACCCCGAATTCAATAACGATATTTGCATGCAAGGCCTATGTTTAAAAGGAGTCTCGCTTAAAAACATATTTATTCAAACCGGTAATACGCACGTGAGAATTCTTCATTCACAGCGATTTAAAACAAATGTTAGAAATGTATCAACTGCAGAGGTATTTCTTCATCTCTTAACAGGACATTTGTAATATTAAAGTACTGCAGTCTTAGCATTTAACAGTGCTAACAATTGTCTAGGCATATTTTTAGCAACTTGTTAAAAATGTAACCTTACTGACTTCGGCTTTTTGCCTCGGTCGGTTAGGAGTGAGTTCGCGTTGCGACTTATCTCACAATTTCATAATTTCATAGCGCGCACAAAAAAAAATATTAATAACCTTATACACAGATTGAAACTGGATTGCTCATAAAACAAAGTTTGAAATTGCCCGCGTCCTCCACCAAACTGTAACAACATTTAGTTTTACATTAAATTAGCTCAAATTATATATAGGGAATTTTAATAATTAATCATGAATATGATTAATATATTGCATATTACAGTTAAATTATCAAAGTTGAAAATAGATTGATTGTACACACGAATGATCAATCACAACGAATTATAATTCCTCATTCATGTGTCAATGGTCCATTTTCAGATCGATTATATGAGATAACCTTTAATGGAGTTGTAGTAAAGTTCAGGGAAGAAGGAAGGAGACCGGAGACGGCTGACTGAGGCTCGTGGGTATTTTAATGAATAATAATAAACTCTGATTGCACTCGCGCCACATGCGCTTCCATATAAACAAACACACTTCTCAGTAACTTGCATCAATGACGTTTCCTTGCTTCCGCGTCCCCCACGAGTCCTCAGTCCTCTCTCTCTCAACATCGGATCCCGTCTGTCTTATATACGGTCTCCCCACGCCAATTACTGCAACGAGACACAGGTGTTAGTCATTTTACACTTGACTCACTTACCGCCGCTCGTCTCTCCACTCTCTCTCTCGTCGCAGACCTCGCTGAACCACGCCTCCCCCGCCACATACCCCCACCGCCCGACTCAGGCCGGGGAGCCATCCGGCCTGCAGCCCCCCCCCCCCATTCCTAGAGAAGAAGTCAGCCACAGCCATCTGCACCCCCGGCCTGTGGATCACCTTGAACTTAAAAGGCTGTAAAGCTAGATACCAACGGGTGATCCGCGCGTTGGTGTCCTTCATGCGGTGGAGCCACTGCAGGGGCGCGTGGTCCGAACAGAGGGTGAACTCCCGCCCCAGGAGGTAATAGCGCAGGGTGAGGACCGCCCATCGGATGGCCAGACACTCCTTCTCTATGGTGCTGTACTTAGTCTCTCTCTTCGAGAGCTTCCGACTAATGTACAGCACCGGGCGGTCCTCGCCCTCCACCACCTGGGACAGGACAGCGCCCAGCCCCCTGTCCGACGCGTCAGTCTGCAACAGAAAAGGGAGAGAGAAATTAGGAGAGTGCAGGAGCGGGCCACCACACAGAGCAGCCTTAACCTGGGTAAAAGCCTGTTGGCACTTCTCCGTCCACTGGACCGTATCTGGTACCTCCTTTTTAGTGAGATCAGTCAGCGGGCTGGTGAGGTCCGAATAATCAGGAATAAACCTTCTGTAATATCCCGCCAGCCCCAGGAACTGCCTCACCTCCTTTTTGGTCTTAGGTCGAGGACAGGTTGCAATTGCTGCTGTCTTGTCAATTTGGGGACGCACCTGCCCACGACCCAAGTGGAAGCCCAGATACCTTACCTCCACCCGCCCAACTGCACACTTCTTCGGGTTGGCCGTTAGCCCCGCCCGCCTCAGCGCCCCGAGGACGGCCCTTAGATGCTCCACATGCCGCTGCCAGTCATTACTGTAGATGATGATATCATCCAAGTATGCAGCGGCATATGGAGCATGGGGTCGCAGAATCCTGTCCATGAGACGCTGAAACGTGGCTGGAGCCCCGAACAACCCGAAAGGAAGCGTTACAAATTGGTGTAACCCAAACGCCGTGGTGAAGGCTGTTTTTTCTTTGGATATGGGAGATAAGGGGATCTGCCAATACCCTTTCGTCAAGTCCAGCGTCGAATAAAAGCGAGCCGTACCTAACCGATCAAGCAGCTCGTCAATCCGCGGCATTGGATAAGCGTCAAATTTTGACACTGCATTCACCCTGCGATAGTCCACACAAAACCGTACCGAGCCGTCCGTTTTAGGAACTAAAACTATCGGGCTTGCCCAGTCACTGTAGGACTCCTCAATTACTCCCATCTCCAGCATTGCCTCTAATTCTGCCTGAACCACTTTTTTTTTGTGTTCAGGCAACCTGTATGGCCGGCCACGAACTACCACGCCCGGCTCTGTCTCAATATGGTGCTGGATTAGATTAGTACGACCAGGCAGGGGTGAAAACACATCGGCAAACTCCTTTTGCAACCTTGCAATGTCAGTGAGCTGCGAGGGCGAGAGGTGATCCCCCCCCGGGGCCAGGGCGAGAGATTTCCCTTTGATGATCGCCTCTGGCCCGAGATCCTCCTCTCCACTCACTGCCGTCGCAAGCAACACTGACCCCTCCTCACTCCATTTCTTAAGGAGGTTGAGATGGTAGATTTGCCGTGAGTCACCCCTGTCTGTCCGCACTACCTCATAATTGAGATCCCCTAACCGCTGTGTGACCTCAAAGGGTCCTTGCCACTTCGCTAACAATTTGGAGCTGGAGGTTGGTAGTAAAACGAGCACTTTATCTCCCGGTGTAAATTCTCTGAGCTTAGTTCCCCTGTTATACAGCCGGCTTTGTCTGTCCTGAGCCTGGAGCAAATTCTCCATAGAGAGCCGCCCCAGTGTATGGAGTTTTGCTCTCAGGTCCATGACATACTGAATTTCATTCTTACTGTCTGAGTGTCCGTCCTCCCAAGTCTCTTTTAGGACGTCTAACACCCCACGGGGCTGACGTCCAAAAAGAAGCTCAAAGGGGGAAAACCCCGTGGAGGCTTGCGGGACCTCTCGCACGGCGAATAAGAGGGGTTCCAGCCACCTATCCCAATTTTTCGCGTCTTCCTGCACGAATTTACGAATCATTGTTTTCAATGTGCGGTTAAATCGTTCGACCAGTCCGTCCGTTTGTGGGTGGTAGACGCTGGTACGCACCGATTTAATGCCCAATAATTCATATAATTCGCTTAACGTGCGTGACATAAACGCGGTGCCTTGATCCGTGAGAATCTCTTTCGGGATTCCCACGCGGGAGATTAAACGAAACAGGGCGTCTGCCACACTCTTAGCTGATATAGTGCGTAGCGCCACTGCTTCAGGATATCGCGTTGCGTAGTCTACTATAACTAATGCAAAGCGATGTCCCCGTGCCGATCGTTCTAATGGCCCGATGAGGTCCATACCAATTCTCTCGAAGGGGACCTGCACAAGAGGTAGAGGGCGCAACGGCGCTTTTGGGGCGGCCGGTGGATTCACCAACTGACATTCACGACACGACGCGCACCATCTGCGTACGTTCTCGTGAATGCCCGGCCAGAAGAATCGGGTCATTAGACGACTTAACGTAGCTGTCATCCCTAAATGCCCCGCCATCGGATTACAATGTGCCGCCTGGAAGAGCATTTCCCGGCGGCCCCGTGGTACTAACAATTGGGTTGCATCTTCCTTTGTCTGAGTGTCTTGGGTCACTCGATACAACCTATCTTTAATGACGGCAAAATAAGGATAGGAGAGAGGGCGGTCAGGTTGGAGGAGCTGCCCATCGATGGAAAGGACCTGTTCAAACGCATGTTTGAGCGTCTCATCTTGGGACTGCTCCAGGGGAAAGTCATCGCGACTGGAGAGGTTTAGCCTCGCCAAGCCGCTCGGTTCCCCTGAAACAGTTCCGCTGGGTCCAGGCACAGCCTCTCCGACCTGAGCGCTCGCCCCCCTTCCCCGCCTTTTCTTTTTCCCAGAGGCACCCGCTGTCAAGCAACCCAATAATTGTTCAAACGCTGGCCAATTTGTTCCCAAAATTAACGGATGCCGGAGGCGCGGACTAACTGCCACCTCCACACAATGATTTTGTCCCCTAAATTTAATAGTGATGGCCTTTAAGGGGTATTCCACTATATCCCCGTGTACACACCTTACCTTAACCCTGCGGCCCGTATCCAATGCCCCGGATTGTATCAGGCGTTGATGGATGGAGGTTTGGTTACAACCTGAATCCACCAAGGCCTGATAAGTACCCCCCTTAATACTCACAGGTATCTGGTATAACCCGGCTTGATCGGGGGCGGCCTGTGGGGTGTCCGGGATCCGGACCAATGTTCCAACTTCCATGACCGGGCAGCGGTCCACAAAATGGCCCGGATCCCCGCAACGCCAACAGACCGGCCCAGGCTTCCCCGCCGCCCTAGTGGCAGGAAGTGGGTCAAGGAATTGGCGTGGGGAGAGCGCAGGAACCGCGTCGAGCCCATCTGGGGACCCCCCTCCCCTGACGACGCCACGCGACCCGGCTGGACCCTCTGCTCCAGACCTCCACCGGGGAGGTGCCCTCTGTGGTCCAGGAAACCGGGTCCTGGGGAAAGGAACGGGTTTAGGGGAATGGGAAGAGAGAGGGACAGGGGAAGAGAGAGAGAGAGAGATAGATGGCAGGGGTTCGCCGCCCCCAGAGCACGCCGCCAGTTGATCCTCCGCCAGTTGGATGGCCAGATCCAGCGACGCCGGCCGGTGGCACTGGACCCACTGTGCAGTCCTCTTCGGCAGTCGGGAGATGAACTGTTCCAGTACCACCTTGTCGATAATGGCCTTGGCGTCGCCTCCTCCGGCCAACAGCCATTTGCGGCATGAGTCCCGGAGCTGCTGCGCCAAGACAAAGGGTCGGCCCGCTTCTGCCAGGTCCAGTGAACGGAAGCGCTGGCGATGTTGTTCAGGGTTAAGGCCGACCCTCTGGAGAATGGCTCGTTTCAAGTCAGCGTACACCAGGAGGTTCTGAACGGGCAGTTGTTGTGCAGCCTTCTGGGCCTCCCCCGACAGCAGGGGTATCAGCCTTACCGGCCAGCTGGTCACCGGCCACCCACATGCCTCGGCTGACCGCTCGAACAGATCCAGGAAGGCTTCTGGATCGTCCGAGACCCCCATCTTCGACAGGGTCATGTGGGCGCCGGGAGTGGAGCTGGGGGAAGCCCCTTCCGTTCGAACCTCCCGGTCCAGCAAGCTCCGGAACAGCTCGCGGTCTGCCTGCTGGGCTTGCATCAGGGCTTGGAACCGACCTTCCTGATCCGCCCGCAAGTCCAGCATGGCTTGATGGTTCTCCTGATGCAGACCCGCGAGCGATGTAATAATGTCCGCAAACGGCGTTCCCGATGTTCCTGACGGAGATTGCATCTTGGGGGCGGCGTTTCTCCTTCCTTCCCGGGTTTCAGGCACCAGTGTAGTAAAGTTCAGGGAAGAAGGAAGGAGACCGGAGACGGCTGACTGAGGCTCGTGGGTATTTTAATGAATAATAATAAACTCTGATTGCACTCGCGCCACATGCGCTTCCATATAAACAAACACACTTCTCAGTAACTTGCATCAATGACGTTTCCTTGCTTCCGCGTCCCCCACGAGTCCTCAGTCCTCTCTCTCTCAACATCGGATCCCGTCTGTCTTATATACGGTCTCCCCACGCCAATTACTGCAACGAGACACAGGTGTTAGTCATTTTACACTTGACTCACTTACCGCCGCTCGTCTCTCCACTCTCTCTCGTCGCAGACCTCGCTGAACCACGCCTCCCCCGCCACAGGAGTTAATTTAGCTATCGAACTGTTTGTCCAGCAAACGGCCGTAAGATTAACTTATCAACTTCTCAACAAAGTTATCCCTTCTTATAAACTCCAAGAAATATCAATTTTCTGGCCGTGAACATTAATTTTCCTGTGTTTATAAAATTAGACTACGCAACGTAGTCAATAATGAAAGCTTTGTTGCTAGGATCGAGATTTCATTGACTTTGTAAAATGAGCATTTTAGACAGAAGGCAATCAAGAATATAATGGTTTTAATAGTTGGACTAATAATACATCGAACTACAATTCACACAGAATATATGTATATACACCCGAAACAAACAAAACGAAAAACATTACAAACACGAATTAAAATAGGATGAGAGAGGAAGATAAAAAAATGAGAGGGAGAGAGAGTTGGGAAGAGAGAGAGAGAGAGAGAGAGAGAGAGAGAGAGAGAGAGAGAGAGAGAGAGAGAGAGAGAGAGAGAGATCCGTAGGATAACAGTTTGGCAAAATTCACCTGGACATTTAAACCTTTAAGAGACAACACGGAAAAACAGTCTTAATGCTCTAAAATCTTGGTAACTCAAATATACTTGCATATAGTTCTCAGGTGTCTGAGCCCTGCGGCGTGTGTGAGCGGCTGGTCTTTGTGTGTTCCGTTGGAGCGTCACGTGGTTTGCTGCGGTCTGGAGCGCGCAGTTTCAAAGAAGGCTTAAATGTCTTTGACGTAAATTACCAAATAAATAATTCAGACTAAGTTCATTTCTGGTGAAATGAACAAAGGAAAAACAAACTTAAACAAAAGAAAAGAAGAGGAAAGATCCCCCAGGGCGGGGATCACGAGTATGATGGTTACATCGGATCGAAGGAGAGGGAAGAGTCCAGACCGAAGTCGAAGTTCCCTCGAAGAAGGGAGTTCCCCCAAAGATGCAGTTCTTTCTCCCCCCTCCTTACTCTTACTTCACTTCTCTAAGATCCCAAGATGAGGTGCTTGGTGGTCTTCTTTAAAGACACTTCTGTTTACGCCTCCTCTGGCGTGAATGCACCAATCAGCTTGGAGGAAAGTGTGCGGATAAGTGTTCCTTTGTTCCCTCGAGATCGACTTTGCATGTTTCATGACCGTGATGTAAAAATGCGTTCAATTTTACTCCAGAGATGATAAAACATAGTAACATACATTTTACGGTTTGCACCCATATATATATGGTTTGGTCAGATCAAGAGGATTCTAAAGGTGTGAAGAACGACATACAAACATTATAGGAAAACACAGTTGCATTAAAAATGCATCTAAAAGCACCTCTGTTCATTTAGAATTATAATACGATCACATCTAACCCCAATGGAAGATGGGCAAACATAAAAACATATCGAATATATCATAGTACAAGTCTCTCAATTGAGGAGATTGGAGAAAAGTCTCTTGTGTGTGTGTGTGTACTGTGAACGTGGCTGGGTCATTCGTTGGTGAAGATGTGGTGAACTTTTGCTCACCCCCCTCCCGGGCAATGATATGTGTGTGCGTATTCTTTGAATTGATGAGTTTTAAGTCTGGATTACAATGACCAGTGTGGTTCATTACACAAGGTTGTCTGTGTTTGTGAGGTGTCCTGCAGAGGGGACACCACGGGATCTCCGGCCAGAGAGGCGCTCCTGTTGGGTCACATGTGGTAAGACAGAGGACCTTGTGATTACTTATCAGCGAAAAACGCCGCGGGGGCACTTCTGGCATCGGTCATTTAATTAAGTCCCATCGCCATTTGCTTGTGTGTGAATCAGTAACTTAAAAAGTCTCATGACATCTCCATTCTTCAGATTGTGAAAGAAACAGGAGTGTTTACTTAATTAGAGACTTAGTTGATTAAAACCACATGATTGCGCTGATCATCTGATTATTGCTACAATATATTAGACTATATTAGGGTGAATCACAGGCGAACACTGCTAATTTGGCGCAGTCATATCACGCAACACCTGAAATACCCCAACTTCCATCAACATACCGGCGTGACCTGACCATCTTCACTTTTGGATTGTGTTTAGTTTGAGAAGTTACAGCAAACAGGGTAATTACCTGAATAACAAAAGGTTGTGATAACAAGCAAAGGACATACACAAATTCTCAAGTCTTCAGGCTGTTGAGCGATCGCAATCTCCTCCTTCTGTTGGTCTGTTTCCATTGCACGCAGCTCCTCTTCTGAAAACTCTGGTTCTTAGAGGTATGGTTCTGGATCTTGACTGTCTGAGAAGTCACCCTCTTTGTCTCGTACAAAATCCCCCATGTCCATCGCCGTTCACTATGTCTATTAGATTCACCCTAATGTAGTCCCCAGTCAATATCTGCTTAGGAAATCTCCTAGTCTTAGGCCCTGTTTACACGAGAACGATTCCGGTTGAAAACGTAAAAATATTTCATCGGATGTGCCTTTCGTTTACACGGCTACGGTGTTTGGGGGCTTAAAAACGCAAAAAAGTGAAACCACCCTCCACAGAGGAAATCTTAAAAAATCCTCCACTGTCGTGTTCTCGTCTAAAGGGTAAAAACACAAATCTGCTCATGGTGGCTCTCGTCGCGTACGCGTTTACGTCACAGGCATGCGCCAATACAGGAAAATAACAACCAACATGTTGGATTATTTACATATGTCGGACCTTCAAGTTGCCCTAGCAGCTCTGATAAACGTACAAGAGTCTTTTCAGCAGTTGAACAAAATATTCTCAGATATTGGTGGTGTTGTTTGTCAGTGCTTCACATTGCCACCTAACTGCCTGGAGTGCATACTATATCGAATTTCACACACTTTTGCATCACCATATGCACGCGGATTCCCCCCCATAACGCTTGTCTAAACGCAGAATAAAAAGTGATAACGCAACACCACTTTTGCGTTTTCTCTTCAGATCGTTTCCATGTAAACATAGCCTTAATCTGAATTGCTATTTGTACTCGTTGTGAATACGCAGTCCACAAGAAGTAATTAGTTTTTTTTATTTCTTTTATCACTTTTACTCAGGACATGCTACCTGACAACATATGATTTCATTCATTATGCTAAGCTAAGCTAGCGTCGGCACTACCAAATTAAGACAATGCATGCACTGAGACAAAAATGCTTTTGCCCACCTATCTTAATGTAGGGGAGATGGTGAATAAGCCCTATTTCAAAAAACGGTGAAGTGTTCCTTTAATGTCTGTCTCTTTACCAATGTAATTTCAAAAATTCCTTCAATGATTATTTTTTTTCCATCCGAATTGTTTTCCTAACAATTGAGTTCTTTTATATTCAATTGAATCATCAAATTAAAAGGATTTCCTCACTTAAGTGCTCTATTCCTTTCTTTTGATTATTTCATTGCATTCCTCTGTCCACCACGGTACAGCCTTTATCCTTTTCCCTTTATTTCTCCCAATTACTTCATCAACATCTTCTACCGAATTATCAATTGTTAACATTCTTGACTCACTTATTTCTTGGAACTTTTCCCAATCTGCAGATTTTAGTTTCCATCTAGGATTTTCTTCTATTACAACTTGTTCTAGTTCTATTCCAATTCTACAGCTTATGGGAAAATGGTCGCTACCACCTGTACTCTCTTCCATAACATTCCATACACAATTCATTGCCAAACTTTACGATGCAAGCGTTAAATCAATTGCTGAATTACGTCCATGTGCAACATCCACCCTTGTATCCCGTCCATCATTTAAACATTAGTACCTTCCATTCTAACATTTCCTCTACCGCATTTATATTCGGATCATGTTTTCCTCCCCATAACTTTGGACGCTGTGGGCACATGTGCAGCTAATAAAGCCTGATAGACTCCTAATTGGCTTGAGATTGGGTGGGTGAAGCTAGAGGTTAACAGGGAAATGAACAGGCTAAGAGGGGTGTGGCACTTGCTTTGAGGGTGCATCTTTAGCCCTATTTGCACAGGATAAGTATTATCTGGTGACCTCTAGTCATTTGTAATAATTGCGGAGGTTGTCTGTGTACGTAATCCCGTGCGAATCGGCCATGTCTGTAATTTGTAAAGTAAAAATTCCCCCGCAAATGACCTACCATATTTCGCCGAACACCAATGTCCTGAGGTAATATTAGTCCTGTGTGAATCGCCATCTCTGTGATTTGGCGGGATCGTATATAATTTTTTCAAGGTTTTTGTTTCATGCGCGCCTTTTATCCATCTTTCGCGAAGAATGGAGGCTGCGTTGGAGTGTTTTGATAGTATTTTGGGTGCTGGGTCATGTCGCTAGCACCAAGAGAAAGAGAAAGCTGAAAATCATCAGAAGAGCAAAAACAAAAAGAATGATTAGATGGAGATGAATGACATGTATAGCAGTATCCGGTAAGGAACATTATTCTGTTTTTGATATATCATACAGCTAGACCTATAATAACGGCAAGACTTTTCCAAACAATAGCCTATTGACGTCATATCCGGGAGATAAGTCAGTAAATTTGAGTAAAATTACAGGTTTCGCTTATCCCCTGCAAATGCGCCATACGAAATTCAGATGTGGGGGGGGGGGGGGGGGGGGGGGTAATTTCTAAATCACACGTGGTCCCCAGATAATACTAATCCCGTACTTCTCAACCTGTTATTTGCCATAAATAGCATTTAGGGTTCAAGTACTACACACCCTTCTATTTAATTCTAATGATGATTTGTGATTGTTTTGTTGATTGAATGCTGGTCTGCACCTTCAGGTAATTTGCTTGTGTTCTTGCACTGGCCAAGGTTCTGAAGATGTTTGCAAAACAATAAGTATTAGATTTTCACCTTCTTCACAGTCTAAAAGCACTATTAATTCCAAAACAAATGGGGGTTGTTCATTTTGAAAACTTATATTCACACACAAAGAATAGTACAATGTGAAATAAGTGCTAAACTGTCCTCTTTTTTCTTGCACAGTACGTACATACATTTTTGCTCTGTGATTTTACCGTTATTACACAGCCAGTTCTCTAGCCCTCCGGTCTTGCTTGTTCTATTGCCTGTATCTGGATAGCACACTTTCGAGTATATTACTACATTAATCTTTCTGATGCTAGATACACTTAATGGAGTGAAATAGAGATCTTGCTCCCTTGCCATGGTCCGCTTCCACCTTGCCTTCTGTCATGTCATCATTTCAGATTACTGATACTTGGTATTGGATGCAAACATTAGGTCAAATCAAGAAATTAGGATTAAAAAACTGTGACAAATGTGACCTTAAGAAGTTCTCGGCTTCTTCTCACTGAGAGATTTATAATCATAGACCAGAGGTCTTATAAAATATAATTAATTTGTCTGTTGACACAGCCTGACTGCTCATAATAACATGCTGTAGGCTTTCTCAGTGATAAATGACAGCGTTAAAGGCTGTATTCTGGAACGTGGCAGCGCTGAGTCTTTCTCCACCTCTATCTTACTTTTTATCTGGCTCACATTCTCTCTCTTGTTCTCTCCTCCCTCCCTTTATCAATTTCTTATCCAGAATGACAAATTAGGCCCCTTGTATAGTTTATCTTGTAGCAGTGTTGTGAGGTCTAACCCAGATAAATTCTCTGAGGTGTGCACTGATTACATGAACACTAAAGTCTATCCATGGTTTGACACGGCTCTTGTCTTTCAGCACTTGGCCTGCTGCTGTCAAACATCCAGCAATAAAACTTAATGCAGAACATGTATGATTCACACTGTTATTGAAAGTCTGTCCATCCACAACATGTACAGGTCCTTCTCAAAAAATTAGCATATTGTGATAAAGTTCATTATTTTCCATAATGTAATGATAAAAATGTAACTTTCATATATTTTAGATTCATTGCACACCAACTGACATATTTCAGGTGTTTTATTGTTTTAATACTGATGATTTTGGCATACAGCTCATGAAAACCCCAAATTCCTGTCTCAAAAAATTAGCATATTTCATCTGAACAATAAAATAAGTGTTTTTAATACAAAAAAAGTCATCCTTCAAATAATTATGTTTAGTTATGCACTCAATACTTGGTCGGGAATCCTTTTGCAGGAATGACTGCTTCAATGCGGCGTGGCATGGAGGCAATCAGCCTGTGGCACTGCTGAGGTGTTATGGAGGCCCAGGATGCTTCGAGAGAGGCCTTAAGCTCATCCAGAGTGGTGGGTCTTGCGTCTCTCAACTTTCTCTTCACAATATCCCACAGATTCTCTATGGGGTTCAGGTCAGGAGAGTTGGCAGGCCAATTGAGCACAGTAATAACATGGTCAGTAAACCATTTACCAGTGGTTTTAGCACTGTAAGCAGGTGCCAGGTCGTGCTGAAAAATGAAATCTTCATCTCCATAAAGCTTTTCAGCAGGTGGAAGTGCTCCAAAATCTCCTGATAGCTAGCTGCATTGACCCTGCCCTTGATAAAACACAGTGGACCAACACCAGCAGCTGACATGGCACCCCAGACCATCACTGACTGTGGGTACTTGACACTGGACTTCAGGCATTTTGGCATTTCCTTCTCCCCAGTCTTCCTCCAGACTCTGGCAACTTGATTTCCGAATGACATGCAACCACTGAGCAGCAGTCCAGTGCTGCTTCTCTGTAGCCCAGGTCAGGCGCTTCTGCCGCTGTTTCTGGTTCAAAAGTGGCTTGACCTGGGGAATGCGGCACCTGTAGCCCATTTCCTGCACACACCAGTGCACGGTGGCTCTGGATGTTTCTACTCCAGACTCAGTCCACTGCTTCCGCAGGTCCCCCAAGGTCTGGAATCGGTCCTTCTCCACAATCTTCCTCAGGGTCCGGTCACCTCTTCTCGTTGTGCAGCGTTTTTTGTCACACTTTTTCCTTCCCATAGACTTCCCACTGAGGTGCCTTGATACAGCACTCTGGGAACAGCCTATTTGTTCAGAAATTCTGTCTTACCCTCTTGCTTGAGGCTGTCAATGATGACCTTCTGGACACCAGTCACGTCGGCAGTCTTACCCATGATTGCGGTTTTGAGTAATGAAACAGGCTGGGAGGTTTTAAAAGCCTCAGGAATCTTTTGCAGGTGTTTAGAGTTAATTCGTTGATTCAGATGATAAGGTTAATAGCTTGTTTAGAGAACCTTTTCATGATATGCTAATTTTTTGAGACAGGAATTTTGGGTTTTCATGAGCTGTATGCCAAAATCATCAGTATTAAAACAATAAAACACCTTAAATACTTCAGTTGGTGTGCAATGAATCTAAAATATATGAAATTTTAATTTGTATCATTACATTATGGAAAATAATGAACTTTATCACAATATGCAAAATTTTTGAGAAGGACCTGTATATGATTATTACATTCACATTGCCAAAACCAAATCATTACAGATCTGCCCAAAAGAGTGAACATTGTAACTAATCCTGTTGCTATATCAACAGTATTGATGGTGAAATCAAATACATCGCTCAGATCTATAGGTTGAACATAGAGAAGAATAACATAAATTTGGATTTAGTCTGGATCTCACAGAAAGCAGTCTGTTTCCAAAATGTTAAGGTTATAATCACCTGAACCAGTACTTCCTTTCAGCATTATAGGGAATTTGCAAGAATTACATGGACCTGAACAGCTATTTGGACACTCAACAAAGTGGCCCAGTGTTTGAAATGAATGCAGTAATAAATTGAGTACACTTGAGTTTAAAATATGCTAGCTGACCCCCCACAGCGTGAGTTTAAGGTGACCATTATTTTAGAACGTATCACCTTATTATTCGATGGTGACGTGTATATCTCCAATAGCGCTTTATGACAGATGTATCACTTTTATTTCCTTTTTCCTTTTTTATTCAAAATATTCACAAACTTGTTAGCTATGTCATCAACTATGATATTCCGATTGTCAAATACATGTAAGTGAATGTTTTGTCATTTAAAAACCTTTATAATGATCATGTTTGTAGATCTATAAATAATGATGTGCACCACCATGTTAGTTCACGCTGCGATTCAGATAATCGGATCTGTCGGATTTACATCACATAAATTTATCCACTCCTCCCAAAATACATGTAGTAAGTAAGTAGCTGGTGAAATGTGAGAACAGAGTAAGTTAGTTACCCCTACAATGTGTATCTGATATGAATAAAACACTACGTCAATTTATAATTAAAAGGATTGTTATTACTGCTTCCATAGACATTGTGTATTTTACAAACTATTAATGTACTGTTTTGCTAGTACTTGTGTATTTAAATGTGAGAAACCTAAAATAAACATTATGTGGTTGAAAACACTGAATAGTTGTCATAGAGGAGAGCGGGGCACAACCTAACACATTTTGGTTTTGGCTCAATTATTAAAAAAAAAACAATTAAGTTAGATTTGTAAGACCGGAAAAACTGGAAGAGAGCACAACTCTCTGAGAGAACAAAGGAAACTAAGATTTGACTCTCTCTTGATAAACTAGCACCCCCAAGTCACTCACCTCCCCAATGTTGTCCCTCTCTCTCATGCTGAGATCAACTGAAGTTCACCCAATAATATATATATATGAATGTAAATAATTATCATACAGTCTTGCACATGTTTGATATCATTTGAAATGTCACAGGGCGAGTGGTACAAGTGTCTTATTCCCAAATAAGTAAAACAAAAGGTAATAAGGTTTTTAAGAGTTTTAGAGATAACTGACAAAGAAGGTGGTCTCCAGACAAATGGTCTCCTACCCCCAAAAGGTGTTAACTCTGAATGTAAATTCCCATTGTTAGCAGATGTTTCCGTGTGAAAGAGGTTATGTCTATATAATGAAATGCAGCAAAGGGGTCAGGGCCTTCTGAACTTCAGATTAGCCTGTGAGGCTGAGAGCGTGTATTTCTTAATGTCAGGTTCACTTCACAGCTCTTCTCTTTATTCTAGAGCATTCAAAGCTATTGTATTGTTTATCTTTGTACTGATTATAAAATTACCTGACATAAATTGTAAACATTTGATTTTATTCTAATCGACTATTCTTTTTAACTCTTTAATGAAAATAATGTCAGTCAAACTTTTCATTCACATTTAATGATGCACATTTATGGAGTCAGATGAAATAACGAGAGAATACATATGAGAAAATGTATTGCATTTAATCAAAATCCCTTTGCCACGCGGAAAGACCTTCCCCGCAGATCAGATAAGCCTACATTGGGCCGATTTAGCCGGGCTTTACAGATTCATCTTTTTATTAACACAAGCAACATACACATCTTTGCTACAAATGAACACTTAAGTTTTTTTCTATGACCTACCAAGTGACAGAAGTGCAAATGTTACAACTTACCCCATATGCAGGGTTAATTGTAAAAGAGGGGTTGGTTGTAACACTTGTGTGTAACACATAATTCAGCACTATTTTATCTGTATAGTTTGATATTGTTTGTACATTTGTATAGATAGATATCCATACATCAATCCCTCATCCAATCATCCTTCTAGTATGGATCAATAGCATGGAAAGAGATGTATGAAAGGGCTGCAGAGCAATAAATAAATTAGTAAATAAATAAAAATCAAATATTGTAAGTGCAATTGAATTATATTTGTGTGGCAGCTGCATTAATAATAACAACAGTAATAATACAAACTAGCTTAAAATCACATTTTAAAGGGTTTATTGCATGAAAAACAGGCTATATATTTTTTTTTATAAATAAACAAGATCAATGCATAGTAAAAAACAAAAACAAAAAAAAAACAACATTGTTTGTGAAAGTCCAACAAACAATACATGAAAAATGCTCAAACCTGAAAAGTTGTGTGGCTCCCTGTTTTCATTTAATTATCATTGTACACTTGGCGGCTTAGTTGTAACACTGTGCTACTGTCAGGTTTTGTGCAGGCAGAAGATGACGAGAAGGCTAAAGGTTCAAACACAAACTATTTTAATCACAATTACTCACAGAGATATAAGCTGGCAGGTAGCACAACAACATTACACAGAATAGAACAGACAAAGACTGACTGAACAGAGGGAACTAAATACAGACACTGATGAACATAAACCAGGTGACACAGATGAAGGTAATTAACAAGACACAGGTGAATTAACTGAGGGATGATGAGGAGCGGGAAACTAAACAGGACTGAAAATTGTCAAAGTATCTATTCGACCTTAAGAATTTGTTCAGCTGATCGAAGACAACTTTTTCAATGATCTTACCTATGAAAGGAAGATTTGAGATCGGTCTATAATTGCTTAATATGGTCTTATCCAGGTTGCTCTTTTTCAGGAGGGGCTTGACAACTGCAGTTTTCAGGGAGTTTGGAAACCTCCCAGAGAGAAGTGAGGCATTAACCACTTCTAGAAGATCTGCTTCTAAGCTGTTTAACACACTTTTGAAGAAAGAAGTAGGAAGTTCGTCAAGGGTGCAGGTTGATGTTTTAAGGTGCTTTACGGTTTCTTCCAAAATTTTACCATCAATTTCTTTGAAATCAGACATAGTAACTACTTTATCAGGTTGTGGACTTATCTGTCTGACCCCAGTGCAACTCAAGGATGTGCTGATCACTTTGTGATATTATTGATTTTCCCAAAGAAGAAAGAAGCTCCCTGCACTTGCTGTCTGAGAGCAATTCATTGGGAATCTGGCTTGGGGGGGGTTGTCAGTCTCTCTACAGTAGCAAAAAGAGTGCGTGTGTTGAGAAGAAAGTCTGTCTAGCTTTACCTAGTCCCATATTGAAAGCATGGATGGTGTTCTCTGTAGATGTTATAATGGACTACAAGTTTTGTCTTCCTCCACATGCGCTCTGTTTTTCTGCATTTTCTTTTCATATTTTGCACTGCTGTTGAGTTTCTCCATGGTGCTTTTTGTCTACCACTCTTCCTGACTTTCACAGGAGCAATATCATCAATTAAACCTTCAAATTTTGAGTTAAAAGAATCAAGGAGAAAATCAACAGAGTCAGCAGATATGCTTGGTGTTAAAGATATGGCCTTCATAAATAGCACACTGGTGTTCTCATTTAAGCATCTCTTCTTGACAGACACAGATCTAGCTTCAATGTCAGGAGAGATCAATATATCAAAGAAAATACAGAAATGATCAGACAGTGCTACATCCTTTATAACAATCGATGAAATGTTTAGTTTAGACCCTTACTGATTAGTAAATCCAATCCAACACTTCATCACAACTTCACTATTCAGCTAGGTCCGTCATCCATAACTCCCTCAAGGTCAGCCAGGAACCTTGGAGTTGTTATTGATAATCAATTAAACTTCACAGACCACATTACTAGAACTGCCCGGTCCTGCAGATTTTCCTTGTATAACATTAGGAGGATCAGGCACTTCCTATCAGAGCATGCTACACAACTCCTTGTTCAAGCGCTTGTTCTGTCCAGACTGGACTATTGTAATGCTCTTCTGGCTGGTCTTCCAGCTTGCTCAATCAAACCTCTGCAGCTAATCCAAAATGCTGCAGCTAGAGTGGTCTTTAACGAGCCGAAGAGAGCACACGTAACTTCTCTCCTCACAAAATTGCACGGGTTGCCAATTGCAGCTTGCATCAATTTCAAGTCAATGACGCTTGCCTATAGAACAACCACTGGCTCTGCTCCCTTTTACCTAAACTCATTACTTCAGACTTATGTGCCATCCAGAAACTTGCGCTCTGCAAGCGAACGTCGTCTTGTAGTGCCATGTCAAAGAGGCACAAAATCTCTTTCTCAGACCTTTACCATGACTGTTCCCCGCTGGTGGAATGACCTACCCAACTCAACCAGAGCTGCGGAGTCCATAGCCATTTTCAAGCAACGGTTGAAGATGCATCACTTTCACCAGCACTAGTTCCAGTAATACGAAATGGCGAAGTAGCAAAATAAAAAAGTATGGGCATCTGCAACGCTATCTCACGACCAATTCGTAGGAATTTGTACGAGTGATTAAAAGGTGGCTAATTCATAAGAATTCATACGACCTCACTCGTACAGATTCGTACGATTTGTCTAAACCCACGTGACGGGTAGGTTTAGGGGCGGGGTCAGGGGTAGGTTATTCGTATGAATTCATATGAATTTGACAACTCGTAAAATATGAGTGAGGTCTTATGAATTGTTACGAATTAGCCACCTCGTAAAATTCGTACGAATTGCCCTCTACAGGGCCTGAAATAGCTCCCTCTGACGTAAATGGCATGTATAGCTAAGTTCACATCAATGGTGTGGTAGGCTGCCCTTAATAGCAAAACATGTTTGATGTAGGCTACTACTTGCCATATTATCACCATTACTCTACTCGTGCCTTAAGGCTTGGATAAGTGCAGAGAGACATTTCCTCACCACTGGCTAAGGGAGGGGAAACAGCCATAAATCTATATGTCATGTGCACTAACAGCTTTAACTTTATTGAAATGTCGATAACAAAAACAGTAGCAATAACACAACTATGCTACAAAAGAGAACACTAAACCATTGTCATTTGGGCTAGTTGTTTTTAAGTACAACCAACTTGGCAAAATCATTTACTATGGTGATTTTTCTTAAGTATTTAAGTATTTGAAATACTCTAAATACACTCCCTCAAAATATTTTGTTGCAAACTACATTTTATTTTTTTCCACACCTGCAAAATACAAATTACAAAATACACTAAAGTAATTAAATACGTATTTAAAATACATTTAATTGAAATACTGCCCATGTCTGACTCTTCTCTTCCTTTCTATTAATAAAAAAACAAAAACAAAAAAAAACCTTTACAGGTTCTGCGTTAGATTAGACTGAGAAAGGTTATAGCACTTACATTTTGTGGTCCTACTGTTAGTTTAACTGCTTCTATTGTTCTCATTTGTAAGTCACTTTGGCTAAAAGCATCTGCTAAATGAATAAATGTAAATGTAAATCTAGAGTGTGTCCACGATTGTGTGTCGGTCCATGTACATGCTGAGTCAGATCAAAAGTTTTTGAAACAGTTTTGATTTCTTTTGCCATATTGGTTTCTGCATTATCTATGTGAATGTTAAAATCTCCAGCAAGATTTTTGCAAGAATTTTTTGCAAGAATCAGCAAGAATTACCCCCCCCCCCCCCCCCCCCCAAACCAAATAAATATATTTCTGAAATATCATTGCATATTTGCAATTGTGTATTAGGACAATGAATATAATGCACTATGAATGCTCAATATAAACTCAGATTTTTTAACCTTTGACTTCTGTTAGAATCAGACTTGCAGTATGACTTGCACAGCATAAATGGATCTAGTGCACAGCTCTTATTTCTTTCTCCCTCTTTGTCAGGTGAGGACCATGACACCCTCTGGCCAAGTAGAGACTGATGGAGCACCTGCCTGCTGAGCTTTAATAACTGCATATGCTCATAGCCAGAGAGAATGTCATAGATCCGCAGTGTTTGCCCGTAACCTCCAATAAACTTGGTTTGTATATCTTCTGGCAGGTGACAGCCAAAATTTCACTAGGATATACAGGAGCAGTTTTTATAGACCAAATGGCATTTGGCAAAGCCTGTTAATAAATTTAATTGCAATTTTTGTTCACATTGAAATGCACCCATTTCTTTAGAAGTCACAAACAGTTAACAACTTGTGTAGTAAAATCCCATTGAAATGCACCCATTTCTTTAGAAGTCACAAACAGTTAACAACTTGTGTAGTAAAATCAAAGACCACAAACTTGTTATATGAGAAGTAGTATTATTCACACTACAAATGTCTATCTGAGAGACATCGAAAAATCACTATGGTAACAAACAGCCCAGCAAGCAATATTGTGATATAAAGTTCTTTGGTGTAGGCTCCGTCTGTAGCTCGCAATCCGAGGACTCTGCATTTCCTGCCTGAAGATGAAGGAAGGGGCACAGTTGACCCCCCCCCCCAAAAGGTGGAAGAATAATTCCACCGGGACGGAGCCTACCCCCAAAGAACGGTAAAGAAAAGCATACCCACCAGTCGTGTATCCTGTAATTCCTAAAACGTAGAAAGAAAAGAGAGTTAATAATGAGCATGAACATGGAATGCCTCATAGGCCAATAGATAGTTAGTAATAACCCGTTAGTAAGAGGCCATTTCATCATAGTGAGAACAGTGAGCCTGAAAGGGACTAT
Organism: Meda fulgida; assembly: GCA_030578275.1. NCBI lineage: Eukaryota > Metazoa > Chordata > Actinopteri > Cypriniformes > Leuciscidae > Meda > Meda fulgida. The sequence goes on from CM060633.1 coordinate 10,194,300, forward strand.
GTGAAGACGTGTATAATGCATAATTCATTTAACCCTCTGGGGTCTGAGGTGTTTTCTGGGTTCTGGAGGTGTTCTGACATGCCCTGATATTTGTGTTTATTTCTGATACTTGTGACATTTTCATGGCTAAAGTCTGATTACACTGTATTCAGCACAAACTCTGCTACAGTAATATGTCAGTAGCATGTACGTAGAAGTTTTTAGTTTTGAGATAATGACGTTTATGTGTGGTTTGTGAAAAAAAAAACATTGTCACTGAAATAAGGTCATAAAACCCATACTAATTATTTCTTCACAAGACTTTTGAAAATTGTATCACGTGGCCTAGAATATTTGCTTCAAAACTGTCAAAATCATCCTGACTGCTGGCCCTATCACTATACAGCCATGCACAAAGAATGAGGAGAGACTTAAAAATTAATGGCTTTTAGATTGTTTGGATTTATTTACAACGCAACATAATCCAAAGATACATAACAAGTGACAAAATAGCATATTAGTAAACACACTGATCTAAAGACAGAGACTTGGACAGTAACACACCTTTGTGCCATTCCTAAAACATAGTAGGCTACATACCTGTCATCTCCAAGGTGTTTGATTTTTCTCTTTACCATGTTCATGTACAGAGACTCATGTGAATGTTTAAGTCAGCAGGACTCATCAGTGGCATCTGGTCCCTGTAAAAAAAATTTTTTTTTAGAAAAAAACAAACACCTGTAAACATGCTGATATCAAGAGAAACTATAGTGCTGCACGATTTTGGGAGTACATTTTAGATTTTTCTGGTTAAAATTATGAAATTTACTAAATACATACACACTTGTTACTTCAAATGTTCCGACATTATGAAATGAGATTGGAGTAAAAACATGAAGCCTAAAGTTTTGTGCGTTTTGCTTTTCAAACGCACAGCGCGACTCAAACTCAGCTCATGCAGAGGACATTTACTGAAGCGATCGAGTCGCTCCAAACTAGTAAACATTCTTATCATATTATATATATCTCTGTGTGAGCAGATATCCACAAACGCAGTATTTAACAGTAAACACAGGTCTAAACATTATAATATTCACCATGAATAAACACTTATACAAGCCAACGGTTATATCGTGCTGGCTTTAATTATCGAACATATAAACATTCTCGTGTCGTACATGTATATACATTAGCAATAGGCTTCATGTTTTTACTCCAATCACATTTCATAACGTACATTTTAGTCTGGCACTAGTTTAACTAGTAGCTACAATGTAAAGTTTATGCAACAATAACATGCTACTATTAGTGTCTTACCTTAAAAATCGTTCTCATAATCAAATCGTGTTCTTCTAATTCTTCTGAGGTAAATCCAAGGTAAACAGCACAGCACAAACACAGACTTCCAAACTCGACGAAAAGCAGAGCAGTAGGGGGTAGACTGTGTACAGTTGAGACACGAGTACAATTGAGACACCTTAAATAACTTGCGTGCACAGCATGCAGATGTTGTGATTTTTGCTGTGCACATCGTATTAGTGTACTCTTTGATCGTGGGAAATTTGGACAGCGGACGCGTCTCCGATCCGAAGATATCTGCAAAAGTTTTTTTTTCCAAGGTAAGACTTTCACTTTACCATGCACACTCCACAATGAATAGCTTATTATCCTTATGTGACTGTTAAACGTAACTGGTATCATCACAAACGTTATTCTGTGCCCTAAAAACTGGCATATTTCATGGTATCGTGTCATGCAAGGTCATTGCAAAATCTAGAGAAATGTGCGAGGTGGCCAGCGGGGTATGGTTGAGACACACGTGTATATGCAGAGGCTGTGTGTGTGTGTGTTTGCGTGTGTGTGTGTGTGTGTTTATGTTTTTGTGTAGCCTGTATGTGGAATTTTTGTTTATATTTATGTTATACCTGTTGCAGGATGGCCCGCTACAGAGCTAGGACAACGAATAGGGGAGTGCCAGGATACCAATTAGAGAGGGCCTCAAAAGTGGTAGAGGAGGGCAGCTGCAGCCTTGTATTATGGGCTACCCCCCAAAGAGGTGGGAATGCACACAACAAAAAAAACAATAGGGAGAGACCAGGTTAGGCACAATAAAATAAAAAAAGCCAGTATTACTAATCCATACCAGATGTTATGCTGCACATACATTTTCTGTAGGCTGGATGTATTTTTCAACAGCCTTTTAACTTCAAATCATGAAACAATTACATTATACATGGGATATCTTATAAAAGTACAACTGCATTATCAACTTTTTTTTTATCTTTGTAGATTCGCAATTTGGCTTTTTAATTGGCCGATTTTTACGGATTGCCTTTTCCACAGCAGTGGACTAATAATGGCAAGGCAAGTGCAAGTTGGTTTACCAACTTTATGCGGAGACACCCCATTCTCTCCATCAGAAGGCCTCAGGCTACAAGTTAGTACAGATCAACAAACTTTAATGAAGTGAACGGGAGGTCTTTCTTCAAAAATCTGACAATCTACAGCAGACATGGATTTCAGGCAAAAAATATCTGGAATGTAGATGAGACGGGGCTCGTGACTGTCCAGAAACCTGGCCTTTTAGTTGCGACGAAGGGGGAAAGACGAGTGGGTAGCATAACATCAGCTGAGAGGGGGGTTCTTGTTACCATGGCACTGGCAGGGAATGCTCTTGGTAACATTATCCCCCCACATTTCATCTTTCCCCGGAAGAAATTCCTTCCGCATTTAATTTGTGGTAGCCCAGAGGTTTCTATCGGCACAGCCAATGGCAGTGGCTGGATGATGAAGGACTTTGTTGTCTTCTTGCAGCATTTTGTACACTACACCCGTGCAACAGAGGAGAACAAAGTCTTGCTGCTGTTGGATAATCACAGCTCCCATATCTCAATAGAAGCTAAAAACTTCTGTAGGGCCAATGGTGTGGTTATGCTTTCATTTCTCACCATCTGCAGCCACTTGACAAGCCTGTCTACGGTCCGGTAAAGAGGCTCTAAAACGAGGAGATGGACAAGTGGCACCGTGAGAATCCTGGACAAACTATCACCATCTATGACCTACCACAGTTTCTAAACAACATCTTACTGCTGGCAGCGTCACCCCTGAATGTAAAGAAGGGGTTTAAGAGTACTGGGATCTAGCCGCTCAATCCACTTATCTTCACAGAAGAGGATTTTCTCACAGCTTCAGTGACCGACAGGCCCCCTCCTGATGAATCTCTCCCTGGTCCATCCGCTGCTGCCCTCACGCCACTGGTCCGTCCGCCGCTGCCCTTACACCACCTGGGCCGTCCGCCGCCGCCCTCACATCACCTGTGCTGTCTGCGGATGATGCTCTTGTTGCTCTTACAGGGCCAACAATGACTATAACTTCATGAAATAACCCTGACTTTATTTCCTCTGTCATTACAAGAGGAGGAAATCATCACAGAAGTAAGAGAAATTGATTTAATTTTAAGTAATGTATTATACATCAAATTCTGAATTTGAAATATTCATACCCACCTGTGTGTGTGTGTGTTTATGTTCACCAGGTTCAGCATGTTCCAAAGTTTAGTCCTGAACTAATCAGGCCTTATCCAAAAGCTGGCCCCAGAAAGACCAATGGTCAAAGTCGGAAGAAAAGGACCACTGAAATTCTCACTGATACCCCTGTAAAGGAGACCATTGAAGAGGAGAAAAGAAGCTCCTCCATGAAGGTGAAGAGGAAGATCATGACAGAGAAAAAGGAAGGAGGAAAAAGAACAAAAGAAAAGCACAGAAGACACCCAATGCCTGCTGTGTGACGAATGATTCTCAAGGTCACGGTCAGGAGAGAAATGGGTGTCCTGCTCCAGGTGTAGCCTTGTGTACCCTTGCCGGAGACAGCTACACATGCCATCATTGTGAAAGTGACACCTGAATCATTTTTTTCCTTTGTTTGTTTACTGTTACTGTTCACTGACATTGATAATGTTAGTGTTGTTTTTGGAATGTTTCCATTTGCACTGTTGCAATATCTGTTCGTTGAATATCTTGCTCATGTTTTTATAATGAATTTGATGAATAAATAAACGTGTTGCCCAATTGTTTTTTTCTTTATTTGTCTTTATTATATTTGTAATGAACGGTTAGTTACCTTTCCATCATTAAAAATGGGTGTCTCAACTGTACCACATATGGGTACAGTTGAGACAAAGTTGAGACAAAAAGCACCATATTTTTATTAGCTAATTGTGGATAATATAAACTACTTATAGGTATTATTGATTGATAATATCTTAGTCTACAAGTTAATGAAATGTCATGTGGAAATTAAATTCTTTTCCATATCTATTTTTGTGTGAAAAATCATAACGCAAAAAGTCTCAACTGTACTCAGTCTACCCCTGAACTCGCTGATTCTATATTTAGAGGTGATGAGGGCGTTGCGTTCCTCCGCGTGGCTCATTTGCATGTCAACAGCTCTTGCACGCGTGGGTGTGGTTAAAGTTAATGAGCTTGGGCTGGAGAAACTGTACATGTTGTTGCTTTTGTACGAATTACTTAAACAGAGAATATTTGTTTTTGATATGATTTATATGATTTACATCATTTAAAAATGGAGATTTCAAGCTTCGTAAAGACATATGTTTCATGTCACAGTGACAAACATTCGCTGAGTTACAGGTCATTTTCTGTCGCGTTTCAGAATGAACTTCACAGAGAGAGACGGGAGAACGCTCATCATGTTTATTTTCTTTATTTTACGAAAAACACAACATTTTGTTTTTATTATTAGTGTACACACATAAAAGAAGACATTTAACCATTTATTTTTTCATACTTCTTAAGTCTGTATGAACAAAAATTACGGAGTATTTTAAGTCTATTTTGCTGCTATGTGAAAAAAAATCGTGCAAAACGCTAAGGCGCGTTTGCCGACCCCAGAGGGTTAATAATCTGCTGCTGTATGTAAATTAACCCTCTGGGGTCTGAGGTGTTTTCTGTGTCCTGGAGGTGTTCTGACATGCTCTGACATTTGTGCTTATTTCTGATACTTGTGACATTTTCATGGCTAAAGTCTAATTACACTGTATTCAGCGCAAACACTGCTACAGTAATATGTCAGTAGCATGTATGTAAAAGATTTTAGTTTTGAGATAATGACATTTATGCGTGGTTTGTGAAAGAAAAAAAATAAACAATGTCACTGAAATAAGGTCATAAAACCCATACTAATTATTTCTTCACAAGACTTTTGAAAATTGTATCACGTAGCCTAGAATATTTGCTCCAAAACTAATCGAAAATCATCCTGACTACTCATTCAGATAAGACAATTGATTTAAAAGAAAGAAATGATAAAAATGAAATAAATACACAAAATAAAAAACTTTGAGGCAAACTATAATTTACGTTTTTTTACAGCACTGTATTTGTATAGCACTCTTGCGATGCAAGATGCCTGTTGTCCTCCAGCAATGCTGTTAACAAACGAGGCAGCTACACGGTCCTTCACACATCGTTTGTCAAACTGAACTATAATACATACAAGTCTTTTTTGTGACATTGGATTACATAGTTTTCATTTAGGACACTTTTATTCATATACAGTCGTGCTCAGAATTAATGGTACCCCTGGTAAATATGATGAAAAATGGCTGTAAAAAATAATTCTGCTTCATTTATCCTTTTGATATTTCATTAAAAAAATTGGCAAAAAAATCGAACCTTTCATTGAAGTAAAATAATTGAAAGTGGAGGGGAAATCACATTATGAAATAAATGTTTTTCTCCAAAACAAGTTTGCCACAATTATTGGTACCCCTAGAATTGTTTACGAGTAAAATATCTCTTAAGTATATTCCCATTCATATTTACCTTTTTATTTGCACACCAGGGTGACTAGGAACATGAAATTGTCCAGCCATGACTTCTTGTTTTACAGGAGTTTAAATATGAGGAAACACAAAGGCCAAATTCCCTTAATCATCCATTACAATGAGTAAAACCAAAGAATATAGTTCTGATGTGCATCAAAAGATTGTTGAGCATCACAAAATAGAAAGTGGCTGTAAGAAAATAGCTAAAGCATTGAAAATCCCTATTTTGACCATCAGGGCAATAATTAAGCACTTCCAATCAATTAAAGATGTTACAAATCTCCCAGGAAGAGGACGTGTGTCTATATTGTCTTAATGCATGGCGAGGCGGAAAGTTTGAGTGGCCAAAGACTCTTCAAGAATCACAGATGGAGAATTGCAGAGATTAGTTGAGTCTTGGGTTCAGAAAGCCTATTAAAAAAAAAAAATCAACCCCTACATCACCACATGTTGTTTGTGAGGTTTTCAAGAAAAATCCTCCTCGCTCATCCAAAAACAAACCCCAGCAAATTCAGCTGTCACACATGACTGGACCTTTAAACAGCACAGGGTTCTGTGGTCAGATGAAACTAAAAAAAATAGCTTTTTGGCAGCAAACATGCAAGATGGGTTTGGTGCACACAAGGATAAAAAGTACCCCATGTGTACAATTTAATATACCATCTTTAATGTTGTGGTCATATTTTTCTGCTGGAGGTCCTGGACTTCTTGTTCAGATACATGCATGGCATCGTGGATTCTATCAAATACCAACAGATAAAAAATCTAAACCTGACAGCCTCTGCTAGAAATCTTATAATGGGCCGTGGTTGGATCTTCCATCTGGACAACGATCCAAAACAAACATCAAATTTCAACACAAAAATGTGTTAAGTAGCACAAAATGAAGCTTTTGCCATGACCGTCCCAGACCAGATGAGCTGAGTGAACTGAAGAGAAGAAGCACCAACATGGATGTGAGAATCTGAAAGATCTGGAGAGATTCTGTAAGACGGAATGGTCTCTGATCTCTTGTCTTTGTTCTCCAAACTCATCAGGCATTATAGGATAAAACTCAAGCTGTTGTCTTGGCAAAAGGAGATTGCAAAAAGTATTTAATAAAAGGGTACCAATAATTGTGGCCAACGTGTTTTGGAGATAAACATTTATTTCATAATGTGATTTCCCCCCCCACTTTCTATTCTTTTACTTCAATGAAAGTTTAGAATTTTGCCAATAATTTGAATGAATGATCAAAAGGATAAACGATGCAGATTTATTTTTTACAGCCATTTTTTATCATATTTACCAGGGGTACCATTAATTCTGAGCACGACTGTACGCACACATACAAATGCATGCATTCATAGGCACGCACACATACTGTAACGTTGCACATGCACACACCACATACTAAGATACGTTAAAGAGTATAACGGCCATCCGCCTCCCAAGTTTCATTAAAAAGCATCCCAATCCCCTCTTCTGCTGTCTACCACTTCTTTCGCCATGTATTTGTTCATTTCTTTTATTATTTTATGCAATCCAAAACACTCTAACCTGCTGCGCTTCGTATCTCTCTGCTAAAATCCTTTCTTCCCGCTCTGTCAGAAAGCTGCTGTCATTTGCTAACGGAAAGCATGAAATTACCGTATAAGCCGTATATTGCAGAAAAGGGCTGAACAATGACATTCTGGGGAGTCTGCGGACCCGGGGAGTGGGCTTTTCTCTTCCAGGGAGCACAAACCAAGGCTCAGTTTTGCTGACAGTAAGTGAATTATAATATTTGAATTATGGTATTGACATTTTTTAAAGAGTTCCACTTTTCTACTAAGCCACAGGCTCTCGTAAGATATTTTTCATAAATCATATCATAATCAATTTGTATACATATAGGGCCTACATATAAAGGCTACATATATTAAAAATATTAAAGGGCTGTGAAAAGATGAATCGCTATTCGCATCCAAAATAAAAGTTTGTGTTTAAATAATATGTGTACTGTGCATAATTACATTTGTATATATAAATACACACATATGCATGTATATATTTAAGAAAAATTTGTTATTTATATATAAAAAATATATATTTATAAGTAATATAAATTATATATAAATATATACAGTATATGTATACAAATATTACTTAAATATATACATGCATATGTGTGTATTTATATATACAAAATAATTATACAGTACACACACATATATTATGTAAACACAAACTTTTATTTTGGATGCGAATCGCGATTAATCTTTTCACAGCCCTATTAAAATTGTTTTGTGTTAGGCAGAATAGTAGAAGCTACATGTAGTCACAATAGCCCCTTTTCACACAGAGATTCCGGAAAATACACGGATAAAGTGACCCAGGATTTGACCTGGGTTCGTTTGATTTTGGTTCGTTCACACTGCTGGTGATTTTATGGAATCAGAGAGTGCGTTCACACACGCAATGCTACTAGGTCCCCAACCTGGCATCAATACCGGAGCTTTGAAGGATACAATGAAGTGAAGAGAAAGAATATTAAGGAGCAACCCATGTGTGCTGCCTTTCTGAAGAGTCACTACCAAACCCTGTTGTCTTTGTGTGAACCACCATACATGTCCTCAACTGATGCTTGGAGAGCACTGAAGGAGGACCTTTTCAGTCTTGCCACCTGTCTTTGCAACTATGTGGAGTACCTAGAGAGGTGAGAAGTGTGATACTACATCTGCAAATCATAGCTCAAGTAAACCTGTCAGAGTTGTATCTAAAAACATTTCCGTGACACACCACAAAAACGCCCTTGAGGTGGCTGCAAGGTACCAGTTGCTGGACAATGTTATGTGTCAAATAGATTCTCTAACACCTGTGCTCCTGGATGAGAATGTACACATGGAGGAACCGTTTGCAAGTTCATGGCACAGATTTGACTTCATCAACAGATGTCTGTACCTGTCGATGTGCTGAAATACCAACCTGGGGGCAGTAAGACTCGCATCACCTTTCTGTGGAAAGGACCAGAACACAGGACGAGCAGCTGACCCAGACCACTCGAGTTGTCAGTTTTCTGCAGCCATTTCTCCCACATTACCACACCAGGTACATGAAGAAAGAATTCAAGAGGAAGGTAGCGACTTAGTAGTGGTAGTGTCTTGCCCAGGACCACACCCCTAAATGCATTGAAGCAACTGCCATGTGATTGGTTGATTAGATAATTGCATTAATGAGAAATTGAACAGGTGTTCCTAATAATACTGTAGGTGAGTGTACATATATATATATATATATATATATATATATATATATATATATACATAAAATAATAACAATAGCCTACACTGTTAGCAGCATAGTACTGTAAAAACCAACAGTAGGCTACAATACTGCATTTCTATATTACAGTAAAATACCGTAATTTGCATTGCATTCTGGGTAATTTTGTTTGAGCGGGAACATTAGACAGTACATTTTAGTGTTGCTGTAACCTGGCAGTAACCTGGCTGTAATATGCCAGGTAAGAATACAGGGTTGCTGTAAACAGAGAGCGCGCGCGCCGCCTGACTGACGTCAGAGCACAACTGCGGCAGTTCACTCACTCTGCACGGATATCTCACTCTGCGGATATCTGGAAATTTGGTAAGTTATTTTTTAATTTTATAATAAGGTTTTAGGATTTTACGCTACAGTAGCCTACATAGCTTTTAATGTGAAATGACAGTGGAAGTTTAGCCAGCGACGGTTGCAAAAACACAGTTAAGTTTTTTAACTTTATCTGCTCTTTCACCCTGCTGCTTGTCCTGACATTTTCAAAAGTGAACGTTATAACTCCGTGAATTAACATTACCTTACGGTGTATTTGGACCAAAACAGATTTGGTGATTGTTGGAACGTTGGAAAGACAAATCGAGATGGTCTTTTGTGAGTTTAATTTTGTTTCTGTCGAGTTTTAATTATATGTGTTTTACGATGGTCTGCGAGATAAAATTACTGCATTTGACATGTTAGTCTAACTGTTAGGCCTATCTCTGTAGGGAACACCCGAGCCTGTCAGTGGTAAAAACATGCACTTATAATAGACATAACGTTATATACATTTTGCTCAAACTGCTATATTTGCAGTCCGTTTCCCGAATGACGAACTTGATGATTTTATGATCAATACTGGACCAAATTGAATAAGTCGTTTAGACACAAAATAAGACGCGTGAAAATAAGGCTTAAAAATACTGCACTTTTCCTTTGCAACGCAAAATGGGTGATTTATTTGGGCTTAAAGAGATTGGCTATCGGTACCAGTTTAGCCTTTTACTTCATTTCTATTTAGGCGGGAGACCCAGTTATAATGATTATTATAATAATTAAAAATAAAGGTGTAAATTGTTGAAAAACTTCAGACTTTCAGAGTTAATTATCTATTAGGCAACAAAGACAAGTAAAATGAATGCCAAAAAATCAAGTTAGAATATTTAGAGGTCAAGTGAAGCTTATGTTTTATTAACCTAACTTAGATGTATTGTAATTTATGATTTATGAGATATTTCCTCAACAAGAAACACATAACCGTTAACTGAATAATATTTATTTTTATTTCTTACAGCTCTACAGTGTGGGACAATTTGCACCCTGGAAAGGAGTTTTATGTAAGTATTAGCCATGTAAATACAATGTTTTAAACTTAAAGTTTTAAAATCTAAAGATTATTATTTTTGTGGCTGTTTTTGTTATTTCTACAGAATTGTCTCTCTTCCACTGATTTATGCATTAAGCATTTATCCATTGATGACGCTTTCATCCAAAGTGACTTATATTACGTTTCAAGACACACTAATCAATACCAGTTTCCCTGTAGATTAGACCATGCCCTTAGCTTGTAATCTCCAATGCTCTACTGATTGAGGTACAGAAACGAGTTGAAGGGAAGCAAGCGTTGGGGAATAGTGAACATGAACTGTGAATGAGGCTAACTTAGTACATAGAGACAGGTCATTGGAAACACAAGCCGTTATAGACCACACAGAGACAAGGCTGCGATGAACCACACAGAAGGAGGCCACACAGAACCAGGCCACACAGAACAAGGCCACCTTGGGCCACACAGAACAAGGCCACCTTGGGCCACACAGACCCGGTATTGATATGGTAATTAATCAATACCTCTAATGGTATTGATTAGTGGTAAGTGTGTCTTGAAACGTAATAAGTCACTTTGGATGAAAGCGTCAGCAATGGATAAATGCTTAATGTACACCTTGGGCCACACAGAACAAGGCCACCTTGGGCCACACAGAACCAGGGCACCCTGGGCCACACAGACCTGGCCACGACAGACCACACAGAGACAAGGCCGCGATGGACCACACAGAGCCAGGCCACCCTGGACCACACAGAACCAGGCCATAGTGACCACAGAGCAGTGCCACGCTAGGCCACATGGCCAAACTAGACCACATAGACAAGGACGCACGGCCACACATCCTTAGTAGACCACAGAGACAAGGCTGGTGATCAGCCACAACGGTCTCTAATGCCACATAGGAGACGAAGTAAGACTGGACAAGGCCGCAAGGTCATCATGGCCATTATTATTTATTTATATTTATTTATTATTTTTTTATAATAGCAAGGCAACGATGCTTCAAGGCCGCTTGACCACATAGACAACAGCCACTAGGCCACATAGAACCAATACTGCTAAGGGCCACGAGACCACTGGCCATTTTTTACATACAGGACAAGGCAATGATATGCCACAAGGCCTCGAAGACCCACACAAAGACAAGGCCTGCTGAGCCACAAGACTGCTAATGCCACATAGAAAAAAAAAAACAAAAAAAACTCATAGACAAGGCCACACAAAACCTAAGCCCAGAAAGACCATACTGCCAGAGATAGGCACAAAGGACAAGGCAAGTATATGCCACAAGGCCATGAAGACCACACAAAACCTATGCCCCGGATGGCCACACTGCCGCAAAGTCACAAAGGACAAGGCAACAATATGCCACAAGGCCACTAATGCCAAACTGAAAAAAGTTTAAACAGAGACAACGGCCACTAGGCCACACTGAACGAGCCACTAGACCACTGGCCATTTTTTACCTATAGGACAAGGCACTGACATGCCACAAGGCCTCGAAGACCCACACAGAGACAAGGCCCCCTAAGCCACAAGGCCGCTAATGCCACACATAAACGAAACACTCATAGACAAGGCCACACAAAAGCTAAGCCCCAAAGGACTATACTGCCGCATGGCACAGAGGTCAAGGCAACCATATGCCACAAGGCCACTAGAATCCACACAGAGATGAGATTACACAGACACAATGGCAACTAAACCACATAGAGACAATGTCACGTTGGCCACATAGACAAGTAATCAAGACTATCAACAGATAGATAGAGCATAACACCACCACCAGTAGTTGCATAGGGATTTACCTGAATCATTACTGAAGAACTTGCTGACCTTCAAGGTTGATTTTTAAATCAGGTCTTATATATGTCTCCAATGCAGAGGAAGACCATCTGCCCAGGATCTTGATAGCTAAACTAGAAACACCACGTCCAGCCGCTGAAGTGGCTGCTCCGATCCTGGAGTGTCCAGTATTCTGGGAAGGAGATAGACTGCAGCTTTGAGGACAGAAACTAGAACCTAGCCCTGAACAAGGCTTTACAGAGAGGTGCTCCGTTAGGTAGGATAAAAAGAGGGGAGTGAACTTGAGAATCTAGAATGGATTTTTAGGAATTTAATCAGAGATTTTTTTAACAATTTTAGAAATTGTTAATGTTATACCAGAGCCTTGAGGGTCATTCTTAGAGTGCTTAAGAAAGAGTAAAGAAATTAGTTGAGAAACGTAATCAGAAAAAGAACACAGGCAACATAAATTCCCCTGGATGCATAAGCCATAAAATACTGCTAAAAACACGGCTACAATCTGAATATGAAAATAGGAAGAGACCATTGCGGACGGGAGAAAAAAAAAGGGTGCTTGAATGGATTTCACTTTTCTAACTTTAGTTAGTGTGTAATGTTGCCGTTTAAGCATAAACAACATCTGCAAAGTTACAACGCTCAAAGTTCAAGCAATGGGACAATTTCATTTGAAGAAATTGCTTTTTAAGGACTACAATAAACACTGAGAGAAACTGCACGACATTCCTCCCGAGTTAGTGGCATCACAAACCCTAAAATTGACAAAAATCCTGCCCACAGAACATGATTTATAGAATATCAAGACAGAATACGCTAATCAGTGACTAGAAGATAACTATGCATAAGCTACATAATTCATCAATTATAACCATTTGGAAATGTTGTCTACACATTGACACTTCTTGAGTCTCTCCATCTTTGACTGACTCCGGTTTTAACATAAGCTAAAGTTTAGAAATTTGTCTGTGAGAGGTAACCGAAGCTGCAAAACAAGCTGTTGAAACTCCGTCCCCTGTGCCGGGAGCAGTAGCCCAACCGCATCCAAAGGGACAGACAAAAACTATACGCTTTCCTCACCCTCAAAATGACGTTTCCAGCATACTATGCAAAAATATCTGTGGGGCATTCCAAGCCAAACCCCGCACACACACACCTGGGGACACCAGAGACCCACCACACATCGTGAATTTGAATGCCTGCGAGCAGTCTACGAATGGAAGAAATATTTAATTATGATTTTCGTAATTGTATACGAGGAAGGAACAACCGGATGTGATCAGGATGGGAAAAGAGGAATCTGAAAAGAAAAAGTGAAACATTATAAACAAAAACTGCAGAAATATAAGCTTTTAAGGTGAGGGAGCCATGCCTTCAGTGATATATGGTCTAGCTGGATTAACCAGAGCAACTAATTTACATTATCTCTGTTAGAGGAGGGCAGGGTGATGGATTCAGGTTGCTGAAGGGCAAAGCTGTCTGAAAGCCTGGAAACAAAAGAGTGAAAGTGCATAACTATACTATGCAGTGGCCAGGAATGAGCGCAACGTTAATTATAAAATTGAAGACGGATAATAGCCAGATTAACGTCTCAAGAATGGCATGATCGCCTGACAATAAGATCTGCCTTAATGATGACAACCATGCTTCGTTTGCACAACAATATAATTTTGCGACCACGTCAAACTCCAAAGGACGCTAACGTCCGCTAAATATATTTTGCGGACGAAACGAAGCCTAAGCGAGCTTGGGAAATTCATCTGGCCTTGCCGTTCAAGTATCCAAAATCTGAGATTGGACATGCACCCTTCGTTTAGCTGGATCAGGTTACTTAAATTGCCACGGAGCGGGCCATCATTAACAGACGAGAGATAAATGCCCTGCCTTGAGGAATAATACTCGTAGCGAATTTTAGGTGACCGAGCAGAGAAGCATATAACGCTAAGATTCAACCTTTAATAAATAAAATAAAATAAATAAATACAATTTTTTTAAATGTAATATTTCAGAATATTACTGTTAAAAAAAAATCAAATTCAGCAAGCATAAAACTGATAAAATCATCTCACATAATCTTGCAGACCCCAATTTATGAACGGCAGTGAATCGACCAGGCCAGTTAGTCATTTTGGACAATATTTTGGCCAACTTTTAAAACATATCAGAGGATTGAAGTCTAGGTCACCAGGAAAGGTTACGTGTTACCACGATTGTATTATGTGTCCTATTATTGTCCATATGCATAGCAGCCAGTGACTAACTTGCTCTCTTTTGACTTCTTCCTTTTCCAGATGTGATACATTTTTTTTAATTGCAGAGAATGATCTGTGATATACATAAATAATATGCCCCCCTTGTTTGGTTTAAAGTCTGCAATATTGCTAGGTATGAATCGAGATCTTCCCGGCGATCGGGAAGTGATTAACAAATAACATCTCTGTAAATGCCAAAGCAATGGCAAATTCAAAGAAGGCTAGTAACAAGGTGAATTAGGTACTGCTCCTTTAAGTGGAACTCACTCTCTGGTGAATGGGCAGACGATATAAGGAGCGCAAGCTTTGGATATAGCAGTATATATAGGGGAGAGCGGGGTATGTTGTCACACTTTTCACACTGTCTAACATTTACTGAGCACCATACATCACAATGGTATAAATGTAATATCAAATGAAAGAAGGAAGTCTTGGGCACATATGTTGTAGTAATAACATCTTCATATCTTATCTCATTATAGAGTTGTAGACTGTAGAATAGAGAGTGTGCACTTGAGACAATTTGCCCCATGGGAGGTCAAGTTGTCACACTAGATTATCTAAAAATAATAAAACAACAATTAAAATGTGAGTATTGTTTTTATATTTATTTTTATTTATGATTTTATTTTATTTCAAACCAAAACTGGAAATATAAACTATTGTGCCTGGATTGTGCCTCGTGATCAGTGCTCGGCTCTGCTGATCGATTGCTCCTGTCTGCCTTCCTGCCTGCTGTGAGTTTGTTTGCGTCGAGGCTGAAAGCTCTAAGCCTCGTATTAGCTTCGTATTTCTTTCTCTTTTGAACCATCATTTACTATAATTTCTAGTTGTTTAGCTTACTAAATACAGTTTACCCACCATCTCAGATTAACCTTAAATCGCTAGCTCCCGTTATTGTTAGCACAGCACGCTAGTGTTAACGCGCCACGTGCGCTCATTTATTTATTATTTATTTTCTCTCGCGCCCGCGCCTTTGAGTTCATAAAAGCCCAGGTAAGTAAGAATCAGTCAACACAAACGGTGAGTAATGTAAATCCTGTCATTGTCACCTGCGTCACATGTCATATGTTTAGTATAGCCTTCTCCGATGGCAATATAGGATTTATTTGTGATAAATGCAAAGAGACAGTCAGGCTGACGGAGAAGATTTCAGAGCTAGAGACACGCATCCAAACTGTAATTGAGGATAGTAAGGATAGTACTAGAGCTTTAGATACTATTTTGGATGCGCCTAGCATAGTGAACTCTGTACATGATTCGGTTCTGGCTGAAGTAGAGCCCACGCAGCAGAGCAGATGGATGACCGTGAGAGATCGCTCTAGTCGCGGATTAATAAACCAATAGCAAATCAATTTGCCCCACTCAGTTAAACACCTAGAACACACCTGAGAATTCTGTTGATTATGCCCTGGTAATTGGTGATTCGATCACACGGAATGTGAAAATAGAGACACCAGCCACCATAGTCACATGTTTGCTGGGAGCCAGAGCGCCTGACATCAAAGCAAATTTAAAAGTGCTGGCTAATGCTAATCGTAAATTCTCTAAGATCATTATTCATGTCAGCACTACTCCGCCAGTCGGAGATCACCAAAGTTAATATTAAAGAGGTGTGTGAACTCGCAAGTACGATGTCAGGCACTGTAATTTGCTCTGGCCCCCTTCCTGTTCGCAGGAGTGATGAGATAGTTAGCAGATTGGCCTCACTCAATGGTTGGTTGTCTAAGTGGTGTCCGTTGAATAATATAGAATTCACAGACAATTGGAAAAGTTTTTGGGGCAAGCCTGACCTGTTGAAAAGAGATGGTATCCATCCCTCCTGGGATGGTGCTGCTCTTCTCTCTAGTAATTTGGCTCATAGTCTTACAGCTAAAACATGACAATCTGGGGCCCAGGTCAGGAAGCAGACAGACTGGCTAAACCGACCGTCTGCTAGCGGCCTCACGTCACCAAGGTCAGATAAATCCCATCACATAGAGCCTCTCTCACCTAGATATCATCATATAGAGACTGTGTCTGTTACCCGAATTTGGAAATCCAAAAAACGTCAGGTAAAAAATGTAATTGATGTTCAACAAATAAAAAACAGATATAATACAGATGATCAAATGATAAAGCTTGGGTTGCTGAATATTCAATCCCTTACTTCAAAATCGCTCATAGTTAATTATATGATTTCAGATTATAATCTAGATGTGCTGTTTGACAGAAACCTGGCTAAAACCAAACGATTACATTACTTTAAATGAGTCCACCCCACAAGATTGCTGTTATAAACATGAAACTCATCTAAAAGGCAAAGGGGGAGGTGTTGCTGTAATTTATAGTAATATTTTCAAAACCACTAAGAAATCTATTTGTAAATATACTTCTTTTGAAGTGTTGGTGCTTAATGTAAAAATATATAGTGTAAACGATAAATCACGTTTGAGAAATCTGCTGGCTACTGTATACAGGCCACCAGGGCACCACAAAGATTTTATCAAAGAATTTGCGGACTTTCTATCAGAATTAGTATTGGTTGCCGATAAAGTACTAATTGTTGGTGATTTTAATATACATGTAGATAATGAAAAAGATGCATTGGGATTGGCACTTGAAGACATTGTAAACTCAATTGGAGTTAGACAACACGTGTCAGGACCTACTCATTGTCGTAATCATACTCTAGATCTAATACTATCACATAGAATGGATGTTGATGCCGTTGAATTTCTGCAACAGAGCGATGACATCTCAGACCATTATCTAGTCTCATGTAAATTACATTTAGCCAAGGCTGCAAAGCCAACTCTGTGTTATAAATATGTTAGACCTATAACTTCTGCCACTAAAGATTGCTTTATCAATAATCTTCCTAATCAGTTTCATCGTCTCAGCATCCAGGATAGCTTAGAAGAACTTGATATTGCAACAGAAACTTTTAACTGTCTCTTTTCTAGCAGTTTAGACGCAGTTGCTCCGTTGCGTTTAAAGAATATTAAAGAAAATAGTTCAACGCCGTGGTACAACGAGCACACTCAGGCCCTTAAGAGAGCAGCCAGAAAAATGGAGCGCAACTGGAAGAAAACAAAACTAGAGGTATTTCGGATTTCATGGAAAGAGAGCTCGATTGCTTAAGGAGAGGCCTTAAAAGCAGCTAGATCTGCTTATTTTTCAACCCTATTAGAAGAAAATAAACATAATCCTAGATACTTATTTGAAACAGTGGCTAAACTAACGAAAAAGAAAGCTTCAAGCCCAGAAGTTTCCAAGCAGCACAACAATAATGACTTAATGAACTTCTTCACTTATAAGATTGATGATATCAGGGACTAAAATATAACTATGCAACCGTCTACTACAGTATCGCATCAGGGTGTGCATTGTAGTCTCCCTGAGGAAAAATGTTATTCATTTGTTCCTATAGGAGAGGAAGAATTCTGCAAACTCGTTAATTCATCTAAATCGACAACTTGTATGTTAGACCCTATACCGACTAAGCTATTGAAAGAGATGCTTCCAGAGATCATAGATCCTCTTCTTAATATCATTAATTCGTCTTTGTCTCTAGGATACGTACCAAAAACCTTTAAAGTGGCTATGATAAAACCACTTGTTAAAAAAACGCAACTTGATCCTTCAGAATTAGTCAATTACAGGACGTTCTCAAATCTGCCTTTTCTGTCAAAGATATTAGAAAAAGCAGTATCCTCACAACTGTGTTCCTTTCTTGAAAGAAATGATATCTGCAAGGATTTTCAGTCAGGATTTAGACCGTACCATAGTACTGAGACAGCTCTCATTGGAGTTACAAATGATTTGCTCTTATCATCCGATCGTGGTTGTATCTCTCTATTAGTATTACTTGATCTTAGTGCTGCATTTGACAAAATTGACCACAACATTCTTTTAAATAGACAAGAAAACTATGTTGGCATTAGTGGAATTGCACTAGCATGGTTTAAATCATACTTATCAGACCGTTATCAGTTTGTAGCAGTAAATGAAGAGATGTCTTATCGATCACAAGTTCAGTATGGCGTACCACAAGGCTCAGTACTAGGGCCGCTGCTGTTCACTCTGTACATGCTACCATTAGGAGATATCATTAGGAAACATGGAATTAGCTTTCACTGTTATGCCGATGATACTCAGCTCTATATTTCTTCCAAACCTAACGAAACTTACCAATTCACAAAATTAACGGAATGCATAGCTGATATAAAAATTGGATGACTAGTAATTTCCTACTACTAAACTCTGAAAAAACAGAGATTCTAATTATTGGACAAAAAACTTCCACACGTAATCACCTAAAATACTGTCTAACACTTGATGGCTGTTCTGTTAAGTCTTCGTCGTCGGTTAGGAACCTGGGTGTCCTCTTAGATAGCAATCTTTCATTTGAAAGTCACGTGTCTAGTATCTGTAAAACCGCATTATTTCCATCTTAAAAATATATCTAAATTACGATATATGCTCTCATTAATAAACGCATAACAATTAGTTCATGCTTTCATGACATCAAGACTAGATTATTGTAATGCTCTACTGGGTGGTTGCCCTGCACGCTTAATAAATAAACAACAGCTAGTTCAAAGTGCAGCATCTCGAGTTCTTACTAGAACCAGGAAATATGACCATATTAGCCCGGTTCTGTCAACACTGCATTGGCTGCCTATTAAACATCGTATACATTTTTAAATATTGTTGATCACTTACAAAGCACTAAATGGTTTAGCTCCGCAGTACTTGAGCGAGCTCTTAACGCATTATAGTCCTTCACGTCTATTGCGATCTCAAAATTTGGGCCAGTTGGTAATACCTAGAATATCAAAATCGACTGCTGGCGGTAGATCCTTTTCCTATTTAGCACCAAAAACTTTGGAACAGTCTTCCTTCCAATGTCCGGGAAGCAGACACACTCTGTCAGTTCAAAGCTAGAGAGCTAAAAACACATCTCTTTGACATAGCATACACATAATACATTATAGACTTCTATAATTCTATGTTAGGCTGCATAGATTAGGTCAGCCGGTACTGGGAACACTCCCCTTTAATCCTGATGTACTCGTTACATCATAAGAAGAATGGTATCTATGCTAATTATAGTGTCTTTGTTCATCCCGAGATTTTCCCCCATCCTGCCGGATCCAGGTCGTATCCAGATCTGACTAGGAGCTTTGCCTGGATCCGATGACAATGCAGTGCTGAAGTTCCAACTAGCCTCTCCCTATGGATGATCCCTTTCCCACTCTACAGATAAAACATTGTGATTACGGTTCGCGTACCCACCCCGAAGTGATAAAATAAAACAAAATTCTGAATCAAACTACAGCTACTGTAAATCTGGCCTCTAGTTCATAAACGCTAGAGGAGAACTGGCCCCCGACTGAGCCTGGGTTCTCCCAAGGTTTTTTTTCTCTCCATTAAGTCACCTGATGGAGTTTTGGACACCAGTAGGTCACTTGGAGTTTTTTGGTTCCTTGCCACTGTTGCCTTTGGCTTGCTCAGTTGAGGATATTCAAATTAACCAAGCATTAACCCTCTAGGCACCACGGTCGAGTTTACTCGACAAGATGCGGCACTGAATAAAACGGCCAATTTTGTCAAATTGGGTGTCAAATTTCGTTCGACCTCCCCTCCACTGGATGGCAGACATGTCATACTTCATCCCCGAATCAAAAAACGTCATGCTTCTATACAAAATGTTCGAGTTAGAGCGCATTGAATCAGTGCGATCAAAAGCGGAGCTAGTGTGTGAGTTAGCCATTTTATCAGAGCCTCTCCGCAATCGTGGCGACAGTATTGTGGTGGAGACTTTGTCTTATGCCACTGGGTATAATAGACGAGGTTGAAGTATTAGTTAGGAGGCAACGTGGAGGCAGGGTGGGGAGTCGCAATGACAGTAGTCCGAGCTGTGCACACTCTGTGCGCGCACGAGGCAGATCTGGCCGCGCTGCTCGTATCATCTTACTCATGATCTGTGCCTTGCCGTGGCCAGTGAGCGTTTGAACTAAACAGGTCTTGTCTACTTGTGTTTGTATGCCATATGAATAATATACAGGTCCTTCTAAAAAAATTAGCATATTGTGATAAAGTTCATTATTTTCCATAATGTAATGATAAAATTAAACTTTCATATATTTTAGATTCATTGCACACCAAGTGAAATATTTCAGGTCTTTTATTGTTTTAATACTGATGATTTTGGCATACAGATCATGAAACCCAAAATTCCTATCTCAAAAAATTAGCATATCATGAAAAGGTTCTCTAAATGAGCTATTAACCTAATCATCTTAATCAACTAATTAACTCTAAACACCTTCAAAAGATTCCTGAGGCTTTTAAAAACTCCCAGCCTGTGTCATTACTCAAAACCGCAATCATGGGTAAGATTGCCGACCTGACTGCTGTCCAGAAGGCCATCATTGACACCCTCAAGCAAGAGGGTTAGGCTCAGAAAGAAATTTCTGAACAAATAGGCTGTTCCCAGAGTGCTGTATCAAGGCACCTCAGTGGGAAGTCTGTGGGAAGGAAAAATTGTGGCAAAAAACGCTGCTCAACGAGAAGAGGTGACCGGAGCCTGAGGAAGATTGTGGAGAAGGACCGATTCCAGATCGGGTGTCGCATTCCCCAGGTCAAGCCACTTTTGAACCAGAAACAGCGGCAGAAGCGCCTGACCTGGGCTACAGAGAAGCAGCACTGGACTGTTGCTCAGTGGTCCAAAGTACTTTTTTCGGATGAAAGCAAATTTTGCATGTTATTCGGAAATCAAGGTGCCAGAGTCTGGAGGAAGACTGGGGAGAAGGAAATGCCAAAATGCCTGAAGTCCAGTGTCAAGTACCCACAGTCAGTGATGTTGGTCCACTGTGTTTTATCAAGGACAGGGTCAATGCATCTAGCTGTCAGGAGATTTTTGAGTACTTCATGCTTCCACCTGCTGAAAAGCTTTATGGAGATGAAGATTAGCCCAGTTTGTTTTTGTTGCCGTTTGTGGAGCCTGGGGTGTCTGCAGAGACCGCGTCTTTTTACAGTGTGTTCAGGGGACAGGCAGCCAGCAGATAGTGAGGAGATGTTTGCTGTATGAGACAAAAAATGTTTTGGCCTAAAAAACGTGTGACATCGCTTAGAGCACCTTTAATATTTCTCAAATTTACAGAAAGTCTCTATCTTTTATCACTTTTAAGATATAGCCTTTTGAAATTAAGATGTCAAAATCAAACGTTTTAGGAAAAAACCTCTTGTGCCTAAAGGGTTAATACCATTGATCAGCCGTACCAGTCGTGGATGTTTGTTTGTTTTTTTTCACTAAGAAACAAACATTGTTATTTGATTGATACTGTGAAGCTGCTTTGATACAATTTATATTGTGAAAAGCGCTATATAAATATACTTGACTTGACTTGACTTAGACCACTTTACTTTGAGTTTTAAACTCAAACGTTGTCTGTCTTGCACATAGATACATGATAACTGAATGGAATGCTGCAGATAACTTGCATAACTTAACATGTTTAACCTCTGAACAAAACAAATGCCCTGTATCTGACTAATCAGACTCATATCCATAGTCATAACTCTGGCACACATAAATTGCTTGGCCGGAGTTGCAAGCATCATGGGCTCATTTGTTGCATTTTACACATTTTACCCAGGTCTCTTTTGGACGACTGTTTGAAAATGGCTCTACACAGACGAGGCAGAAGCACTCTTCATCATCTGATGATGACTCTTGTATGATTTTTCTTCTTTTAGCTGCTTCCCTTTTTTTTGGAACAGCTTTTTGCTAGATTGAGCCATATTCTTTTATATTTCTAGTTGCTATTTGCTGATTTGCGTCGTTTTCTTCCTTTGCTAGCTGGTTGTCGGGGCCAGCTTTTGGATATGGCTGGATGTCCTCTGGAGTAGGTAGCCCGCTGTCAGCAATAGGATTGCTGGGTAAGGGTGAACTGGGCCTGCTAGGCAGGGCAGGGTTGGTGCTGGGGCCTGGCAGAGCAGAGGTCGTGCTGGGGCCTGGCAGAGCAGAGTGAAGATAACTATAAAGATAACGATAAAGATATAATTCTAAAAATCGTTCTCCATATTAAAGAATAACAGAGTTTACACCACAACTATAACGATAAAGATATGAGGAACGATATCGTTGGGATCATTTTCAGAACGATTTTTTTACCAGCTGTCTAACGATAAAACACTGACAGCCAATCAGAATCCATTCTAATTTAAATGGCAGATGACATTGCAGAGAAGTTAATCCTCGAGGTACAAAAAAATCCTCCACTGTTTGAATAGTCAAACCCCCTTTTCAAGGATACGTTAAAAAAGATGAATATATGGAAAGCTATCGGTCGTATCCTGGGAATAAATGGTGAGAAGTATTAATGATGAGATATTATGCAGTTTAGCATAGTGGAACAAAATTACCTCAGGTAGGCAATCCAGCGCTAGTTTTGACAACATTGCTGAATTGCAGTGAAAATACATAAAGGTGTTGACTAGGCATTGTCCTCTTTCACAATGTCCAGGATGTCTTGAAACTGTTGTTGATTCATTCGAAAATATAAATAAAACTTGTCTTCAAAGGGCGACAACTCTCTAATCAGAGTGGCGGATTCTCCCAACTCCTCTCGTCTTTTACGGATATCGTGAACCCAAAAGCGGCTGTTTTTCTTTTGATATTTTTTGTAACGTAAAGCAGCAGCAGGTGATCCATTTTTGCTACTTTGAAACCGCTGCGCGTGCGCGCATGCTTGGAATAAAAAGACCGTTATCGGTCGTTGGTGTGGACGCATATATAGTTATCTTTATCGTTATCTTTATAATTATTGTGCTTGGTATGAACGGGCCTTTAGTGCTGGGGCCTGGAAGACCAGAGTTGGTGCTGGGGCCTGGCAGAGCAGAGTTTTTGGTAGAGCCTGGCAGAGCAGAGGTAGTGCTGGGGCCGGGCAGAGCAGAGTTAGTGCTGGGGCCTGGCAGAGCAGAGGTAGTGCTGGGGCCTGGCAGAGCAAAGTTGGTGCTCGAGCGTGGCAGAGCAGAGGTAGTGCTGGGGCCTGGCAGAGCAGAGTTGGTGCTAGAGCCTGGCAGAGCAGAGGTAGTGCTGGGGCCTGGCAGAGCAGAGGTAGTGCTGGGGCCTGGCAGAGCAAAGTTGGTGCTAGAGCCTGGCAGACCAGAGGTAGTGCTGGGGCCTGGTAGGACAGGGTTGGTGCTGGGGCCTGGCAGAGCAGAGTTGGTGCTGGGACCTGGCAGACCAGAGTTGGTGCTGGGACCTGGCAAACCAGAGTTGCTGCTGGGACCTGGCAGACCAGAGTTGGTGCTGGGACCTGGCAGACCAGAGTTGGTGCTGGGACCTGGCAGACCAGAGTTGGTGCTGGGGCCTGGCAGAGCAGAGTTATTGCTGGGGCCTGGCAGAGCAGAGTTGGTGCTGGGGCCTGGCAGGGCAGGGTTCGTGCTGTAGCCTGGCATGCCAGGGTTCTGAATGGGGCGATCTGTGACGTAGGATGGTGCAAACTCATTTTCCAGAAATAAATCTCTGTTGTAAGGTTGAACCCCAGCCACCCTAAAGCCAGCCTGTATGTTCAAGGGAGTTGCAACCAGGGGATAGGCAAATGCCACAATCCCAGGAATGTCATAAATTGACATTGTCTTCCCGGGGTTGTTCCTCATCCAGGCATCACATGCGCTGTTGATGTGCCTCTTTAGCGGCCCGTAGACAGACCTGTCTAATGGTTGGAGCCGATGTGAGCAGTGGGGTGGGAATGACAGCATGATTATGCCATTTTCTTTGGCATAATTGAGTCCATCAATGGACAGATGAGACTCGTGGTTGTCCAATAGGAGTAAACAGGGCTTCTCCTTTGAGCACTTTGTATGTTCACTGAAATGTTTCAGGAAGTCAACAAAGTGCGTCTTTCATCCATCCAGAGGAATTTGCCCCTCCTTTGATGCCAGGTGGCCCGTTGATCAGGAAATGATCGCGAAAGTTGACACGGGGGAAAATAAAGTATGGAGGTAGACTATTCCCTGTGGCTGAGATGGCACAGGCCAGTGTGACAAGGGTTCCCCTTTCAGCAGAGGTCAGTGACCCTACTTGTTTGAATCCACATCTGGCCACCACTTTCTCTGGTTTATGTACAGTGGTGACCCCAGTTTCATCAACATTCCAGATGTCTCCTGGTCCAAACTCATATTTATGTAACACATTCTCTAAGTTGTCAAAGAAAGCATTAACATTCTCTCTGTTGAAGCTACTTGCCCTGGCAAGGCTAGTAGCCTCTGGCTTTCTCAGTGTCAGCGTTGTATGCCGCTTTAAGAAGCCTGTAAACCACTCTTTGCTGGCCTTTTCTTTTTCTGCCCACAAAGGCGCAAACTTCAGCTGGTGTGCCACAGCAAACTGGTAGGCAAGCTTTCTGACCTCACTTGGTGACAGACCAAAATAAATGTCAGCTGACCTAGTAATTGTAGCAATAATCAGATGATCAGCGCAATCATGTGGTTTTAATCAACTAAGATTCTAATTAAGTAAACACTCCTCCATTCTTCAGATTGTGACAAAAACAGATGTCATGGGACTTTTTAAGTTACCGATTCACACACGAAGTAAATGGTGCTTGGACTTAATTAAATTACCGATGCCAGAAGTGCCCCCGCGGTGTTTTTCGCTGATAAGTAATCACAGTGTCCTCTGTCTTACCACATGTGACTCAACAGGGGCGTTTCTCTGGCCGGAGATCCCGTGGTGTCCCCTCTGCACGACACCTCACAAACACAGACAACCTTGTGTAATGAACCACACTGGTCATTGTAATCCAGACTTAAAACTCATCAAATTCGAAGGACGCACACACATACACGGAACTGAAGACGATCAGGAGTCCAACGCGTGACTGACCACGCGACGAACTCTGAATACACACACACACACACACACACACACACACACGCACACACAAAGAGACAATCATTCTGAACCACGTGTAGTTAAACGTAACGTTTCAAATGTACAAATGTTTTCTGGTTGTGTTCAGGATTCCCTTGTGACATAATTGATATAACTGTAAGCTTTTATGATATGTGATCAGTCTGACATTCGTTTAATCACGAAAAATCATGTATCTGCATTTTACTAGCCCTAGGAATGCCGCGAGTGGTATGATTGTAATCAGAGAAATCGAATAAGATCGAATCACTAACCCAAAATGCAATATGAGATATATTTTATTAATCCTCGTTTAGAAGTGTATTATTACTAAATTTGTAATCTCCTATGCACATGACCCAGAAGGCATGTACTTCGCGAACCACAAGGTTTGCCGACACGCCTCCTCCCAAACGATTGGATCAGACGCGTACGAAAGGTGCGTGTCTCGAGCGCCTTCAAAACCAGGAGCGCCATGTCTCCTCGGTGCTAGCGAGCAGTCCTACGCCAGAGAGAGATCCCAACTTCCCTGCGAACTCCAGCCCGGAGTTCCGCGTCGTTTTTCCTACTTTGTTTTAATCTAAGTTCTTTCTTTTCTTGAGCTACCTCAGTTTGATAATTCTCTTTCGTTCAGTGCACTCACGAACGAAACGAATTTAAGATTAAGCATCTGTCGTACGAGCTGAAGAGATCGCAACACCTACCTCCGTCCGAACGAAACTCCGGAAATCAGCCTGTTTCTTCTGTAACACAGCTACACCAAAGGGACCAAAGTAACGTACAATCTAAATTAAGTGCTGTTTAAGGTTGTCTAGATACGCCTAAGAAAGCCTTTGGGTCTCGTTTGAATTGTTTGAACTGATTTCTCTCTCTCTCTCTCTCGCGCTCTCTCTCTCTCTCTCTCTCTCTCTCTCTCTCTCTCTCTCTCACACCCACTAACTTTCTCTCTCCAATATTTCGTATTGCAATCGTTCATTTGTCGTTGTAATTGTTTGTTTTTGTTATGCACATTTACTCCTGTGTGATTTAAGTAGTTTATGTAATCTTTAGTCTTGTTTTATTAAACTCTATAATCTTTTGAATTGAATCTGTCTCATGGTTCTATAAACTTGAAGTCCCTGAAAATGCCGATCTTATGTTACAAAGCTCTACTTGATTTATATTAAAATATCTAAAGTGCCTTAAGCAAAAATATAATTTCTGTTGGCCACAGGAAGGGTATTTTGATGTTTACAGGCTGGTAAACGAACGAGTGCATGATAAACTAAGTTTGAATCATATCAAAGTTTACCCTGATAATTGATCTGATTTTACCGACCTATATTAATAATTAATACGAGCAATCGTGTTAATGATTCATATACGGTGAGGTTTAACCTATTCCCTATTTGGGATAATCTAATTTGTGTATACGATAATGCATATTCATCATCTCATGAATATTATTCCCCCTTTGAGTTAATAATTTCCCTACAAAAGTCATTGTCGCTACATTTATTTGGTGGAAGAACGCGGGCATTTTCAAACTTCATTTTGAGATCATATAACGTACCATCATATAGCCGAGCCGTCATTTTCCAGCTGGTCTTCGCCGTGTTTGCTGGTAAAAAAGTCTGATGGTACGTTCCGTTTTTGCACAGATTACAGGATACTGAATTCTGTTACAAGACCAGACTCCTTTCCTCCTGCCGCGAAATTTGTGACAAAATTAGATTTACTTAAAGGCTATTGGCAGATTCCGCTGACAGAGCGCGCGCGCGAAGTTTCCTCGTTTATAACACCTAACGGATTATTTTCTTACCGGGTTATGAGCTTCGGTCTTCGAAACGCACCGGCGACGTTTCAAAGAATGATGAATAGAGTAATTGCGGGACTGAAAGGCGTGACTGTTTATTTGGATGATACGATCGTGGTAAGTGATACATGGTCAGAACATCTTAAGCGTTTACGGTTACTTTTATTCCGTCTTTCTCAAGCACATCTTACACTGAATCTTGCTAAGTGAGAATTTGCAGGAGCGACAGTTACGTATCTCGGTAAGGTAGTGGGGCAAGGACAGGTGCGTCCAGTGAGGGAGAAGGTGAGAGCAATAGATGAATATCCTGTTCCGAACACTAAAAAGGAGTTAATGAGCTTTCTAGGTCTGGTGGGGTTTTACCGCTGTTTTTGTAGGAATTTTTCTACGGTTGTTGCTCCTTTAACGGACCTATTGAAAGCCAAAGTTTTGTTTGTTTGGTCCGAGTCTTGTCAGAATGCCTTTGAGGCAGTAAAATCATTGTTAACTACGACACCTGTCCTAATGGCACCTCAGCTGGAGAAAACTTTTTAAAATTCAGGTAGATGCCAGTAAAGAGGGAGCAGGGGCGGTGTTGATTCAAGAGGATGATGCGGGTATTGAGCGGCCGGTTTGTTTTTACTCGCGGAAGTTCAATAGTCATCAAAGGAACTACTCCACAATTGAAAAGGAGGCCTTTGCCTTAATTTTAGCACTCCAACATTTTGAAGTGTATGTAGGTGGGAACAGTTCAGCGGTAATAGTTTATAGTGATCATAATTCGCTTACATTTTTAAATTCTCTTAAAAATCCAAATCAACGGCTGATGCGTTGGTGCCTCTTCCTTCAGCCCTTTCATTTAGATGTTAGGCATTTGAAGGGCTCAGAAAATATAGTGGCCGATGCATTGTCTAGGGCACCCTTGTAGAACATTTCTTAGGCTGTGCCTTGGATGAAGAGTTAACAGGTTTGTTTTTCTATTTATTACTTTATTCACGGGGGGTAAGGAATGTTGTTGTTGTTGTGTATAGGCCTATACTTAAATTATACTTGTTAGTGCGGTTATGAATGCTTATTGTTGGCGGAAACATATTAGTTTCCTCCTCTTAAGGGGGGGAGTGTTACGGCTGTATACTTTGTATTGTGGTTTTTGCCGTGTCTGGGTGTGTTTTGCTCCTCCTACAGGTGCGCTGCGGAGCTGAGGGAGTAATCAGGTGGATTGGGTGCACCGGTGCACAGGTGTGCCTGTCAATAAAAGCTTCCTGTTTGGCGTCCTCATGGGGGTGGCTCCATTCTGTCACATCGATCCCTGGCCAGGACCGAGATGTTGATCGGCGTTGCGGCGTATTGCGAGAGCTTGAGAGACAGTCTTTGTCAAGAAGAATGTATAAAATAAAGATAGTATTGTAACCGCCGTAAATGTTTCTCCCTCCTTCATTGTTGCTCCCTAGTAAGGGCGTAACAGCGTGTCAGTTTCAAATTACTATGCTCGTGAGTTTGGGTCAAGTGAGCGACCTGCTACCCATTGCTTCCCTTCCGGTTGTGCTTTCCTCCAAATTTACTGCGATGATTGTTGTATAAGCTGCCTAAATACATACGTGCATTTACAGCTTGCTAGATCGTTAAAACTATCCTCCTTTTGGGCTGAGACATTTTATTTTAAGTACAATTCACGGAAGTGAATTAGGGGCTTGAGTCATAGAAACCTCAGTCCAAATCACTGAGAGCTCACGTGGAGAGAGACAGACGCCCCTCCAGGTCAGCTATCGCTCTTCTGCTCAAACTCACTCTGCCTACCCTTGACTATTTCTATCTGTCTCGATGACTCTGTTCTGTTTTATTTATTTTATTTTTATGTTTATAATCATACTAATAACTTCAGTAGTATGGTGATTTATTATCAGAAATCATTCTGATTCCTCTGCAAAAACAAAACTTGGTTTCTCCTTCCCCAGTGTATCTAGAGCTGATTTGAAACAATTATTATTGTTTTTTTTTTATTATTTTTATTTTATTTTTTTCCTCCACTATAAATTTCTCACATTCCAGTCATTGATAGCCCCCCCCCCCTGAAAAGAAAGACGCCACCCTAGTGGCAGACACCCTTCTTAAGCCAGCTATCAGCCTTCTACTGAACTTAAACTGTATGAAATCATTTTCATTTATGCTTTTCCCGAGGATTATTTTATAATCATTACGAACGACTTCAGTGTTGTTACGATTATTATAAGAAATCAGTCTAATCATCTTTCAATTTCCCCCAGGCTCATTTGGATTTGAGTTAAACCAATTTCAATTGAAATTTAAATTGTGTCAAACAGGCCAGGTGAACCACAGAGAGGAAGTGTGCCCCCTTGAGGCTCCAAAACCTACTGCGGCCTACCGCTCCCATTTCCGGCTTCCACCTGCATTGAGTTATTGCTAACTTCCAATCAGGTTAGGTTATTTCTCAATAACTACCATCATGTCTAATATATTGTGGTGCTATCATCAGTTGGCAAAAGCCGTCCATCTTCTAATTTAGTTTTCCTTTCCAGGTAAATTAGTTTTTCTCTTCAAAGTCATTTTATTACTACCTTACCCCTCTTCAGGTTTATTGTAGTTTCTGTTTTACATACCTAAATTACTCCATTTGGTTTAAGGAAGGAAAATCTTAATTCACTTTAAGCTCCCTTGTTCATTCCATTTTGCTTGTTGTATAGGTAAAAACCTCAGCGTCTGTGGTGGATTGTGGGAGTCCTGGTTGATCTCGGTGGGCGAGTCTGCTGACTGGCGTCGCCGACTGTGCGGTGACTCTCGAGTTGTTTTATCTCTGCCACGGTTTGCGGCACGCAGTAAGTGACATCAGCAATCTGGTGCTTTGTAGGGTCAACCATCAAGCCATCGCACAAGTCAATTTTTGGGAACGGTGTACAAACCATAGGCGAAACCGCCACGCCAGTTCGCTGGTGGGTTCTGGGCCCCGCCCACCTTTGCAGTGCGGTCGGCCGGTTGATACCTCGAAGATTACCAGGTTGTGTTTACATGTCACGCTGTTTGAGGGGGTGTAACCGTGACCAGAGCAACGAACAGCCCGAGGTCACGGCGGCCAAGTGTTTGGCGGCGCCGGAAAGTTTGACCACGCTTGCTGGGGCCAGTTGGGTTCGACCTCAGTTCACCTCAGGTAAAGAAAAAAAACTGATTCTGATAAAACCCTGACACATAATATAAGCCACAGGATATTAGATATTCCCCCGATAGATTTTCTAAGCGTTTGGTTTACCTCTTTACCTCTTAGACACACCCACTTAGTTCTTAGAGGTTACGCTACAGAGCAGGTCAATTCACTTAGGTGTTATTTTCACTGCAATATTTTTGTTTGGCTCTTTCCCTTTCAATCTTCTCTTCCCTTTGTTTTTGTTTTATTCTGTTGTGATTTGTTTCTTTCAGTTCACCAAGAGACCCCAAGGAAGTTAAACAATAAGAGTGACAACCAAGCAGCCTCTATTTTCGGGTCCCAAGTTGACCTGCATAAATTGGCCCACCTAACGGTCTACATCAGTTAGCCAAAATTTCTAAAGGACGGCACGACCGTACTACGGCTCGTTAGCTTCAAAAACAAAAAAAAAGCTTGCATTGGCCCTTTTTGTGTTGTGTCAAGGCCTGCGAAAAACATTTGCAAGCAGCCTGAGCTGAAATTAACGAGCTTGTCCAACAGAGACAAGATCTAAAAGATGAACTTGACATTGTCCACAGAGAACTGAAACATTCTTACAGACTGCAGGGCCACCTGGAGGGGAAAACACCCATCACTCCGTTTCCCCTTACCAGCGAGCCTGCACGTTTCACCCAATCCCCCAAAGCTGAAGGAGGGGAAGCAAGCCCATGGTGTGACACCACTCTAGCCAGCCGCTACGAGCTCCCACCAGCTGAAGAGGAGCAGGGCCCCAGACCGAAGGGTAGGGCCATCGGTCACCACATGGCCCCTAAAGAACTGGACAAGCTCGCTAGAAACATTCCAACCTTCACTCCCAATCCAGCAGGAGATCACGATGTACACTCTTATTTAAAAGACATTGATTTTCACTTAAAAACTGTGGCCAACACCACTACTTGGGATAAGTTGTATCTTCTCAGGATCACTTCAAGCCGTGACGTGAGAAGCTTCCTTGACCGCCAACCAGACACCGTCAAGATGGACTACCAGCAATTGCAGCAAGCTCTGATTCGTGAATTCTCCAATCCAGAATCAGACCAAGGTATCATAGCGGCAATGGACCTGAAACAAGCTCGGCTCGAAACGCCACAAGCGTATTATTGCCGCCTCCGTCAAGCCTACTTCGGATCACGCAATGCGCTAGGCATGGAAGAGGACTGGAATTTCAAGACCCTGTTTCTGCGGAATCTCCACCCTACCCTCTCCCATCATCTGGGAGTCTTGGCTGAGCCAAGGACTGTCAATTCAACAATTGCGTGACTTGGCTCACAAAGCATACACCAAACAAATAACTATCTCTGAAAAGACTGTGAGAAACCCCACAATCTGCCCCGTCTCTGAGCACCGCTCAGAGCTGCCCCTAGAGAGCGCACAGAACCCCACTTACAAACCTGTCAACAGAGAGTCAAGACCGTTTCAGGCCAACAGAGGTCAGCGCGGTCGTGGGGGTGCTCGCCCAAGGCAACAGAACAACCACTCTAGGCAATTCTGGGACCGGCCTCGCCCCTCCCACAACCAAATGGGAGCTGGCACCTGGGAAGCTGGCCGGCAACCCAGAAGGAGCCGACCTCCATCTCCCCGAACACTAAGCCCAGAGAGCCGGTCGAAGGACCCCTCTCGACGTGACACTGATAAGCTGCGGTTGGAGCCAAAATCCAACAAAAACAACACAGCCACGGTTGAAGCTGCAGGACTTCTGAGCGTGCTGAGAGAGTTTCTTCAAAAGAAACCTCGCAAGGAAGACGAGGATAAACCAGACACCGCATGACTAAACCTTAGGCCTGAAGCCAACTCCACTCACTCCCTCCAACTGACAGCCCCCCAGAACGCTGTTTGTCAGCCACAGACTAGCGAATTCATCGTTGCATCTCCAACTGACAACACCCCTCACTCACTCCGGCTGACAACCGCACTTCCTGAACAAAACGCTGCACTTCCTGAACAAAACTGGAGCAGCGCTCACACAAAGGTACCGGAAAGTGCTGTCTTGTTGATCTGCACCCACAACGAGCCACACGAAACATACCCGCACTGTTTATCGATCAACACGCAAGACCCCACACCAAAACTCCTGGGGAACCTGATCGAAAAAGGAGTGGCACGCAAACTCTACCTAACAATCACTTTGGAAAAGGAGGTGAGACTCGAAGCGCTTGTGGACACAGGCTCCGATCTCACGCTCATATCGACTGAACTCTTTGAAAAACTTAAATTTGAAGCTCAAAAACAGAATCGAACTCTTAACTTACACACTTGTAAGGACTGGGCAAGGGGTGAATCTGAATAACTAAATACATCCTAGCTAAAATCCCAAAGCCTTCAGGCCCAAAAAGCCTGGATGTAAATTAACATACACATACACACACACACACACACACACAACCACACTCATCCCCCACAAGTGAAGCCCGCTCCGGACAGAGCGCGGTGTCCAGTTACGAGACATTTTTATGACTGACTGGAATGTCCCACAGAAGTGGGGTTATAAAAGAGAAAGAAACTTCTCTTTTTAAAAGACATTTATCCAGATATATTCGATGTGTTTTTATGTGTGTCCATCTGTCCATGTCACATTGGAATGACTATGATTTTATCGTAGCTTAAAGTGAAGTATAAATACCTTCATTATGCATTTTAAAAATAACTGTCTATTCCCATAACTTGTACACATAGTTCTGGACACCTCCAGAATGCTTTCGGTGTGATCAATCAGAATACGTACAGTAATATCCAGTTAAATATAGTTTACTATGTTTTCCATCTTTGGAGTGAAAAGAGACCAAAACTAACATCACTGGTGTTCTTAGATAACAGCGTTTACGACCCAAAGGAATGTTCACAGAACTGTGACTCTCTCTGAATTCTAACCAAGGAGGAGAAATGAATCCTGTATTCACATATATATATATATATATATACGCTATTATATATCCACTTGTGAATTGTATGAACAATGTATCTAAGTTCCCTATTTCATGAGTTGCCTTTTTGTGGTTTGGTCTATGTTTCTCGACAACTCTAATGGAATAATGTTTCAAACTTTGCCAACTAATGTTTAACCAAATCCATTTGTGGCAAGTTTGGTCTCGATAAACTCCAATCTTCGTTCCCCATTTGTTAATTGACATTACATTTTGCTAAACTTTGTGACACATTAATATTACAAGAAGTGTGAAGAATTTTCTCTTAAACACCCAATGGAACTAGAGATTTAAATGCCTGGTTATAACACAAAGGATCATAAAATCTCCCTCCAAAGGGACAGCTCCTGATTGGACCCTCTTCCAAAAGAAGGCGGAAACGTCAGGTCTTCAAAAGGACTGAACACCAGTTTCTTCTCTCTCTCTTTGCTCCTTTGCTCTCTCTTGCTGCTCTTGCCCTCTGCTCTCTGGAGCTCTTGCCCTCTCTCTCCCCCGCTCTCGCCCTCGGAAAAGGCCTCGGCAGGAGAACAAGTCGGGTGGAGCAGACGATGGGTATAGTAGCCATGTAGATGCATAGAGACAAATGACCCAAATCAAGATCAGGGTTAAAACAGATTTATTCAAGCCATCTAACTTGTCTCACCTTTATTTTAAAAGTCTCGGTTCTAAGTTAAGTTTTGCTGCAAAGTTTCGTTTAAACGTTTCGACTGCAACGCGCTTCCAACTTCAAAGACTTTCATCCATCCGCCAACACACCACGTGATTGGCTGCCCAAGATCTAGCAGGCACCAGGAGACCGCCAGCCAAGCCACGGACCCGGGAAACCCCCTTTACACCGACAAAAGGGGATCCCCAAAGCAACACAAGGACAAGCAAGTAGCCTCTAGACTCTTAACTGAACTGGTGCATTGATATAAAATTGAATTACCCGCCTAAGAAACGATAGAAGGGTAAAATTATTGATGGTTCGTTCAGGTTGTGTCTTATAAGTGCATAGAATCGCGGGATTTCACCTCACTCTTAAACTTATTCTTCCTTACTCTTTTTCTTTCTACAACTTGTATGAATGCGTGTGTTTGTGTTAGATATTAGTTTTATGTGTTAGTCTTATAATCAATAAAGTATTGTTTGTATTTGAAAAGAGAAGCATTACTTGTGTTATGTGCTAACGAATTTATTGTCTTGAACTACGACCTAAGCTACTTATGCTTTTACCCTTGAATTATTTCTTAATTTAGCTGTTAGCTGGGAATTAGTCTTTCTTGGCCAGGAAGATATTATATTTCCTAGAATTAATAATTGCTTATGCTTTCCGTTCATTGGATGAACTGATAAAATGATCATACTATTGATTCTGCTACAGTAAATTATGAAATTAATTAAATTATTAATTATTGATCATAATCCGTTATGAATAATAATTAGTCATATTTATACGTGCGTACAAACGCTACAGTATTGGTGGAGAATGCGGGCAGTTTAACCTAAATTGTAAGCATATACGAAGTAATTTATCTTTTCATTTTGTGCGGATGAGAGATCCGAACCTCGAGAGTCTGTGTGTGACGTATGGAGAGCGCGCAGCGCGCGCCCTGTTTGAATGATCTGCTGCCTGAGTGAATGCACCCCAAAGAGAGCTGTTACTCTAGTCTGTCTGCCTCCATATTTGTCTTTATTTTCAACTGCAGTAAAATAACCCAAGATATAAAATATCACACAACAATAAGGTAAGAATTGAGCGTGTTCCTCAATTTCTGAAATACCTTGATTATAGCTTTGCTGACGTCTGCGTGTTCCAGCGTCTTTCAAAGCTATATATATGTGTGTATCAGCCAGAGAGCTTAACGAAATTATACTGCAGTAATTACATATAACCACATGATAACGAATATTCTCCTCACAGAGCGATGAGCGTGTTCCTCATCTAACGTTATATGTATCTGATTCACAGTGCGTGTTCCACTGCGATCGTTGATAAATATCATAGAAGCCTTGGTTATATTTATCGGATTGTCAATGCGTGTTCCATTGCAATCCCAGTAATAAACATAGAGCGATGAGCGTGTTCCTCATCTAACGTTACATTTATCTGACTCACAGTGCGTGTTCCACTGCGATCCTATATTGATCTGATTGCCAATGCGTTTTCCATTGCAATCCCAGTAATAAACAGCTGTTTGTCTATGTTTGCTTGTATGTTTGTGTCTGTTCAATTAATTCTCGTGTAAACACTGCGTGTGTCCGAGTGTAATTGAATAAGAGTTATTTTAAAGTTGTGCTCAAGTAAAGCTTGACGTGAAACTTAACCAACAGTTAAGAACCCTGTTGTTTTGTTTGCTCAGATAACATTGCACAGATACGATCCGCCCGAGATCGCTATTGTTCCATCTATATTCCATCTATATTACATCTATATTATTTAACAACATATTAAAGCTGTTGCTTCCGTTAAAGTTAGACTCACTAGTAAAAAACTGAGTGAAGCCCCACGTCGTAAGAACAGAGCTGCTACGAGTGGTGTCCCTTATTTGTACAGTTTGAAATGCGTCGACATTTCACGTGATATGATCGACTGTACGTGCATATTCTATGAACATTGTTGAAATGCGTTCATGAAATGTTCATGAATTGAACATTTCATGTAACATGCGTAACTGTTTACAAACTGTTGCTATTCACATGTTCACCCACTAGCGTTTGTTTGGTCGCCCTAGTTACGATCGTGACACGGAAGTCTTAACCAACGCTTCCGGGGGAATTCTGACCTCACAGTGTAAACAAACCCTTTTGTTGGCTAAGCCAGCTAACCCTTTGCTAAGCTAACCAAAGCAGTTGTTACAGTGAGGCCTATATGCTAAAGCCTTAAGCATTATTTACGGTTATCAGTAGTGTTAACATCAATGCTTAAATACAGTGTCTGTTTGAACAACGTTAAAGTGATTTAACCATTTAAACACCTTGACTTTACACCTGTTGGTCTTTTCTTCTTTCTTATTTACCTTTCCCATATCTTACTTAACCCATAGTTTCCGTGAAAAGGAAGTCGTTTGCAATTATTAATTCCTTTACCTGCATTTTACTTGAAAAAGAAAATACTGGTTTATGATTATTAATTGTCAAATTCGATTTAGATTTTTTTTATTTATTTAAAGGAATTATTAAATTAAAATTTAAAATTCTATTTTTCTAAACAGGTAATTTCTAACGATTTCTCGATTTATTTTTAATAAATCTAATTTCATAATTTCTAAAATTCTCTTTTAGATCTAATCACTTCAGGCTAATAAGTTTTAAACTTTGAAAGTTAAGAACTTATTCCACCAACATTTTCCCTATTATAAAATATTGTTAGACTCATACTTGCTCCTTATTGTTATTGCGTTGTATCCTCCTTTTCTCATTCCTTTCAGTTGTGGTTATAAACTTAACCATTCTACTTTACTTATTCAGTTACCTCTTTATTTAATTTCCCGTTTTCTTATTTTGTCCATTATCATTAGTACTTTCTTTCATCTTTATTACTTCTTCCTTACCCTTTTTGTTGCTTGGGAGTGACACACCTGAGCCTCAATAGGAGACATTGGTATCTCACTACGAGCTTCAAATAAATCAGAGATAACCCTCTCTTACAGTTTTATTTGTGAATGTTTAGTTGTTTGGCAACTGTCAATTCTATACTTGTAGTTCGACAAAGGCTCCAGCCATTTGTGGATACAATCTCCTTCCCTTCTCACATCTTTCCTGGGCTATTCTGTTTTATTCCATCCCATTCCTCGCACTTGTAGGGAACACACCTGAGAGAACCATCAATCGATTCAAAAGAAAGAGAAAGACAATCTTTCCAAAGAAATCATTTGGTATTTGATTTTTAATCAAACCCTCTCTGTTCTCCATACTCTCCCTGCATCTGTTTACGCAATTTACAATTTGACATCTCATCCAAGATCAATTAACAGAGACAAGTGTTGAGCAACCGTCGCCTTCAAAGCACCTCGCTGTAAGCGGTCCAACTGACGGAGTGTGGTGTCAATCCTGTCAAACTCAGAAAAGAGGTATCAGCATTATTATTGTATTATTTTTCGTTGTAAACATAAACAATAATATTGTTTACCTTTCTGGAAACAGATTCTCTTTGATAGGAAGCATTTACGAGAAAAATAATATTTCTCCTAGTTAAAGATTTTCTTTCTTGTTTTCTTTCGAAATTGGTTTTTAACCTCTCTCTCTCTTTTTCCCTTACTCAGTTGAGTGACATAGTCCTCACATCACGAGTTGAAACCAGCTTTTCATTGATAGAAAATATTTATAAAAAATATTTCTCCCATTGAAAAAAAAACACCTTACAATTGAGATTTGTTTTAACCTTTTTCTCTCTCTTTTCCTCACTCAGTTGAGTGACGAAGTTTCCCCATCACTAGCCTACCTGTCTACACTGAGACCAACACGTAGACATTACAACATTTCACTATTAGTGTACCGTCACTGAAACGACACTTAGCTGTTCAACCACATATAGGCTTACATTCCACACAGATCTGTGTCAGTCTCTTCACCCCAGCGTACCAACATGTCGTGGACGACGAACCCCACTGCCCAAAGGGACGACGTGGACGCCTGGCTCAGAGGCATTACAGACTGCCTCACACCAAAGACAATTGAACTGTTATTATTTTTAATAATAATCATAATTCTGAGGAGATTCCTGACACATGATTCAAGCCAGAACCACAACCATGTGGAACTAACCAAGATCACCTGTTCCTTAAGCAATGCCTTCACAGCCCAGCTGAAACTAAGCGACAAGCACATCGCCCACCTTCAGGAGGAGCTGACATGTGCCCAGAGCCGCATAGACAAGCTGGAAGTGAAAGTCCAGGACGACTTCAAGCGTCAGACCACTGAGTTCCTGAGAGAGCTGATGCACACTCAACACTGCACAGACCAGCTCAAAGC
Organism: Meda fulgida; assembly: GCA_030578275.1. NCBI lineage: Eukaryota > Metazoa > Chordata > Actinopteri > Cypriniformes > Leuciscidae > Meda > Meda fulgida. The sequence goes on from CM060633.1 coordinate 10,232,529, forward strand.
AAAAGCTCAAGACAAACTCAAAGTACCTGATGAAGTGGAGCAAGAAACAAAGAAACAACTCGAGAAGCTCCAAGAAGCCCTTGCAGTCACTGAACGTGACAAACTAGACTTAAAGACTGTCCAAAAGCACCTGGTAAACCAACTCCAGTCTGCTGAACATCAGCTAGAGAAAGCCAAAGCTGACATTAAAGATAAGAACTCTGAAATTAATGCTCTGAAAGGCCACCTGGAAAGGTGCAGCGCTGAAATGGACCATCTGACCCAACAGCGAGATGACGCCAACGACGAGCTCTACGCGGTCAGAGATGAACTCCAGCACCTTTTCCAACAGAAACCAGAGCCAAGAAGGGAGAGACCTCCCTCAGCAACACCCCTGCTGAGCAGAACAGAGTCCTCCATCCAAGAACTGGCATACAGTGAAAGAAGTGAATGGCCACAACCCAAAACGTCACAGGCCTTCACCACAGAACTGTTCACTGACAACAAGCAACGAGAGCTCATCCAGCCAGACTCCAATGCTGCACAGGGGATGACCTTTAAAGATCTCAACCAGCTGGTTAAGAATATCACTCAGTTCAACCCGAACTCCACAGAGGGTCCCGACATCCAGACCTACATCCGAGATATCAACTTCCAGCTAGAGGTGAGACCATATATGACTGACAGAGACAGGTTCTATCTCCTCAGATTCACATCCAGTCTAGAGGTACGAAGCTTCCTAGACCGACAACCTGCTCATGTCAAGTCAAACTACCAGCTGCTAGGTGAGACACTGATTAAAGAATTCACAGGCCCAGAGTCGGAACACGGTGTGTTAATCGCCTTGGAAACCAAACAAGGTCGACAAGAGACTCCCCAAGCCTACTACCACCGCTTTCGACAAGCTTACTTTGGTGCACATAACAAACTTGAACATGAAGAGGATGTGAACTTCAAAACCCTCTTCCTAAGAAACCTGCACCCCGGATTGAGTCGTCATCTTGGTATCATGGCCTGCCCAGGCACAATGACAATCCAACAGCTACGTGACCTGACACACAAGGCCTACATCAAACAAAAGATGACCCCAAAGAAAGGTTTGAAAACATCCACAGTTTCAAACTCCTTCGGCCAAGACACAAGTCTGGCACTGGAAGACAACCAGTGGCATGACAACACAGTTCTTCGTAAGAAGCACAGAGAACGTGACTCCCATGCCGCTGACAGATACCACACCAACCGAGTGGAAAAGTCATGGGACCAGCCATGCTTCTCAAGTAAACCACAAGAAGGAAACCACTGGAAACCTAACTGGACACCCAAAGGCCATCATCCAACGCATCCAGAAGCACTCCATGTGGGTACTCAACAACGAAACCCACCTTGGCACCACTCAGTTAAACACAGCACCGAGTATGCCCAAGAACCAGGCAGTTTAACCTCAGAAGACATGGAGCAACTAATGAGGCAACTGAAAGTTTTCATCGGAAACGAGGTAAACAAGGATGACGTACAGGATGGCGATGGAACGGAAGACCACCGATTCATCTGATACACCTTCATAATGAACATGACCACCACTTGTTCTACAACAACACAGAACAATTGGCCTCTCACAGTCAACCACTGACAAACACCCAGAGGTACCAGAAAACACCATCCTGGCTACCCATCACTTATAAAGAAATCACCAAACAAGCTCCAAACTCAAGAACCATGTGTGTGCTATAGCAACAACAGTAAGCACAGAAGGTCAGAAAGTCTGTCACAACCAGAAGGCATCATCGCAAGAATGCAACAACGGAGACCAAGTTTCGCACTACATCTTCACACATCCTTGCCAAACTACCTCCCAATGTCTGCCAAAGAACTTCCTGCCTTACTGGATTGACCCCCAGCAGATCACAGAAGATCCCTTTCCCAAGGCAAAAATGCAACAAGCTCATCAAAGCTAAGCCATCAAGCAAGGGGGGGAGCAAAACAGACTGAAACAGATCTGACCATATATACATACATACATGCACTACACGACACCCCTAAAATACTCACTAACGTACAGAAGTTAACCACCTCTACCGTGCAAAACATTCAACAAATATGTTTTCCCCCACAGGTAGAAACTAACTTCAGAAACTAGCTTAACAACTTAGTTACACTTTCCATAGGAAACATGGTCACTACTCATCCAACAAGTACACCTGAGAACACCTCTCACTACATCATGATACCTGACACCTTAGCTGTGCAACCGTAGTTATAAGTCATATCAGGAACACTCAACTGCTTTGTTTTGTTTTACTTCTTCCTTCCTTTCCTTCTTCTTTTATTAGGTGAAATGCCTGTCCACCCCATAAGGGTCAAGGTCACAATAATAGGATTGACACACCACGCCTAATATTTGTAAGTCACCTTAAAACGAATGTGTGCCAGAGAACTCCCTGCATCATTCGTATCACAAATTGAAAGGTAAATTGGTCTAAACCTAGAACAATTTAGAAGAGAATAAAACAAACAAATCAAATTTAGTCACAAAGTTGATCAATCACCGTACCAAACCAAACTAGAATAACGGTCCTAAAATTGAACTAAACTTTATTCAACGAGATTGACTATATTGAGAGAGTGAACCTGTTTAGGCCTAGATAATCTAATGCCCTGCACCAGTAAAGTGACCAGTCATGGAGGTGTTGTCTTGTTGTTTGCTGTGTGTGTTGTGTTCCTCTCGCCCACAATAAAGGCAGTATGTTCCGGTCCTACAGTCCCACAACCCGCTGGGACCACCTGGAGACATTGATGAGACTCATGACAGCTCTATTCCTGCCCAAGGTCGCCAGTGATTCAAGGCCCGGAGCCAAGAGCAGCGCAGGCGGGGACAAGCTGATGGCGCACAAACCAAGCCAAAGCTCCCACGACAAGACCGGCCCTAACCACCCGTCGATCGCCACACCAGCCCCTACGCCAAGACTCCTGGGGAACCTGATCAAAAGGGGGTGGGCCCGGAAACTCTACCTACCCATCACTCTAGACAATGAGGTGAGCCTTGAAGCCCTGGTAGACACCGGCTCAGACCTCACTCTAATGTCAGCTCAACTCTTTGAAAGACTCAGTGCTAAAGCTAAGAGCGAAGATCAAACTCTTATTCCCCAAATGTGTGAGCTGAACGTGCATTCGTACAGCAAGAACGACCTCCGGCTCGAACAGAGAGCTCCCATTTACCTGACAATTGGTCCTTTGAGTCCTACCCACCCGGTGTACATCTCACAAATGGACACGTACCCCTTTCTGATTGGCAAATATCTGCTAGAATGTTTTGAGCTTTTATTAGACTTCAAACACCTGACAGTCTGGGCCCAAGTTCAAGAACCCCTCCAGTCACAGAGGTCACGAGAACTACAACAAAGCCAGACTCCAAGGTCACAGAGTTCCCCGGAACTCCAGCAGCCATCCATGGGTACACAGCCTCAGCACCAAGTCAAGGTTCAAGTTCGCTACCCTGCACCTTCCAGCTCGCCAAAGACCACGCAATGCCCACTCAACGATGCGTGACCTAATGCAGAAGGCCTCTAACACAGAAGGCCTCTTCCGAAAGAATTCCTAAAACCCCACTGATTTTGAACTGCAAAACCAAAAGACACGGCACGGACACAGTGCAAGACTCTGCTAAAAGGGTCCCTGATCAGCATAGGACATATAACTTTTAAAAGTAGATGAAAATTTGTGCTCAAAGAGTTGCAGGACTCTGCATTCGTAAAATTAGAATTTTACTGATTTAAAAGAATCTTAAATGGACGTGTAAATCTCAACGGCCAACAGACTATGCACGACTCTTTTGAAACAAACAGTTTCTAGATGCTGGTTGAATTGGCATTGCTAAACATTAGGTTTCCTGACAATGAAGGGTTACAAGAAAAACTAGCTCCAAATAGGGCATACGTCACCTTACCGCCAGAGTGTAGGAAAACCACCTCAGCCTTAAACTACTGTTAACCTACAGGCGTGCATTTTATCTTTGCGATCCAACTAGAACACAACGTGCAATACGCATTTTTGATCGCTGGCTTGTCTAAATGCAGATAAAACGATAGCTGGAATTGACATCTCTATTTTAAGTGAAAGAGTCTTAGATTTCCAACTGATATCAGTAAGTTCAGCCGTAAAGCGTAAGTCTGTGTGACAAAGGAATCTCATTTCAGCAGCCTCTAATCTGTACCGATATCTATTCTGCTTTGGTTAAAAAGAAATCCAAATTGCAGTATGACTAAACCTGTGGCTGACAAAGAAAGCTCAGGACAGAGTTATATATATATATATATATATATATATATATATATATATATATATATATATATGTAGACCTGGGTGATGCTCCCCTTTTTACAATGTAAAGGCCTTACAAATTATTGTTAGATTGATGTAATTCACCTAAATTTTAAATGCATCTACAAGCAGAGAGCTACCTAGCGATCAAAACTGTTTACTCGCTGAAAAGTCAGCATTTGTGCATGAGAGGGACGTAACTATAGATGCTTAGACAACCTTTGACTTACAGCAAATCTATTTCCTTACTCGGTAAACAAATAGAATAAGTTGTGTAAAGTAAAGAGAAGAGTTACATGAGTAAAATTAGCAAATGCCAAAACACACTCGCATTTTACTTAATGTAACATCAAGTTCTCGAAAGACTTAAAGTATAGGCGCCCCCTTTTAACCCGTTAAAAGGTGCAGACATTTTTCAGGGACTGTTGAATTGTTCTGACATGCTCTAGATCCCATGACAACAACTTGTCACGGCAAGTGCTAACTTGTGACGTCACTTTGTAAACAAACCAGCCTAGGTGGCTAAGCTAACCTAACCTAGTATCCATCTACCTTAGGCTAAGCTAACTTAACCTAGCATCCTTCCAGCCTTAAGCTAAGCTAGCCTAACCTAGCATCCATCCAACTTAGGCTAAGCTAACCTAACATAGCATCCATCCAGCGTAGGCTAAGCTAAATAATAACTTCCACATTTAGCAGTTAGCATCATTTACTTGAACCCTTAATCACCGTTGTGTTTACACAGTGCAAAGTATTCTAGAATACTTTCCTTAACACCAGTTAGGGTTTCTAATTCACTTTCCGTGTTGGCAACTCTCCTTAGCTAAAGTTCACCTTCACTAGTTTAGGCATAGTCCTTGCTAATCGTCGAAGGCTAACCTTGCAGATGCCCTGTTAATTAAACTTAAGTTTGACTACATGTAAACTGTGTAGCTAGAGAAGAATTCATATAGCAATAGGAATTTTCATTGGCATGTGACTAATCCTTTGATGGGACACACACGGTGTGGTCTTGAACATGCAACCGCGGTTACCAACTATGGAGTGTTGGTCCAGGAAAATCCAAAGTTTAGTCACTAATGCCACTGATTATTCTAGCCTTCAGATCATTCCCGTTGTTTTGATCACTTTATTCCTTTTTGCTTTTAATTTTAATTTGTTTTTGCTCTTCGTTAAATTTCATTTCTTTGACTTTGATAATACTACCAGTCAGCTATTCGGTCATCTATATGATTTAATTTCATTTCCTCTCTTGTTCAAATGTGGTTCCATTCCCCATAGGGCCCAGAAAGGAAACAGACAACCTTATTTGTTATTTTGGCGTAGTTTCAACCAGTGTACTCATTTTGTGACCCTGCAACACAAGTAATTTCAACAATTTACTAGGGCACAACTATGGTCCAAAGGATTGATAATAAGCATAATTCAAATAGGAAAGCTGTCCTTTCCCCCTATCATTCACTTCGTCAAACCGTAGTGAACCACTAGTTAAGTCCAGAGAAATAATTTAGTCATAAGAACCATCTTAAGTCATTTATTTCATCTCGGCTATGCCCCTTACAGGAAATACTCTCGGAACCACATACATCTTAGCCTCCTAACATCCACAACTAAGATAAGATACAAGACACATTTCACTAGCTAGCTACACGTGAAACACCTAGCTTTATGCTACATACCTAGCAAGCCAGTTAAACCGTGGTTCTGAACTTTTAGGGTCATGCATTAGTCTCTCCCCACAAGCGTGACAAAATGTCACAGAGCCTCTGCTTAACCTGACCTTAACCTTCCAGCTTACCAAAGTCTATGAAAAACCAATGGACATTATGAGAAACCACCTCTCAGACCCCTCCAACCACCCTAGCACGCCGTCTGAACCCACTGATGACCGGTGCCCCAGACACCTGCAATAAACCTTGCACATGCTGCGTGCACAAGACAACATTCAGCGTTCTGCACCTGATGCCATCACTGCGCCACAGCTTGTGGTGCCACAGTGCAAAAGGGGGGTCATGACAATGTATGCCCATGACGCACCATGTGCTGCACACCGCAGCACCAGAGACACTTGCAAGACACCGAAGCAAGTGGCATACCGGCGTCCTCAAAGCAAAAAGACTGTCCTAGCCAACCAAGGACGACACTCGCTGAAATTTTTCCTCCCCTTCTCTTTCTCTCGACCTTTCACTTTCACCAGGATGCCGCTGTGGTTCGCCAGCCTGCGTCACCTCGCTCCACCAGAGCCTGTGAATCCAAGTATCGAAAGGCGCCATCCTTCACCTTAAACGACCTGGCATGGTACCATCTTCCAAGTAAAGAGTACAAATTAGAACTGGAAATCCGATCCTTCTCCAGGAACCACACTTTCACCCTAACTCCAGAACGGGAGTTGTGGTTTGCGAAAGGGGGGGGGGTCCCAGCTAATTGACATTGCTTCTATCAACACAGCCCTCCGAGCTTTGTCTCAACTGCCCGCCTTAACGGCCTCATCTGCTGTCCAATCCTGGACTGCGGCCGATCCTACGCTGGGTACCTCTATCGAACACACCCCAACACTCGACAGTCATCCTGCACAGGAGGCTCAACGAGATGCGAACATCTACAGCCAAGCCCACAGGACCCTCAGGAAGAGGGTACCACGCTGGAGGCTGCGTCGAACTTCATCAAGCTGAGCCCTCAGCCTCTGCCTAACAGCCACCTGCTACCCGACCCTCACGATTCACCTGCCATCCGTCCATTGCGATGGGTGTCGCCCGATGAAGTCCACGCAAGGACTTCATCCGCCGAAAGGGGGGAGATGTAAGGACTGGGCGAGGGGTGAATCTGAATAACTAAATACATCCTAGCTAAAATCCCAAAGCCTTCAGGCCCAAAAAGCCTGGATGTAAATTAACATACACATACACACACACACACACAACCACACTCATCCCCCACAAGTGAAGCCCGCTCCGGACAGAGCGCGGTGTCCAGTTACGAGACATTTTTATGACTGACTGGAATGTCCCACAGAAGTGGGGTTATAAAAGAGAAAGAAACTTCTCTTTTTAAAAGACATTTATCCAGATATATTCGATGTGTTTTTATGTGTGTCCATCTGTCCATGTCACATTGGAATGACTATGATTTTATCGTAGCTTAAAGTGAAGTATAAATACCTTCATTATGCATTTTAAAAATAACTGTCTATTCCCATAACTTGTACACATAGTTCTGGACACCTCCAGAATGCTTTCGGTGTGATCAATCAGAATACGTACAGTAATATCCAGTTAAATATAGTTCACTATGTTTTCCATCTTTGGAGTGAAAAGAGACCAAAACTAACATCACTGGTGTTCTTAGATAACAGCGTTTACGACCCAAAGGAATGTTCACAGAACTGTGACTCTCTCTGAATTCTAACCAAGGAGGAGAAATGAATCCTGTATTCACATATATATATACGCTATTATATATCCACTTGAGAATTGTATGAACAATGTATCTAAGTTCCCTATTTCATGAGTTGCCTTTTTGTGGTTTGGTCTATGTTTCTCGACAACTCTAATGCAATAATGTTTCAAACTTTGCCAACTAATGTTTAACCAAATCCATTTGTGGCAAGTTTGGTCTCGATAAACTCCAATCTTCGTTCCCCATTTGTTAATTGACATTACATTTTGCTAAACTTTGTGACACATTAATATTACAAGAAGTGTGAAGATTCTTCTCTTAAACACCCAATGGAACTAGAGATTTAAATGCCTGGTAATAACACAAAGGATCATAAAATCTCCCTCCAAAGGGACAGCTCCTGATTGGACCCTCTTCCAAAAGAAGGCGGAAACGTCAGGTCTTCAAAAGGACTGAACACCAGTTTCTTCTCTCTCTCTTTGCTCCTTTGCTCTCTCTTGCTGCTCTTGCCCTCTGCTCTCTGGAGCTCTTGCCCTCTCTCTCCCCCGCTCTCGCCCTCGGAAAAGGCCTCGGCAGGAGAACAAGTCGGGTGGAGCAGACGATGGGTATAGTAGCCATGTAGATGCATAGAGACAAATGACCCAAATCAAGATCAGGGTTAAAACAGATTTATTCAAGCCATCTAACTCGTCTCACCTTTATTTTAAAAGTCTCGGTTCTAAGTTAAGTTTTGCTGCAAAGTTTCGTTTAAACGTTTCGACTGTAACGCGCTTCCAACTTCAAAGACTTTCATCCATCCGCCAACACACCACGTGATTGGCTGCCCAAGATCTAGCAGGCACCAGGAGACCGCCAGCCAAGCCACGGACCCGGGAAACCCCCTTTACACCGACAAAAGGGGATCCCCAAAGCAACACAAGGACAAGCAAGTAGCCTCCAGACTCTTAACTGAACTGGTGCATTGATATAAAATTGAATTACCCGCCTAAGAAACGATAGAAGGGTAAAATTATTGATGGTTCGTTCAGGTTGTGTCTTATAAGTGCATAGAATCGCGGGATTTCACCTCACTCTTAAACTTATTCTTCCTTACTCTTTTTCTTTCTGCAACTTGTATGAATGCGTGTGTTTGTGTTAGATATTAGTTTTATGTGTTAGTCTTATAATCAATAAAGTATTGTTTGTATTTGAAAAGAGAAGCATTACTTGTGTTATGTGCTAACGAATTTATTGTCTTGAACTACGACCTAAGCTACTTATGCTTTTACCCTTGAATTATTTCTTAATTTAGCTGTTAGCTGGGAATTAGTCTTTCTTGGCCAGGAAGATATTATATTTCCTAGAATTAATAATTGCTTATGCTTTCCGTTCATTGGATGAACTGATAAAATGATCATACTATTGATTCTGCTACAGTAAATTATGAAATTAATTAAATTATTAATTATTGATCATAATCCGTTATGAATAATAATTAGTCATATTTATACGTGCGTACAAACGCTACACACTTGTGAGCTGAATGTGCAGTCATACAGCCAAAATGACATACAACTAAGAAACGTAGCTCCCATTCACCTGGCAATCGGTCCTATGAGCCTAGTACACCCTGTCTACGTTTCGCCAATGAACATTTATCCATTTCTCATAGGCAAGGACCTGCTGGATCGATTCGAGCCGTTACTGGACTTCAAACACCTGCAAATTTGGGCTCACGTGCGCGAACCCCTCCCCCTCCAGCCACGCATATCTGCTCAGCCAGACTGTCAGGTCACAGGGTTCAGGGGAATTCCCTCAGCCAGACATGACGACCCAGTCACAACAGCTGATCAGGGGTCAAGTTCACTACTCTGTACTTTCAAAACCAGCCATGGCTCTGATACCTACTGCCCCCAGGTCAGGACTGACCTGCAACTGCAGGATATAACCACAACAGACATTATCCTAGCACTATGGGCAGACAACTCAGCCATCAGTCTCTCACTATTCAATTCAATCATTGACAATACACCGGACCTGCCTTATACCAGCAAACGCACACGTTTCCCTCTCAACGCACATCCCTCTTCCATGATAGCTGCAAAAGGGATCTGTGCTTTGCAATTAAAGTGGAATAACCGGTACATGACCCATTACTTCCTGATCCTACCGGATCCGGTCCACGATGTCTACATCGGAGCAGATGTTTTGCTTCGTCTCAAAGCTCATGTGGACATGTTTAATGAAGTGGTATGGGCCCCATTGACTTTACAGCCACCTGTTCTCATCGATCATGAAAATCTGCTGTCAGGCCAGACCATCCCAGAACTCTGCACCCTAATCAACAAACAAAGAACAGTGATACCAGCTTACACTAAAGGGGTCACTGTACGGCTCAACATGCGACGTGGCCAAAGCTTAAACCACACGCTGGCTTTCTTCCAACCTTCACTCGAATGTGAAGACCTCGGACTCACACTCGAAGCCACACCCCTCACAGAAGTGTCATCTCGGGTAGTCTACATTCTGTTCAACAACTGCACAGCAACGGACATCAACATCCCCAGATCCTACAGGCTAGGATGGCTAGTGAGCCACGACTTTCATGACTTTGAACTTGTATTACCCGTCATCGGGCCCATCCCACCTGCACTGATACCTGAAGGGCACACTGACAACACAGTGTTCACAGTACCCTTCCAACTCATTGCCATCACATCTGTCATGTCAGTAGCCAAAGACCAAGTGTGCAGAACTGAGCTGACAGACGACCAACACCTCGCAGTGTCCACAGTCTCCCACCAGCCTGTCAGTGAGATTAATGCACCTGCTACACCTTTAAAAATCAACCCGACCGATGACACACCAACAAAGGAGCCATATCAAGGCTTTGAATCTCAAGTGCAGCAAATTCTACAAGATGCTGATGCACTTCAGGACGACGCAGACCGCCAAAGACTAAGACAAGTCCTTTATAAGTTCAAAGACTCTTTTGCCAAAGACTCGTTAGACTGTGGCCTTACCCACCTCCACACGGTGCGCATTCCCACGCATCCCGAGGCTCCTCCCACTTTCGTCAAGCAGTACAAAATTCCCATTGCCTCGCACGAACCAGTGCAGGAAATCATCGAAACCATGCTTGAGAAAGGTGTCATCCGTCCATGTAACAGCACCTACTCTGCCCCCATCTGGCCCGTTCTCAAACCGAATGGGAAATGGCGGCCCAGCATTGACTATCGAAAGCTAAATCAACAGGTGCCATTATCACGGTGGCCCATGACACAGCTGGAACAGGAAATACCCCGAATCAGAGGAGCCACCATCTTCTCTACACAAGATGTGGCCTCTGGATTCTGGACCATTCCAGTGCACCCAGAAGACCAACACAAGCTGGCATTCACATTTGGCAACCGACAGTTCACCTTCAACAGATGCCCGTTCGGGTATGCCAACTCACCAGCTGAGTTCAATATCTTCCTGAACAAGGCCTGCCCAGACGCCAGGATGAGAGGTAACCTGATTTATGTAGACGATGTTCTCATGAAGAGCACGACGGTGGCCGACCACCTGAAAGAAATAGACTATGTTTTGAACCAGTTATCCACTGCCGGTGCCAAAATAGCCCTCCACAAGGGACAGTGGTGCCGTACCAAGGTTAACTATGTGGGCCTGCTCATCGGACCCCATGGCATCGAACCACAATCAAACCGTATCCATGCCATTCAAAACATCAAGCCTCCCACTAACGTCTCCGAACTACGAAGTTTTCTAGGCGTATGCAATTACTCTGGACAGTTCATTGAAAACTATTCAGACATCGCTAGGCCCCTCACCGCTCTGCTGAAGAGAGATTGCCCTTTTGTCTGGTCAGCCGCTCAACAACATGCCATGACAGAACTAAAAATACATTTATGCACAGCTCCCTGTCTCGCATACCCCGATCCTCAAAAAGAATTCTACCTGAAAGCTGGATTTTCTGACCAATGTCTCAGTGCTGGCCTATACCAACGGCACGACCAAGACAAGAAGGTGGTCGCATACGCCAGCAAGACACTTCTCCCTCCAGAATGCAAATTCTCAGACTGCGAAAAAGCGTTGCTCTGTACAGTATGGGCCATACAGCGTTTCTCCAGCTACATTGGAGCACAGAAAGTCATAATAGACACTTGCCACCAGCCCGTAATGTTCCTCAACAGCCAACGCATCCGAGATGGCATAGTAACCAATCCACGCATAGCCACGTGGTTAATGGCTCTCCAAGGACGTGATATCGAGGCCCGATATGCACAAAATCACAAGTCAGCATTGGGAAATGGCCTGGCTGCATGTCAAAACTGCTCTGACAACTCACCTGCTATGATGCTGAACACACCAGAGCCCCAACAACCACCACTGACCTGTCACAGGTACTTTGACAGCAATGTGTGCAACGGCATGCCCACGGCTTACGTCGACGGATGCTCCTACAACCACGAGGGCATCCTGAAGGAAGGTGCAGGAGTACTGTGGGTTGACAACCACCCATGCCCACCACGACACTTCAAACTGGGCCCCCAGTCATCACAATATGCAGAGGTAGCAGCAATTCTAATAACTCTGCAAATCGCAGCAGCCCATAACATCAGAGAACTTCTCATATGCACAGACTCTAACTATGCCAGACTCAGTTTTGTTTGCCATCTCCCAATCTTGACACAAAACGGTTTCAACACAGCAAACAACGAGCCCGTCAAACACAAACACCTGTTCCAGGAATGTGATAACATCACTGTGGCGAACAGGACGGCCGAGGGACGTGAGAGAACGGCGCGAGGCCGGTGGTGCGATTGCTAATGAGCATCACATGTGAGGCACACCGGTCTCGCATCTCTCACGGAGGAGCGGAAGCATAAGGGAGGAGCGACGACGTTGATGATCGAGAGAGGAACAGGCCTGTATTTTAGTTGTGTTTTGTTTTTGTATTTTACTTTAGCCAGCAGTCGTCCGCGAGGGGCTGCTGGCAGTTATATTTATTTTCGGTAGCCAGCAGTCGTCCGCGAGGGGCTGCTGGTGGTATTTCGTTTGTTTGTTTTATTTTTAATAAATTATATTTGGATTGTTCGCCGGTTCCCGCCTCCTTCTTCCCTGAACATTGCTACACTGGTGCCGAAACCCGGGAAGAGGGAGGAACGCGCTGTCAGAGAGTCCTCGCCGGTGTGGGGAATCCGCGGTGCCATCGAGCATGGTGCGCGAGTCGCCGCCGCTCGCCGTGGGCCGGAGCCTGCTGCCATCCGCCGAGCGAGGGGAGGAGCAGGGAGCGGGGGACTCGCGGCCACGGACGCTCGAGGCGGGGCGCTGGAGTGAGTTGCCGGTGGGACGGTCGAGCTCGCTGCCGGCCGCCTGGGTATTGGAGGGGCGGCTGCCATCCGGGAGGGAGAGGAGGAGTCGCCGCCGCTCGCCGTGGGCCGGAGCCTGCTGCCGTCCACCAGTGAAGGGGAGGAGCAGGGAGCGGGGGACTCCTACCGTCTGCCCAAGGCACCCGAGGAGCCGTCGCCGTCCACCGGGCGGCGGAGGAGCGTCGAGCCGTCCACCGAGGGCTACCCAGCATCACCGCCAGGCACCGCGGAGGAGATCGCCTAGCTGGTGGGGGACCAGATGGCAGCGCGTTGTGGGAACCGGACCAATTTTTTTTTTCCTCTCTCCCCTCTCTCGATCTGTCGCTCCTCATGCTTCCGTCTCCGTTTCCCTCGGTTTGTCTGTCCATACTCCCCAGGGATCGCCGCCGCCGGGGGGGGAGTTGGCACAGGCTCGTGGGTACCCCCCGGCCTGTGAGGGGCGATGGGGGTATGTGGCGAACAGGACGGCCGAGGGACGTGAGAGAACGGCGCGAGGCCGGTGGTGCGATTGCTAATGAGCATCACATGTGAGGCACACCGGTCTCGCATCTCTCACGGAGGAGCGGAAGCATAAGGGAGGAGCGACGACGTTGATGATCGAGAGAGGAACAGGCCTGTATTTTAGTTGTGTTTTGTTTTTGTATTTTACTTTAGCCAGCAGTCGTCCGCGAGGGGCTGCTGGCAGTTATATTTATTTTCGGTAGCCAGCAGTCGTCCGCGAGGGGCTGCTGGTGGTATTTCGTTTGTTTGTTTTATTTTTAATAAATTATATTTGGATTGTTCGCCGGTTCCCGCCTCCTTCTTCCCTGAACATTGCTACAATCACAAAAACACACGATGTCACCGTGTACTGGAAGAAGGTCAAGGGACATTCTAAATTGCCAGGCCAAGACAAAGACTTTAATGACCACACCGATGCGCTTGCCAAAACCGGCGCCCTCCACGGTGAGCTGTGGTCTCCCCCAAACCCCTTACCCACCCCCGCTGTTGCGGTACTAACCCGCAGCAAACGCCCCTTACCTCCTACGGCACCAGCTTCACAAATGCTATCGCTAACTCCGCAAATTTCCAACAACGATATTGCGGATATGCAAGCCACAGACACTGCCATTAAGACAATTCTTGCCCACCTCTCTGACCCCGCCTGCCACCCGATCTCACCGTCAGACATCATTGCTAACTCATACCTCAAACATCTACATAACTCCAGACATATGTTGCGTGTGCGGGACGACATTCTATGGTTTGGCACTGATGACACCACACCGCCTAGACTCGTGGTGCCACTTTGCCAAAGGGGGGTAATGCTAATGCACGCCCACAACACACCCTATGCTGGACACCACGGTACCAAAGCCATGTATGAGACACTTAAACAGGTGGCATACTGGCCAGGCATGCAACAAGATGTGGCAGAGTATGTGAGAGAATGCTTGGTCTGCTGTCAATTCCAACCATCAAACCCAAATCACAGAGCCCCACTGCAACGCAGAGGAATCACGTTCCCGTGGACAGACCTCCAAATTGACTGGGAAGGACCTCTTCCCAGGTCAACAAGAGGCAACAAGTACTTTCTCACGGTGGTTTGTCAGTTTACCAAGTGGGTAGAGTGTTTGCCAGCACCTAACGACACTGCCCAGACAACGGCATATCTCCTGATGAACCACATCTTCTCCCGGTTCGGATTGCCACTAAGAGTCAACTCAGACAGAGGTACCCACTTCACTGCCGAGATCATGCAAAAGATCTGGAGATGTCTATGGGTACAAGCTAAACTTCACATTAGTCACCATCCAATCGCGTCTGGTCAGCTAGAGAGAGCGAACCGAACGGTGGTCCACATGCTAAGAAAGTACGTATCGGCTAATCAGAAAGACTGGGATGTGAAACTCCCCTCGTGCTGATGGCTCTCCAAGCAACACCGCAGGAATCAACACAGGTGTCCCCGTTTGAATTCATGACCGGGCGGCAGATGACCCTGTCATTACACCTGTTGTATCAACCGGCAGACCACAACCTCGTCCCAGTACCTGGACGAGCTCCATAAACACTTGAAAACAACTTTCGCTTTCGCCCAGCAACATCTGAAAACCAGCGCTGAAGGGCAGAAAGCATATTACCACCAAAAAGCATCACACCAGGAACTCAACGTGGGCGACAAAGTCCTGTACTACAGTTTCGCCCAGCCACCCAAGGGGTTGTCAAAGAAGTTCCTGCCCCACTGGACGGGACCTCACGAAATTGTGAACAACCTCTCCCCCGTTGCGTACCAAATCCAGCTAAAACGGGGACCGAGAGAACCAGTTCTCAAATGGGTCCACCGCAATCAGATTAAAAGACATGTGGCCTCTAGTAGGGACAGACCGGAAGGGGCCAATGAAAATTAAAACTCAACCGCCGTCATCGCAGCAAAAAGATGTCCCACACAACCTGGGACAAACCTCGCTGACCTGTGCCTTCTCTCTTTCCCCTTTTCCTCCATACCTCTCTCTCTTGCCTGTAACAGGATGGTGCTGTGGATTGCCATCATGTGTTTTCAGACGACCAGAGGCCAGCCGACGTCATCGCACCAGGACCGGCCTCGTGCATTGTATTGAGGGATCAACCTGGACTGCTGATTACCAATTGCCGAACGCACATGCAGAAAGTGTACGTGCGACTCAACCCTCGAAATGTCTACCTTGCGCACTACCCAAGAGCGGTAGCCCTTTGTGAATCAAACTGTGAGCTCCATGAAACAGCTGTTCACAGTTTTCCAGAATGACTTTGCCCAGACACAGTTTATCACGGCATTAATGACCGACATGCTCCGAGAAGTAAGTTCCTCCATGGACAGCTTAGCCATGGGTAGGATCCCGTCATAACTGATAACCCTAAGCCTGGTGCAAACTGTGTTGTCCTTTAAGGAATATAGAGTATTTGTGTCATATGATGATGTCATTTCCTATTAAGTCACTTCCTGTTTGTCCTTCCTGGTACTGCATGGAAACAAGGAGACAGACATGGTGTGCTCTTGATGTTGAATCCACTTGCATCCACCTTAAAGCATCATAGAGGCAATGCTGTAAGTTTGTTTATGTGGTAATAGACATGTTAAAGGTCATATATTAGTAGAGATTTTGTTAAAGTGATGATGTTTGATAAGATTGCTAAAAATGTACAAGCTCTCAGCAATGTTAATGGCCTTTATAACTGCTGCTACAATGAGATGGCATTGTATATTCATGTTGTTCACAATGTGATGTTACTCAAGAAATGGACTCTGAATGTTGCTGTATTGTTTTTATTACAGTCTTCACCTACATGTAAATGAGGAAGTGTGACAGTAAATGATCAACCTTACTACGACTCTGTCTTCATTTGCAACGGTTTAACTTGGTGTTTAGTCAGAGTTTCAACACACTGCACGAGAACATTACAGTGAAAAAGCACCGTTTGATGTTTAAAGTGGTTAAGATGGCAACGAGTAGCAAGTCGTCTGTGTGCAGCAGAAGAAGCAGCAAGTCATCCGCATCATCTGCGGGTGTAGCCTAAGCCCGGGCCAGAGCTGAAGCTGCTAAAGTGAGAGCGTCATATGCTAGCCAAGAGGCTAAACTGAAGATGGAGAGGGCTACAAGAGAAGCTCAAAATCAGCTGGAAACAGTAAGAATAGACACTGAGTTGGAAGTGTTAACGTTACGTCGAGAAGCTGATGTGGCTGCAGTGGAAGCACGAGTGCTGGAAGATGCAGAGCTGCTACTGCATGCTGCAGTTGAAAGGGGAGGATCTGAATCAGAGGAAGTTAAAATTGAACGTATCAGTGAATATGTCAATTCTCAAATCAACCTTCAGAATTATTCTCCCTCTCCACTCTTACCTGTTGCTCCTCCATTCCACGCTGACTTGCATGACAGCTTCATAACTTGGAGCCCGCCTGCGGGACATGTTTCACGTGCACAGTCTATCAACAACAAGCCGAAGTCTGAGAAAGCTGATAGAATGTACTTATCTGCAGCAAACTTACCGGATGCGTCTGCTGGTACGATGAAGTCAGAAGGACAGCCCCCATCATGAATGCACATGCTAAGTCATATGTTCCTCGATTCATTCCTCCGGCTGGCACGCCATCTCATGCAGAGCCTTTCGCACAGTATTTAGCACGACGAGACCTTGTTAATTCAGGACTGTACCAATTTGATGATAAGCCAGAGAATTATCTGTCATGGTATTCCTCATTCACCAGTGCAGCTCGTGAAGTTCACCTCACAGCAACTCAAGAATTGGACCTCATCACTAAATGGCTGGGAAAGGAATCTGGCGAACAGGTGAAACGCATCCGCTCTGTGCATGTCAGCAATCCCAATCTCGCTTTATACAAAGCATGGGATAGACTAGGTGAGTGCTATGCTGCGCCAGAAGTTATAGAAAAGTCACTGTTTCAGCGGTTGGACAGTTTTCCTAGAATTTCTGCTAAAGATCACATCAAATTACGTAAACTCGGAGACTTGTTAATGGAAATCCAAGGTGCTAAAGAAGATGGTTATCTAACAGGTTTGTTATACCTCGACACCTCACGTGGAATTGGACCTATTGTTGAGAAACTTCCATATGGGCTTCAGGACAAGTGGGTGACTTCTGGGTCATGGTACAAAGAAAACAATCACGGTCACTTTCCTCCTTTTGAGTTTTTTTTGAGTTTTTTTGTAACTTTTTGTGCTCTGAGGCAAAGAAGCGAAACGACCCGAGCTTTATGTATCAAAACAGTGCTACAACACCCATAAAACCAGATAGATCCATTGTGAAGAGTTTCCATACTAACAAACCCATCCCAGTGCACAAAACAGATGTGTGTGCAGCCAATGACGATCCTAACAAAATCTGTCCATTGCACAATAATCCACACCCTCTGAAAAAATGCAGAGCATTCAGAAACAAACTCCTCAACGAGAGAAAGGCCTTCCTTAAGGAAAAAGGAATATGTTTCAAATGCTGTGCTTCAATCTTTCACCTCGCTAAAGAATGCAAGTCTTCCGTGAAGTGCACTGAATGCGGCAGCATATATCATGATGCGGCCATGCACCCTGGTTCAACATCTCAAGCAGTCAAGGCTCCTTCACCATCACAAGAGGACGGCGGGGAGGGAGAAGATGATTTTAACACAGCTGTTGTTTGTACAAGCTGTACAGAAGTTTGTGGTCCAGGTCAGTGGAGCCGCTCATGTTCAAAAATCTGCCTTATAAAGATATACCCCAAGGGGTCCAAGGACATGGCCATCAAAGCCTATGTAATTCTGGATGACCAGAGCAATCGTTCATTAGCTAGACCAGAGTTCTTCGAGCTGTTCGACGTGGAGAACAGACCATTCTCATATTGTCTCAGAACTTGCTCTGGTACCCAAGAAACATCTGGTAAGAAAGCAGAAGGATTTCAGGTTGAGTCACTGGATGGAAAAGTTCTCATCTCTCTTCCACCACTCATTGAGTGTCATGAGATTGTGAATAATCGGTCTGAAATTCCAACGCCGTGTGCAGTTCTACACCAGCCTCATCTCCGACACATTGCTAACCATATCCCAGCACTAGAACCAGAAGCAGAAATACTGCTGATACTCGGAAGAGATGTCATCAGGGCACTCAAGGTTAGGCAGCAGGTTAAGGACCAAATAACGCCCCCTTTGCCCAAAGACTGGACCTGGGCTGGGTAGTAATAGGAGAAGTGTGCTTGGGTAATGTACATAAGCCAATAGTCAACACATTCAAGACCAATGTGCTAGAAAATGGTCGCCATTCAATCTTTCTACCCTGCACAAGCTTCATGCAAGTCAAGGAGATGCAGCCAAGCTCTAGCATGTCTGCCAGAGTAACTGAGAAGACGTTGGGACAGACAGTGTTTAATAGAACTGAGCATGACAACAAACTTGCTCAATCAGTGGAAGACACAGCTTTCCTGAAAATAATGGACACAAACGTCTACCGAAACGATTCTAACAGCTGGGTAGCTCCTCTGCCGTTCAGAGAACCACGACAGCCCTTGCCAAACAACAAAAAGCAAGTAGTGAACCGATTCACAATCCTGCAACGTACCCTGAAGAGGAAACCTGAGATGCAGCAACAGTATGTGGAATTCATGGAAAAGATCTTCGCTAACGGACATGCTGAGCTAGCACCGCCACTGAGAGAAGATGAAGGATGTTGGTATCTTCCAACATTTGGGGTCTACCATCCACAAAAACCCAATCAGATCAGGGTGGTCTTCGATTCCAGTGCTCAATACTCGGGTATTTCTCTCAACAACGTGCTCCTCACAGGCCCCGACCTCAATAACTCCCTTGTGGGCGTTCTGCTACGCTTTCGTAAAGAGAAGATTGCAATCTTCCACCTTCCATCCCTAGTAAGAGGAGTAGCATTTCTAGTTCACATGGCAAAATCCTGCAAACACACAAACCAAAATAGATAATGCAAAGGTTGGCACAGATGTGACTTACCTCGTACTCCGGATGAAATTGACCAAGCAAGGAATGTTATTCTTCAAGCAACACAAAAAGCTGCGTTTTCCAAAGAACTGTCAGCCTTCCAAGCTAACCAGGTATTAGCCCAAAGTAGCCACTTGTGGAAACTTAGTCCGATCATGGAGGACAATTTAATTTGTGTTGGTGGACGTCTAAAGCACTCTCAGGTTGCAGCTGCTGAAAAGAACCCAATAATTCTGCCCAAAGATAGCCACATCTCTCTACTACTCACTCGACATCACCACGAGCAAGTGAAACATCAAGGCCGTCACTTGACGGAAGGAGCGATCAGGGCAGCAGGACTGTGGATCTTGGGAGGCAAAGCTTTAATCAATTCAGTACTCCACAAATGCATAACCTGTCGTAAGCTACGTGGAAAGCTGGAAGAGCAACGCATGGCGGACTTGCCATCTGAACGCCTCAAAACCTGCCCACCTTTTACATATGTCGGACTTGATGTATTTGGACCCTGGTGCGTTACAATCAGACGCACCAGAGGAGGACAGGTGGAGAGCAAGCGATGGGCGATCATGTTCTGCTGTATGAGTTCGAGAGCTGTGCATGTCGAGGTTATCGAGTCTATGGACACGTCAAGCTGCATAAATGCTCTCAGGCGATTCTTCGCACTCAGAGGCCCTGCGAAACAGCTCCGTTCCGACTACGGTAGCAATTTCATTGGGGCATGCAAGGAGCTTGGAATGGACAAAAAGGTGCAGAGGTACCTCAGTGAGCAAGGATGCAGCTGGGAATTCAATCCACCACACAGGTCTCACATGGGAGGCTCATGGGAGCCTATGATTGGCATTGCCAGAAGAATCCTAGATTCAATGTTTCTGCAGCTGAACACTCGCTTAACCCATGAAGTTCTTTGCACACTAATGGCCAAAGTTACTGCTATTATTAACGCACGACCACTCTTACCTGTGTCTTCAGACCCGGAACAACCTTTCATACTTTCACCATCAATGCTCCTTACGCAGAAGACCGGAGTTCCACCACCTCCTGGAGACTTCTCGGATAAGGACCTGTACACAAAGCAATGGAGACAAGTTCAGGCTCTTGCAAACCAGTTCTGGATCCGCTGGAGTCGTGAATACTTACCTTGCTTGCAACACAGACAGAAGTGGACAGTACCTCGCAGAAACCTTCAAGTAGGAGATCTAGTTCTGCTCCGGGATAAGCAGGTAGCCCGCAACTGCTGGCCCATGGCTAGAATCACTGCCGTATTCCCTGGAAAGGATGGACATGTCAGAAAGGTTGAGGTAACCACAAGTGACCAAGACAATATAAAAACCTTTCTAAGGCCAATTGCAGAAGCTGTACTACTTCTAACCAAAGACTGATTTAGAGACTAAGGTTAGGCACTCTCATAAATCCATAGTGACCTCACATAGGTCAGGCGGGGAGTGTGTTGTCCTTTAAGGAATTTAGAGTATTTGTGTCATGTGATGATGTCATTTCCTATTAAGTCACTTCCTGTTTGTCCTTCCTGGTACTGCATGGAAACAAGGAGACAGACATGGTGTGCTCTTGATGTTGAATCCACTTGCATCCACCTTAAAGCATCATAGAGGCAATGCTGTAAGTTTGTTTATGTGGTAATAGACATGTTAAAGGTCATATATTAGTAGAGATTTTGTTAAAGTGATGATGTTTGATAAGATTTCTAAAAATGTTGTTTACTGTTGTGTACAAGCTCTCAGCAATGTTAATGGCCTGTATAACTGCTTCTACAATGAGATGGCATTGTATATTCATGTTGTTCACAATGTGATGTTACTCAAGAAATGGACACTGAATGTTGCTGTATTGTTTTTATTACAGTTTTCACCTACATGTAAATGAGGAAGTGTGACAGTAAATGATCAACCTTACTACGACTCTTTCTTCATTTGCAACGGTTTAACTTGGTGTTTAGTCAGAGTTTCAACACACTGCACGAGAACATTACACAAACCGTGCTGGCTTCTGCCATAACACCCACGGACCTGATACAAATCCACCTTGCCTACTCTTTGGGCAGTGCCATTCCCCTGTATGTTGACCCTGCACAGCGAGAGGTAGGATTCCTTTTGAGTTTACCCATCATAGAATCAAGCCGAATCTACCGACTCAAGGATATTGTCAACGTAGGATTTTGGCAGAGCAACACTTATTTCAAGGTACTGACACCCGAAGCGGTAGCGTACCACGACAGCAATACACAGCTGGACTCAGCCCCAAATCTGCACATCTGTACCCTCACCAAAGACATTCACTATTTCTGCCCAAGCAAACCATTCCTAAGAGACAACACTGATGGGATTTGCAGCCTGCAACATCTGACCAGCGATGCACGCTGCCCGGCAGATGCTAAACCTCGCAGCCAAGTCACCGAGACGCAAGCTGAGATCATGGGGGATCGGTGGCTCGTTAACACTCCAGCTCGGGCGGCGACACTGACCTACGACCAGCACGACACCGCTACACGCGTCAACCTGCTGAACCAGACCATGTGGATTCAAGTCCCACGAGGAGCCATCCTCCACCTGGAAAAGTCATTGTCGCTACATAATATACTCAGCAAGCTGCTTTTCCAAATCAGGTGAAAAAATCTTCTGCGGCTTTGTATAACCAACCATTGTTTTTGGCATGGCTGTCTGACTTTCAATTTCTTCTCTGGTAATCTTTTGACAATACCGAGTCAGAGTACGGTAATTTATGTCAAAATCCTTCGCTGTACTTGATTGTTTTGTTCTGCAACTTTACCTGCCTGACTGCCTTTAACATTATGTCAGGTGGTGTACTGCTATGCTCTGTCTTTCGTTGATAATTTCGAACCTCCTTCCTTCCTTCCTTTCCTTCCTTTCCTCCCTTTCCTTCCTTCCTTCCCTCTCTTCCTTCCTTCAAAAACCTTATTGCAATTACAAATAAATTAACCTTCAACATCACAATGTTTGTTTGAGCATGTTCTATTTGTTTATTTTTGTCACGTGACAACTTGCCTCAAAGTCAGTGAGACAACTTGCCCCAAACTGACATGTATTAATGTTGGCTAAATCTCAAGGTTAGCTCAACATAGCACTTTAGCTAAAGTATCAAAAGACTCGTTACGGTCTCCTCTATTTTGTGCAAATTTTTTATTTTTTACATTCATACCTAACAAAGTTGTATTGCATAAAATGTAAAGTGCAATTTTTTTACTTTTTAAGCAGACAAATAAGAAAATTGTGCTAACCTCAGATTAGAGTGATCTTGACCACATGTGAACAGGAAGCTGACTATAGAAGAAGTCACACAAAGTGGCTATTTGATTTTTGAGATAGAGCCTCTAGTGTTGGAGTTGTGAACAGTGTGACAACTTACCCCTCTCTCCCCTATACAGGTCCTTCTCAAAAAATTAGCATATTGTGATAAAGTTCATTATTTTCCATAATGTAATGATAAAAATTAAACTTTCATATGTTTTAGATTCATTGCACACCAACTGAAATATTTCAGGTGTTTTATTGTTTTAATACTAATGATTTTGGCATACAGCTCATGAAAACCCCAAATTCCTGTCTCAAAAAATTAGCATATCATGAAAAGGTTCTCTAAACGATATATTAACCTAATCATCTGAATCAACTAATTAACTAAACACCTGCAAAAAAATCCTGAGGCTTTTAAAAACTCCAAGCCTGTTTCATTACTCAAAACCGCAATCATGGGTAAGACTGCCGACCTGACTGCTGTCCAGAAGGCCATCATTGACACCCTCAAGCAAGAGGGTAAGACACAGAAAAAAATTTCTGAACAAATGGGCTGTTCCCAGAGTGATGTATCAAGGCACCTCAGTGGGAAGTCTGTGGGAAGGAAAAAGTGTGGCAAAAAACGCTGCACAACAAGAAGAGGTGACCGGACTCTGAGGAAGATTGTGGAGAAGGACCCATTCCAGACCTTGGAGGACCTGCGGAAGCAGTGGACTGAGTCTGGAGTAGACACATCCAGAGCCACCGTGCACAGGCGTGTGCAGGAAATGGGCTACAGGTGCCGCATTCCCCAGGTCAAGCCACTTTTGAACCAGAAACAGTGGCAGAATCGCCTGACCTGGGCTACAGATAAGCAGCACTGGACTGTTGCTCAGTGGTTGCATGTCATTCGGAAATCAAGGTGCCAGAGTCTGGAGGAAGACTGGGGAGAAGGAAATGCCAAAATGCCTGAAGTCCAGTGTCAAGTACCCACAGTCAGTGATGGTCTGGGGTGCCATGTCAGCTGCTGGTGTTGGTCCACTGTGTTTTATCAAGGGCAGGGTCAATGCAGCTAGCATTGCATGCTTCCATCTGCTGAAAAGCTTTATGGAGCTGACGATTTCATTTTTCAGCACGACCTGGCACCTGCTCACAGTGCCAAAACCACTGGTAAATGGTTTACTGACCATGGTATTACTGTGCTCAATTGGCCTGCCAACTCTTCTGACCTGAACCCCATAGGGAATCTGTGGGATATTGTGAAGAGAAAGTTGAGAGACGTAAGACCCAACACTCTGGATGAGCTTAAGACCGCTATCGAAGCATCCTGGGCCTCCATAACACCTCAGCAGTGCCACAGGCTGATTGCCTCCATGCCACGCCGCATTGAAGCAGTCATTTCTGCAAAAGGATTCCCGACCAAGTATTGAGTGCATAACTGAACATAATTATTAGAAGGTTGACTTTTCTTTTTGTATTAAAAACACTTATTTTATTGGTCGGATGAAATATGCTAATTTTTTGAGACAGGAATTTTGGGTTTTCATGAGCTGTATGTCAAAATCATCAGTATTAAAACAATAAAAGACCTGAAATATTTCTGTTGGTGTGCAATGAATCTAAAATATATGAAAGTTTAATTTTTATCATTACATTATAGAAAATAATTAACTATCACAATATGCTAAGTTTTTGAGAAGGACCTGTATATATATGTACAGTATATAGCCGGTTTAATATGTACTGTATGTTGCTCTTATGCTATATTTATATTCAATAACGCAATTGTTACTTGAAGTATAGCAAACTGACCATATGTGTGTGGGATCGACGACGCTGAAAATAATTACCGCTGCACTGTGGAATATTACGTGAATCTTTGGTTACGCTTTGCTACAACCATTCTGGCGAGCTGTCTGGCCCTACTGTATAAAGCATTACAGTATGTTCCGTTGCAGTCTTTTTATTTATTTATTTTTTTAATTGTCAACAAAATTTGTACAAACACTTGTGTATACATTGAAATACAGCATAAATATAACAAAGATTTTCACACTGGGGGCTATTGCTAATTTAAATAAATATATTAAAGCAATTACAAATTTTCAATGTTTTAATTGCTTTTTGCTTCATAGAAAATCGGAGTGGGTCAATGTAAAGGTCAGTTTCTTTCCTGTTTTTTACAGGAGAATTTACATTTGTGAACATTACATTTTGCCATTAAAAGAATAAAATTAATTATATAAATCCGACTAAGTTTTATTCTACTGTTCTCCCAAAGACCAAATAAAATCTGTTTCCAAAACAACATAAATTGGTCATCAATGTTTCTTGTGATAAAATCACAAACATTTTGCCAAAATGGTCTTACAAATGGGCAATGCCAAAATAAATGAACCACAGTTTCAGGTCACGCTGCAGTCTGTATCAGCAGTTTTTAAGAAAACTGCCACATCACCAATTGAACTCAATTGAAGGAATCAGCAAAGTTAATATACTTACCTGAATGAAGTTTGATCATAGTAGAGGGGACATGTTAACAGTGGCTGCTGGAGGCGCCTACCAAAAACTTGAAAAAACAACTTGAAAACCTTGAAAGTGGAACTTGAACTTCAACCCGTGTGAGGAGATCGTCTCTAATGAGATTAGTTTTTTTTAAGGCCGCCATGCGCTGGTTTCCTACGCACTGGTTAACTACAAAAGTCTCGCTCTCGCACGCCTCAGACATGTGTAAGTACCTATCTTTTATACCTCAAGCATTAGAACATGATTGGATAGATAAGAAGGTAATGAGTGATGTAACAATTGAGACTTCCCGGCAGAACTTAGGCTAAAGTTTTCATTGCATCATTAACTACAAAATTCACAAAATTATTCATAATGTTTTTCTTTTAAAACAACCTTACCAAGA
Source organism: Meda fulgida (assembly GCA_030578275.1). Taxonomy (NCBI): domain Eukaryota; kingdom Metazoa; phylum Chordata; class Actinopteri; order Cypriniformes; family Leuciscidae; genus Meda; species Meda fulgida. The sequence goes on from CM060633.1 coordinate 10,258,185, forward strand.
AAAAAACAAACATATTTTGTTATCTAATAGTACATAGTAAGTCATAAAAGGCAATGCTGCTTTTTGCAGTGCAAATTTTGTTGGGAAAGATGAAAATAACAGTAAGTTTTCCTTCAGCTATTTGTCTCTTGGTCGCTACATTTCTTACAGATTTCTGCTCATTCAAAATCAGATACAGCTAAAGTATCACTATAAGATTACTGTCACAGATGCCTTTTCACCTCTTCTGCACTACATCTCCCATCACTCTCCTTGGCTACCACCTGCACGTTGTTTACTATCACTCACACCTGCAACTCATCATCACCCTCATCACTGCCACCATAAATGCACACACCTCACCCCAGCTCCTAGTCTGATCTCGTTTTTACAAAGTGCACTTCTCACGATCTGCCTCCAGCGTCTCGGACTTTCACCATATCTCCATCCCTACCTGTTTTTGTCTGCCTCATCACCCATGGAATCATCCTCTTCCCTTGTTGTTGTCAGTAAACTTACTGTTCACCTTCCATCTTCCTCTCCTGAGTCTGCTTCCATAACAATAACATTTCTTTGAATGCATTAGTGAGAGAGTGATTGAGTGTGAATAAGTTCTACCTAGTGTCAGGGAACAGAGTATGTCTAGAATTAGCCAGAGTCCAGGGAACACCCACAGTCCATTCACTGACACAGTGGCTGCGTTCGAAACTGCATACTGCCCTACTATATAGTAGGCGAGCGAATGAGTATGTACGAATGCCTAAGGAGTAGGCGAGATTCGGACGTATGTATATTAATAGTGCGTTCGAATATGCTTACTTTCCTACTATATTGTAGGAGAAAACAGTATGTGAAAGGAGTAGTATGTTCGAAACATCAGTAATCATAAAATAGTAGGAGAGAAGTTCCCGGATGGCTTACTGCTTCCGGACAGATTTTCGAGTGCTCGTCCGATGGATACTTTTCTATTCCAGGAGGCCACGGGAGAGCATACGTCATGAAGAAGAAAAAGAAGAAGAAACCTAATGCTCAAATATGACGGAAAAGATGAACGAGAGTGTTTTCAAAAGTGAGTATTACAAATCAAATCACACGTGTTGAATTTCTGTACAGTAAACTGTTGAATTGTTGAAGGTGTAAAGACACTAAATAGTATAGTAAATTTGGGATTTTGCTGTAAAAACACATTTTATTATGCATAGCTAACAGGGGAGCTCCAGTAAGGACACATGTCTCCAAAGTGGATTTGCATATATTTTAAACCATATACATCTTAAATACAATTACTAGATGTCCATTTAATACCTGGTAAGAACATTTTTTGATAAGTATTGCAGATGAGCACATTACAGGTAGACAAATAGACATCTGAGTGATGAATGTGTGCTATTATGTAGGAGAATTCACTGTTGTCAACACGGTTTACATTAGACAAATGTACGCAAGTAAAGTAAATAAACAAATCTATAAAGTAACTAAAGATAAGTTATCTATTGTATTTGTCCCTTAGTACTGTTGATAAATTGAGGAACATTTAAGTTGGATAAAAAGTGAGTTAACACATCAGCAACAACTTCAGTGTGTAAATGTAGCATTGAGCACATAAACCACAGAAGTAATGTGAATCTTGTCTGGATGTTACAGGGACAGATGAACAAATGTGTGTGTATCCGGTGGGGAGTGGCTCATGAAGCTGAATGCTGCCATCAAAGGCTTTGAGTGAGTACACTACAGAAATGGATAACAAAATATATTAGATATTAAGTTGTAGTTTATTTAAATTATTGTAATTTCAAACAGAGATATTACAACACTTTTATGATTCTTTATTTCTCTGCATTTGCTGCAGATCTTTTGTGGTGGAGCAGGACTTGCAAGGAAAGATTTTTTTTTTTGCAAGGAAAGGTTTTAGGGATTTTACTAAACTATAAAATAAGGTCATTTGTTACTTTTAATACAGAAATCAAATTACATTGTGCTGTTAAAATGACTGCTTTTGTATAATGTTTGTGTATTTTTGTAGAATCTGAAATCTCTGCAGGCAGGTGAGAGCACTGAAGATGAGGAGCCCAGAGCTGAATCCAGGAAATGGTGCCATGGATGAGACCCTCCATCACTCCACCTACCCTTATTGCCTCAGATTGTGAAGCACAGCGCAGCACGCAACAACCTCCGGCACGAAGGCACTGCTCACCTCTGGTGGTCAGCTGCTTCATCAGAATAAAGCCACAGAATGGGAACCGCTGTGTTGAGATGGCAGTAGGATTTGGGGTACAGCACCTGTAAATACATGATCGTAGTTTGAATAAAGCTTTGTTTCATGTGTTGTCGACTTGTATATTTCTTATTGTTATATAATGTTATATATATATATATATATATATGGATATAAAATATAATGATTTAATTAATGTATGCATTAATTCATTGCTTGACTGAAAATGTAGATGTTTCACTGCATTTATCTAGTGCGTATTCATGCATAGCTATGTCATTGCATAGCTATGTATGAGTATTTATATTACATTTAGCTTGTTTTATTAATTATTTTACTTTTTATATACTGAAAATTATATAACTTAAGTATTGGTCATCATTTATTATTATTATTTTGTTATTATTATATTATTAAGTTTTGGGGTGAGCTAGCAATGCAATTCATTCTGAGGTAATAATAATTTAAGGAGTGATACTTAAATTTAAGTATAAATCATCAGTTTTCTCCAAAGGTGAGATCTTCGAGCAGCTGTCCGTCTCCTTTGTTCAGACATTACAAATGCTGTGGAAAACCATTTAGGTAGGGCTGTCGAGTTACTGATGTTATGAGGTGTTAGTGCACCTGTCGCTCATATAATTTTTTTATTGCAGAACTTATAGTTGCATACAATATAAGGGAAATATACCATAGTTATGTCTTTAACAATGAACAATCATAATGACAAAAACAGAAACAAAATACGAAAAAAAAAAAAACAATGACGAGGTTAAATATCTTTAAATAGTTCTTCATGATACTTAAAAAAAATGATTTTTTTGTTATTTATAAGCCTGGGGGATGAAACGAGAGGTAATAAATAGAGGACAACTTAAAAGAGAACAATTTTGGAAGTATGTGGTTTTGAATGCAGCCAGTGTTCAAACCATTAATTAATGGTCAGAGCTCTCAACCATTAATTAATGGTGTACATTCACTCCATTTATCAGTGGACATATTCAATTTAAAGTATCAGTCATCACCGATAAGTTATCTTCCAGCTAATACAACAATTCCCTTTTGAGGGTACACGAACTGCGTCGACGACACTTGGGGAACGCCCTTAGCATAACGCATCAGAAGTATGAATGAAACTAATCCAATCCTGATTGGTGCTGCATCATGACATAACATGTGGCGGCATACACAGAAGCTACAAAGGGCACACAAGAGAGTTAGCATTTAGCAAGTGCTCTGTGTCAAACTGTTTGTCCTATTTGGTGTTGTTTGTCCCATAAAAATTGTCCCAAATAAAGGCTGCATTGCAATATAGAATCTAGTGGCTCGGATCTCGTGTTTGCTTGAGGCAGCGCGTAGATTACGGGCCTACTCAGCAATAAAGATTCTGTGGCTGGAATCTCGCGTTGCAGAGGCAGCGCGTTGATTTAAAGTCTGCACTGCAATACCGAATCTATAGTGGCTCGGACCTCGCGTTTACCGAGGCAGCGCGTAGATTACGGGTCTACTCTTCAATAAAGATTCATGTGGCTGGGATCTCGCATTTGCCAAGGCAGCGCGATGATTAAAGGTCTGCACTGCAATACAGGATCGATAGTGGTTCGAATCTCGCGTTTGCCGAGGCAGCGCGTAGATGACGGGTATACTGTGCAATAAAGATTCTGTGTGGGTGCGAGGCATGCACAGTCAGCTCCTGAGGGTGCTGGCTGTGTTCATTGAGAAATATCTCGACGCACAGCCATGCATTTTTGGGTGTTTCAGCCTCGCGCCCGTTGACTTTCTTCTCGAGAGATGAAGGCCAAATTGTGAACGACTCGAATCTCGCGTTTGCTGAGGCAGCGTGTAGATTACGGGTCTGCAATAAAAGGGACAGACACGATCTGTGAAATAATACTGTTTGGGTGCAAGGCATTCACAGTCAGCTCCTGAGGGTGGTGGCAGTGTTCATTGAGAAATATCTCGACATGTACATCCGTGCGCTGTCGGATGTTTCAGCCTTGCACCTGTTGACTTTCTTCTCGAGGGATGAAAGCCAAATATATTGTAACGGATCGAATCTCGCGTTTGCCGAAGCAGTGTGTAGATTATGAGATCGTATAAATAAATATTAAAACAGTATTGTCTGGTGATTATGGCTGCAATTCTAAGAAATTAAAATGATGGAATATTATCTAACTTTAAGGAGTTAGATATTTTTATTTAGCCTACCGTTCAGACCGTGTTTCACTTATCCAGTGTTTATGGCTGCATTTAATTCTGAGGAATTCAAATAATGAGCAGCGAACGCACACTGCTCTGTCTGCCCCACAGGCTTGCGGCCACGCAGTGTTCCTTCTTCACAGTGAAAATCATTTTCGATCGAACCCTGCAGGAGAGCTGCTTTTGTGGGGGTCGAGATCAAATCTCAAACAATACCCGAAACCAGCCTCGAGAGGTGGTTCCCTTGGTAAAATATTTAGATGCATGGAAAAATCTAAAGAATATTTTTCGGCTCTGCGCACCATTCAAAAGGGGTGCAGACTGCAGTTCAGTTTCCGCCCACCAAAATTCAACGGGGTAGTCTTATATAATTATTAATTAAAGTTTTTTTGTGATTGTTGCGGGCAAAAATCCTTGATTATGCAGCACTTTTTCTTAAAAAATGCGATGGAATATGCGGGATATTTATGCAATTTTATGCAATGAAATTGCGGGAACTTGGAAATTGCAAAATCTGTGGTTTGATGCAAAAGAGAAAAGTGATTCCCCCAACACCCTGTTCTCACTAGGCTACTACCTTAATGTAGAGTCATTTCTTATTACTTCCTATGATAAGCAAGCATACTACATCACAGAAAGTGCTGGGAGTATTTAAGTTCTCATCTTGTTTTTTTTTAATAAACACATGGCTCAAACATTGATGAGTCAAACAAGTTCGTTAGCTTTAAAAAAGGAATATGCTACAACTTCTGTAAACATTAAGAAATAAAATATAAAAAAATAAAAATGTGTGCTTCCCGTTTACAGAGGTAGCTATACAAAACAGACATCTTCTGTTAAAATAAGTGCTTCCAATGCACAAAGTGCAATCTCTTACTGTAATGTAAATTTACATGTCATGAAACACACCGGGAAACTGCTTTGCGTGGTCTTTTGCGCTTATTTTTTGTTGGCAAATGAGAATTTGCAGGCTTCATCATGGCTTCATTGCGGGGTTTGCAGCTTTCCGATGCTGTTCACGTCGCGTAATTCTGTCACTTCATAACGTTCCCATGGCAACAGGGGGGAATGGCTGCTTGTGTGAAGAAAACGCAACATTTTTCAACTTTCGACAAAGATATATGTGACTTTTTTGCAACGAAAATGCGGGGATTATGAAATCATGCAAGTCCCGCATATTTTGCACTGAAATCTGCAATTTATGCGGCGAAAGTGTGGCATATTTGAAAAAATGTGGCCCCGCATAAATATGCGGACTTTGGCTGATTATGCATTGAATTATGCAATCATATAATCGCTTTTTTCTGGAGGGACAGAATAGATCTCAGACACTTGAATCGGTCTCTGAGGAGGTTCAGGTTCAAAATGCTCACTATTTCCATCATCGTGAGCCAAATTCAATCTGAGGATTGGTTGGTCACGATAGATCTAAAGGCATACGAAACGCATACTTCCACATATCCATCCTTCCATCCAACAGGAAGTTCCTAAGGTTCGCTTTCGGGGGTGAACCGTACCAATATCGGGTTCTTCCATTCGGCCTAGCTCTCTCCCCTCACACATTTACCAAATGGATGAATGCAACTCTAACGCCACTGAGGCTTCAGGGTATCAGGGTGCTCAACAGGGTGATGGGGAGACATCAGCTGGTCGTACGTTTCCTCCATGGGGCTCGGAGGAGGAGACCTGCAGCTCGTACCAGAGTTCCCACATGGGACCTGGCAGTGGTTCTCGAAGGGCTGGTCGAGGCCCCCTTCGAACCTCTGGAGTCGGTTGAGGCCAAGTACCTTCCCTCAAGGTAGCTTTTTTTTAATAGCCATTACTTCTCTGAGGAGAGTAGGACATCTTCAGGTGCTCTCAATATCTCATGGGTGCCTGGAGTTTGCTCCAGGCTATCTTGCATCCCAGGCCGTGCTATTTGTCTAAGGTGCAAATCCACGTTGGCGGATGAGGAGAGACTTCATCTGCTCTGCCGTCGGAGCTCTCAAATTATATATTCAGAGGTCCTCTTCATGGCGGAAGTCAGACCAGTTGCTAGTGTGTTTCGGGTCGCCCAAGAAGGGGCTTCCCGCATCCAAGCAGACCATTAACAACTGGATTGTTCAGGCTATCTCTATTGCCTATCAGGTGTACAGTTTGCCTTCACCTTTGGCCCTGAGGGCTCATTCAACCTGAGGTATGGCGTTCTCTAGAGCCCTACTTTCAGGGGCCCCGATCCAAGAAGTGTGTAATGCACAGGATGGGCCACCCCTCATACTTTTATCAGATTCTATAGTCTGGACATTCCTTCTACGCCAGGCACTCTAGTGCTCTCGTCCTAAGCGTGCCTGTGTGCAACTTCACACTGGGACAGGCAGGGCTTGATGTGGCATAGTGGGTACTCGTTCCCCAAAGTGTTGTAGTCGGCGAAGTTCTAGTTCCCTCGAAAGGGAACGTCTCGGGTTACGACTTCATCGCAGAAGCTAATTCTGTTGTGTGCCGAGTCCCTTTGTAGCTTCCGTGTATGCCGTCACGTTACGTTATGACGCAGCACCAATCAGGATTGGATTAGTTTCATTCATACTTCAGATGCGTTGCGCTAAGGGCGTTCCCCAAAGTGTCTCGTTCCCTTCTCAGGGAAGTAGAAAGTAGAAGGACTTTTTTTTTACATTGAGATGAACAAAAAAGCTAAAAACATCAAAACTTTAATATTATTTAATAAAAAAAAAAATTAAAAAAACTTTAAAGCCAGGATGGCACAGTGGCTGAGTGGGTCGCTGGTGTCTCACAGCCAGGTCCCCAGTTCAAGTCCCGGATGAATTTTCTGTGTGGAATTTGCATGTTCTCCTCTTCTTGGTGTGGGTTTCCTCCAGGTGTTCTGGTTTCCCGTATAATCCATATACACACAGCATAGGTGGATTATATGCACTAAATTGTCTGTAGTTGCAAATTTGTATATTAGCCTTGTGATGGACTGGTCATATTGCTAGGGTGACTCCCTGACTGTGGCCAGAGCCTTTTGGATAGGCTCCAACATCTCCAGTTTTGGAGAATGGATGGAGCAATGATGGACTTTAACATTTAATTTAATATTCAACAATAACATTGATCTACCTGCATTGACACTATTATACAAGAACTGAACTGAGCTGGACACTGACATCAAGGTTTACTCCAAAGTGGCTAGCTAGCTAGCTATATATATATTAGTTTTGTAATGTACTAGTTTTTGTTTCATGTGTAAAATCCCAGTAATTTCAGTGATATTGGACATTAAAGGGATAGTTCACCCAAAAATTAAAATTCTGTCAGTATTTACTCACCCTCATGTTGTTCCAATCCCGTAAGACCTTCGTTCATCTTCGGAACACGAATTAAGATATTTTTCGACGAGAATGCTTTTTGTGCGCAAAAACAAACAAAAATAACGACTTTATTTCAAATATTCATTTCCTTCTGAGTCAGTTAAACTAGTGTTACAGCGTAAGCTTCTGTTGTTGTACGTCACACGCATCACACACATGACCAGCATCGGCCAATAGTGAGCCTACGCGTGACGTAGCTCTACGCAAACATACTAGTTTAACTGACTAGAGGCCCACGAGAAGGAAATGAATAGTTGAAATAAAGTCGTTATTTTTGTTTGTTTTTGCGCACAAAAAGTATTCTCGTCGCTTGATAAACTTAAGATAGAGCCACTGTAGTCACTTGGACTATTTTAATGAGGTTTTTAATAACTTTTCGAGGCCGGCAAGTTTCAATCCTCGAAGAAGCCTATGGACTAGTATGGAGGAGTGATCCAGCTCTCAGATTTCATCAAAAATATCTTAATTCGTGTTCCGAAGATGAACGAAGATCTTACGGGGTTGGAACAACATGAGGGTGAGTACATACTGACAGGATTTTCATTTTTGGGTGAATTATCCCTTTAAGGGGAACATTTTTTTTCAGTATTTTATTGTTACCATAGTTACAACCATATACTTCTTATACCCACCGCCTCAGTTTTAAACTAATGGCTCTTTGGAATGACATTAAGTGGGACCTAGGCTGTGACAGTATGTTTAATTGCAGTCTTTTTTTTCACATGTGCAGTTTGTTGTTCATATTACTTCATGCTCTGCTACTGTTCGGACACTCTTGCTTACTGCTCTGCTCTTTGCTCTATCGATTTTATTTTTATATTTTATCTCCTTTTATTACCTAATTTTAACTTTAGCAAATTAGCACAGTGCTCAAACGCTTGGATTACTACAAAAAAGCTGAATTATTTTATTCGACCAGCCTCCCGCTGAAAGCTTACATTCTAGGGAAGGGAAAACACAACTGCCTACATTCAAAAGGATAAGAGAAAATGCCTCTTCTGGAATCTACATGCAGCATTAACTGCCAGATACTTTTACAAAGGATTGCAGTTCTTGAAACAAAGTTACTTGTGGGACCACCAAACCAGACGGAATACACAACAGAGCTTTGTCATGGATGCCCTCAGCATACAGCCGGTGAGTCCCATGAATCTAGTGCTCCTCGACAGGCCATACTGAGAGTAGAGGAACAAGCCGATCGACTTACAAATCGATGGCACAAACGGTGCGAGACCCAAAGGCACTCGAGACATCAGATTGTCACGAGGATCACATATTGCCGCAGTAGCATACTCTACCCCAGATGCGGCTCTGACAAGGATTGCAAATACTGGTCTCCTACCACCGCCTATACATCTTGAGAACAGATTCGAAGTATTAATGAATGTAAATGAGGAATCCCCAAACATGATGAATGTGATTGAACACAGACTGAATCAGCCAGTAGCTAACACTGATGCTAACTGGCGCTCGAGGTCGAGCAGACAGCGGCACTCAGCTCAGAGCGCAGCCGAGCACAGGACTCTGATAGTGGGTGACTCCATAATCAGAAACATTAGCAGCAGGGATACAACTACGTGCTGCCTTCCACAAGCAACAACTTCTGATGTAAACAGGGAACTTGAGAACATTCTGATGAAACATAAGACTGCAAATCGACTCCTCATTCATGTGGGAAAAAATGATATTCATAAAGAGCAGTCAGAACTCATTAAGAAGGATTTCAATTAACTTTTTGACACAATTAAAAAACTGAAAGTTCAAACATTCATCAGTGGACCACTCCCAGCAAGAGGAACAAACAGGTTTTCACGGTTGCTTGGGCTTAATACATGGCTCCAAAAAAACTGCAATTAAAAGGAGTAAACTTCATTGACAACTTCAATCTTTTCTGGAGTCAGAGGCAACTGTTTCAACAGGATGGGCACCACCCAAACAAACTTGGTTCAAGAGTGCTAAAGGAAAATATCTACTTTTCCCTCAATCATCCTTCTGCAGTGTGTGCCAATACACTCAACCTGAATGGCACACACACACCTGGATACAGTATAAATGACCACAGGACTTCACTTCAGCACCTGAATGGACATGCGGTTGACACGTCACACAAGGACAATGATAACACCATGCAGCCACAACAACTTCTGCTCACGGACACAATCTCACTTGAGCCCTGCCCACAGAGCTCACCACAGACAGACTGTGACATACTAGAACTGTTCCAAGATTCAGCACCCAAGGACGACTTTCTAGAAAACAGCGAGGGAAACCAGGACAGCATATCACAGCCTCCGATAACACCAGAGCAACAGCCTCTCACCAGACACATTATCTCTCTCTCCATCAACTCCACTTCTGTGCTTCTCAGAGAAAATGGAAAAACTGGTGTTTGCTGGAACCAAACTATCTGCCAGCCCCAAGATATCAACCAAAAAACGGCAGGCCCCACAACCACCAAAGCCTTCGGGCCCAGCTCGCCCTCCCCCTCCTCCTGTGAGAGCTCTTCGGCCTCTGCCACAACGGCCCGAGGGGCCCAACAGGCCTCGCTCCATCGGCCCGAGGCGAACCAAAAACAACTGATACCAGCTCGCAGTGATATGTGTCGGGTCCCTGCTATGATAACAGTAACTTTCTCAAATGTTTACAGAACAAGCGGGAACCCAGTGTGCCTGAATCTTTCTCTATTGCTGTTCAATTACATAATATAAAGTCTAAGGCCTTCAAAAGCCGTACAGCAAACCCATCTAATCTGGTGCCTATTACACGTCAAACTAAGATTGCTGTGGGGACAAAAAGTAAGACTGTTAAGCTTGCACTTTTAAACATCCGCTCACTTAAAAATAAATCACTTCTAGTCAACGACTTAATAACCATATACAACCTGGATTTTATGTTTCTAAACGAAACTTGGCTAGAAGACAGCTGCAGTGCAACAGTCCTCAATGAAACATTACCTCCTAACTTTACTTTTATGAGTGTCAGCAGAGTGGGCAGGAGAGGCGGGATGTGTGGCTGCTCTTTTTAAAGCTGTCTATCAATGTAAGCAAATATCATTTGGTAATTACCCGTCTTTCGAATATCTGGGTATTGTGTTAAAAGGTGCTCCACGCATTTTACTTGTCATTGTTTACAGGCCTGCAAAATACTCTACAGCCTTTGCTGAAGACTACAGAACTGATATCAACAATTTCCTCAGAGTTTGACTGTTTTGCTATTGCTGGAGATTTTAACATTCACATAGATAATGCAGAAACCAATATGGCAAAAGAAATCAAAACTGTTTTAAAAACTTTTGATCTGAATCAGCATGTACATGGACCCACACACAATCGTGGACACGCTCTAGATTTACTAATCAGTAAGGGTCTAAACATTTCATCGATTGTTGTTAAGGATGTAGCACTGTCTGATAATTTCTGTATTTTCTTTGATATATTGATCTCTCCTGCCATTGAAGCCAGATCTGTGTCTGTCAAGGAGAGATGCTTAAATGAGAATGCTAGTGTGCTATTTATGAAGGCCATATCTTTAACACCAAGCATATCTGCTGACTCTGTTGATTTTCTCTTTGATTCTTTTAACTCAAAAGTTAAGGTGTAATTGATGATATTGCTCCTGTGAAAGTCAGGAAGAGTGGTAGACAAAAAGCACCTTAGAGAAACTCAACAGCAGTGCAAAATATGAAAAGAAAATGCAGAAAAGCAGAGCGCATGTGGCAGAAGACAGAACTTTTAGTCCATTATAACATCCACAAAGACACCATCCATGCTTTCAATATGGAACTAGGCAAAGCTAGACAGACTTTATTCTCAAATATTATAAACAGCAACTTAAACAACACACACACTCTTTTTGCTACTGTAGAGAGTCTGACAAACCCCCCAAGCCAGATTCCCAATGAATTGCTCTCAGACAGCAAGTGCAGGGAGTTTGCTTCTTTCTTCTCTAGGAAAATCAATAATATCAGAAAGGCCGCACTGGGGTCAGACAGATCATACCACAACCTCACAAAGTAGTTACTATGTCTGATTTCAAAGAAATTGATGGCAACATTTTGGAAGAAACCGTACAGCACCTTAAAACATCAACCTGCGCCCTTGATGCACTTCCCACATCTTTCTTCAAAAGTGTGTTAAACAGCTTAGAATCAGATCTTCTAAAAGAGATTAATGCCTCACTTCCCTATGGGACTTTTCCAAACTCCCTGAAAACTGCAGTTGTCAAGCCCTCCCGAAAAAGATCAATCTGGATAAGACCATATTAAGCAACTATAGACCGATCTCAAATCTTCCTTTCATAGGCAAGATCATTGAAAAAGTTGTCTTCAATCAGCGAAACAAATTCTTAAGCTCGAATGGATACTTTGACAATTTTCAATCCGGTTTCCGATCGCATCGCATCACAGCACAGAGACAGCGCTCATAAAGATAATTAACGATATTCGCTTAAATACTGATAAAGGCAAATTATCAGTTCTAGTACTACTCGACCTCAGTGCTGCATTTAACACTGTCGATCACGACATACTTCTTGACAGGCTGGAAAACTGGGTGGGGCTTTCTGGGATAGTCCTAAAATGGTCCAGATCATACTTAGAAGGGAGAGGTTATTATGTGAGTATAGGAGAGCATAAGTCTGAGTGGACATCCATGACATGCAGAGTTCCTCAAGGCTCAATTCTTGCGCCACTCCTATTCAACCTGTATATGCTCCCAATGAGCCAAATAATGAAAAAGAACCAAATCTCTTACCACAGCTATGCAGACGACACACAGATCTACTTAGCCCTATCGCTTAACGATTACAGCCCCATTGACTCCCTGTTCCAATGCATTGATGAAGTAAACAGTTGGCTGTGCCAAAACTTTCTTCAGTTAAACAAAGACAAAACTGAGGTCATTGCGTTTGGAAACAAAGATGAAGTTCTCAAGGTGAACGCATACCTTCACTCTAAGAGTCAAACAACTAAAAATCAAGTCAGGAATCTTGGTGTGTCTCTAGAGTCAGACCTTAGTTTCAGTAGTCATATCAAAGCAATAACTAAATCAGCATATTATCATCTGAAAAATATTGCAAGAATTAGATGCTTTGTTTCCAGTCAAGACTTAGAGAAACTTGTGCATGCTTTCATCACCAGCAGGGTGGATTATTGTAATGGACTCCTCACTGGCCTTCCTAAAAAGACCATAAGACAGTTGCAGCTCATACAGAACGCTGCTGCCAGGATTCTGAGCAGAACCAGAAAATATGAACACATCACACCAATCCTCAGGTCTTTACATTGGCTCCCAGTTACATTTAGGATTGATTTTAAAGTACTATTACTGGTATATAAATCATTTAATGGCCTAGGACCTCAATACATTGCAGATATGCTCACTGAATATAAACCCAACAGATCACTCAGATTATTAGGATCACATCAGCTAGAAATACCAAGGGTTCACTCTAAGCAAGGAGAGTCTGCTTTTAGCTACTATGCCAGCCACAGCTGGAACCAGCTTCCAGAAGAGATCAGATGTGCTCCTACAGTAGTCACTTTCAAATCCAGACTCAAAACACATCTGTTTACCTATGCATTTACTGAATGAGCACTGTGCCACTGCTCGTCCGACTGTTTTTACTGTATTTTATTTATTTTTATTTATTGTTTTTAATTATTCTTATTTCTTTTGATTATTTTAATTTCTACTATGTAAAGCACTTTGAATTACCATTGTGTATGAAATGTGCTATATAAATAAACTTGCCTTGCCTTGCCTATTAAGCTGCAGCTCATTTCACAATTACTTTTACAAATGAAATAAAACGCATATAATAATTTCTGATCATATCATTGCATTTGTGTTTGAATAATTCGTTTTTGACTTGAAACAGTTGCATATTAAACTTAAATTCAGCTTATCATTCCTATTTTGTTGTTTTTTGGGGGCGTGTTAGAGTGGGATTCTGTTAGGTGGTCCTCAGAAAAAAATTGGATGATAAAGTGGTTCTTGGGCTGAAAAAGTTTGAGAAACACTGGTCTAGACCATATCTACTTGCCTAAATGCATTGAGTTTCTGCCAAAGCAAAAATCAAGCCATAAGGTCAACAGATCTGCCTGCAGAGATCAGAAACAAGATTGTGTTGCAGCAAAGATCTGGGGAAGGCTCAGCAAGATAATGCAAGAGTGGCTTATGGATGACTCTGTGAATGTCTTTGACTTAGGGGCTGTTTACATGACACCGTTTTCAACAAAAAACCGAAAGACTTTTGTATGCGTTTGGCAGTTCATTTACACGACAACAGCGTTTTGGTGGCCTGAAAACGCAAACCTATATTAATTTCCGTGTAAACTACAAAAACGCGAATCTGTGAAAACGGTGACGTCATGCACATGCGTATTACGCGTTTAGTCTTTTTTGTTTGTTTGTTTGTTTGCAAATTAAAGTATACAGATATTAATAGTAAGAGGGGGGGGGGGGGGCATACGGACATCACATCATCACAAGTGGTTTTAAGAATTACACAAATCAACACAATATAACTTTTGTCATTATGAAAAAGTTAAGGTTTCTTACAAAAGACTCAATTATTGTATGTTTTTGACATTTTCCGAAAGGAAGTAAAAAGGGACTTTATATCAGAGGAGAACATTCTAAAATTGGGATTACAGTGAATGGTTCTGACATAGTGAAGATAAAATGTACCCAAAAGACAAAGCACGCCCATGCGCGTAGTCTTTCTTTACAAAGTGACATCTCCAACTAGCCTACTTGTCTGACATGCATAATACAGCGTTATTAGGTGTTTTCACAGATCTGTGTTGATGATATTGACAGCAATGATATTTACAGTGTTAACTATTTGGCACAAGCTGATTGGTTCAAGTTGCATCTGCAGACAATGAGCTTGCTGCTCAAAATTTAAATGGCTGGTTACCATTCATTATAGCAGTTTTGAGCATTCTTTTGGAGTTTGTCTAACGTTCAATGCTCAACTTGGTTTGCAGGCTGCTAAGCTAGCTAGTGCAGTATAGTTCGACTTTGCAGGCTGCTAAGCTAGCTAGTGCAGTGTAGTTCGACTTTTAGCTGCTTCTAAATGCTAGATAAAGTCTTCCTACACATTCAGGGGGGACTACGATAGAACTAAACATTAAATTACCATACCTCTCAATCTACAGATTCCAGCGTTTTTATCGTTGTTTTATTGTTGCTGTTGTAACTTTGACCGTCCTCCTGTTTCACGGAGCAGCAGCAGCAGGAGGTGTAGCATGCTCATCTCATGGGTCACCTAACCTGCATGGCCAAACATCCCTGAGCATAAATCAGCTCTCACAGCCTCCGTACGACCATTACTGTGTTAGTTAAAAATGTAAGTTGATCAGCTGTCATCATTGATTGACAGCATTTCTCTTGTTTCTTGTGTTGACGAATTTGACCAACTACCTATCAGATGGGTGGCCACAGGGGTGGCTCTAGTGTCTTATTAGGCTATGTGTGCCTGGGCCTACTTTGCCAAATGGCTTAACTCTATTGGCCTGTGACTATGTGCGCCTGGGTTACCACGCCGAATAGCTTAACTCTAGTGGCCTATGAATATATGTGTCTGAGCCGAAAGCTCAAACATATTCAATTAGAACGCGCATTATGTGTGTTTTTAACAAATGGAAACACGTTGCAAGCTAATAGAGATATAATAGAGAAAAGAACCCCCCCCCCCCTTTAAATACCTGAGCAAATAATATGATGATTTAGCATCGTTTGATAATCGCCATTGTCAAACCCTCTATACTCCCATTTGTAAACGTGGAGTCATTTGGACAACGGAAAACTAAGCTTTTCTGTGGTGTAAATCCATTAGCTACTAAAATTTCTTTGTCGTTGTCGAGAGCCCAATGCATGGTTGCATAGCAACGACAGACGCCATGGGAACATCGGACCGAATTTTACTATTAATAATAAAAGATAAGCTAATGTGCATTGTAAATATCAGTAATTTATCTTTTTTTACTAATTCTTTTTACAAAAATGATTTAAAGGCTGAAATATGTGAGGTTTATCTTTTTACAAAACCTTTTTTTTCAAAACTTTATTTGAACGTGTACATGTTAGTAGATAACATAAAAGACACTCCTTTAAAATCTGGCCATCATCTTTAATGTTATTATTTTAATGTTTATGTAAACAAAAAGTGCGCTCAAAGGGGGTCTCGCCCAGGGTGTTAATCAATGTAGAACCGCCACTGGTTGAATATTTTGTGTCCCCAACTAAACAAGCAAAAAGCAAAAGGCGACAGTGGCAAGGAACCAAAACTCCATCAGGTGACAGAATGAAAAAAACAACCTTGGGAGAAACCAGGCTCATTCACAGGGCGAGTAACTGTTCTCCTCTGGCCAACAAACGAACAGTGTATGATTATGACAAGTGCACATTCATTACAATTAAGTGCCCTTCTTTCTCACAAGGGTAGCTACAGTGAGGAACCAGCAAGAGTGTCAGGTTTATCACTGCCAGCTATTACAGAATATCTTCTCAATTATCCCAAACTGTAATAGAGTCACCAGATCAGCACACTCAGCCCACTCGTTCACTCTCCCCATTCTGATTCCCTGCACCTGCACATCATCATCAGTGCACACTATATAGACACTTCTCCTTCACTCCCTTGTCTGGTCTTGTCCCTACAAACACATACAGACTCTATCCTGATACCTACCTGTACCTATACTTACCCGCTTCAAGGATTCCTTACCCGCTTCAAGGATTCCTTATCCGAATTCTGTCTTCTGTCATCCATCTTCATTCATTCATCTTCAGCTACATGTCATCCTCCTACAGCCTGCTGCTCTCTCTCCATTCATCTACAAGACATGTATGATCATCCAGCTAAATCCTTCCTCCATTATGTCTCTCTGCCACACTCTCACCTGTCTGTATCACTGTTTGGATCCGTGCCACTGCTCAATAAAACTGTTTACATATCACTTACTTGTCTGCTTCCCTCTGTATAGTGACATATACATGGCTTTTGGTTCATGTTTGTTATGTAAGCTAAATAACTTTGTTTTGTTTTTTTAAGACCTCATTTAGTATTTAGTAAAAGTTTTCATGGGGTCTTTCAGAAATGTGCTAACCTGGCTTTAAATACATTTAGTAGCGAACTAACCTGCTCCATGTTCTAAAGAGCACCACACCACTAACATTTCCATAGGCCAGGCATTTTGGGTCTCTAAGAATGAGTGGGTAGTTTCACAGCTAGCTGAGGAAAGTTATTTATTTAGATAAAAACATGGAAAAAAGCAAGATACAGGCTCACAAACAACTCTTTCAAAGTGTGTGTAATGGTGGATAAATCTCTTAAAGGGTTAGTTCACCCAAAAATCATTTACTCAATTTTCTGAAGAGACAAAATTGCTTTATACACTGAACAGATTTAATTTAGGATTTTTTTTCACATAATCATTGATTCGTGAACATAAACAGAAGCTCAACTGAACCTCCTTGACATGCGAGAACAAACCTCATTGGTTCTTGCGTAAACGTGCTGCACAACACACGAGAATGAACCTCATTGGTTCTCGCATGTAAAAACAAACATGCTTGAGCTTCCGGTTTTCATAACTGATGTGTGTGTGTGTTGATGAATGTTTAAATGTGAATAAAAGCCTAAATTAAATCTGTTCAGTGTATAAAGTGATGTGTCTCTTCAAAAAATATGGACTAAACCCCAGTGTATAAAGTGATGTGTCTCTTCAAAAAATATGGACTAAACCGCTCGATTAATATGAATTAATTTTAAGATCTCTTTATGAAATTTTTGAAGCATCAAAGTGGTAGTTGCATAGCTGTCAATGGAGGGGCCGAAATTACTCAGATTTGATTAAAAAAAATCTTCATTTGTGTTCCGAAGATGAATAAGTCAGGTTTGGAACAACATGAGGTTGACAAAATGATGACAGAATTTTCAATTTTGGGTGAACTAACCCTTTAAGATTTTAATCTATCTATGTCAGAATCTTAAGCATTAGTATGCTAGAGAACATTTCTGTGTTGACAACACATAGTGTTAACAGCTGGCCAGCCCTGCAGTTGTTTACAAGGATCCACATTAGGCTTTCAACATACAACCAGCATATCTGACCTTTTCTTAAGAGTCAGTCTTCCACTTGGCTTGGTGACCTTTTACAGTGTGGGAGAATGTTTGGACCACAGTGTTTCTGTTCAGTTGTTAATGTCTTCTTACTGGAATCTTTAGATAATTCCCAACTATACTACAATTTTTGAAAATAAGAAAAACACAAATAAAAGACAAACTCTCGACAATTAATTGCAAACAGAAAATAAAAATATGGACATTTTAACCAGGAGTGGTTCTAGGTGACTATTATAATAATTATAATAATTTGCCAAGCAGCATTTTAAACTTCACTGGATTCACTGCTAAAATTTAAATGCAGTTGTCAGTCCTGAAAACTGAAAACAAATAAATAAAGCATTTATTTAAATTGTGAATATTCAGAAAGTTATTGGTCATTGTAATCTGAAGCTGTCAATAATTTCAGCGCAAGCTTGTGGGTTCTGCATTTGCACAAAACCTTTCTTTACAATTCTTTACCTATATAGGCAAATCATTTTAGAGGCAAATAAAAGATTCACTGCAATGTAGTCAGCTTCCTTTTTTGTCATTAGGTTTGTAGATTAGGATTGTTGTCCCTGCAGCCATTCCATAGAACAAGTAGCTATAAAGGTGACCATTATTATAATATTTTAAATGGATAGTTTGCCCAAAAATGAAAATTTGCTGTTATTGTTTTTTTTATTAATTTGAACAGTAAAGAAGATTTTTAGCTGAAACCTTGGTCCTTTGTGATTTGTATGATTCAAGTCAATGACTAAAGTAACTTTGAGAGTAAAAAATAAAACAAATTACAGGCAAAACAAAATAAATACCTGTGACTCCTGACGATTCATTGAGGGTCAGATGAAGCGAAACAATCGGTCTGTGCAAGAAACTGCACAGAAATTATTCACAACATTATTACCTGTAATCCACAGGCTCGGCAAATGGTCCTGAACGTGTACACGATAGTCTGCAGCGCAAGATTCATGTCACTTGAGGGTATTGTGAAAGAGTGAACACCCAATACAGTGGTGTGACATGCTCTCCCCCAAGGGGACTTGCCCTCAGGCCGCTGAACGTCATAGCATCAGGGCTTAAGTTAAATGCTCTGTTTGGCACCCTGAACAGCTCACTGGCTGGGAAAAGCCAAACTTTGCAACCATGGGACTGATTGCAAAATGGGGAAAACTACTGTAACATTCTCAAGTGTTCCAAATCCCTCTGAAAAGGGTGGATGATACCACACTCTGGCTGCTGAGTGGAAATTGGTAGAAACCCTAATTCACCCGAGATTGCTGTTCACCAAAAAACCATTGGAGGCAGGGTTAACAGACAATCTCCTTAAGGTGTACTGAAATGAAGAAACTCACTGTTGGTACACTTCGTCCGTGAATGTGAACCTAAGGTACTTCAAGATACAACCTCTGTGCTCTTTTCAATGCCCTAAAAACTTGCTGACAGGAAACAACTTTGAAAAATACCCTCCGAAGAGGGGGCAGGTGCCGCACTCCTCTAGCATTGCTTGTTATAATCACGCCGGAGGCTGCTTCTCTCCAATACATGGAAAGTGGCGGGTTAGCAAAACAGCTCCTTGAGGGCTTTGAATAAGGGCAAGCACCCATTTTATTGTGGTGTTACACAAATATCCCCAGAGGGAGTTTGTCCTGAGGCCATTAAATGGCATAGCGTCAAGGCTTGAGATATGAAAGGTGAATTGCTCTGTCCGGTGCCCTGAAACAGCTCACTTGCCGGAAACAGCCTGAACTTCGAAACCAGGGGACAACCTGAAAAAGGTAGAGCCTGGATTTCTGGACCTGGACTGTTCCCTGCAGGTGGAATGACCTGCCTAACTAAATCCGAGTTGCTAAGTTCGTAGCCATTTTCAAGAAACAGCTTAAGACTCATCTTTTCCGGCAACACTTGATCCATTAATATTAACTCTTTCTTTTCCCTTCTATTCTATATCTATAAAAAATACTTTCATATTGCTCTCCTATTGTTAGTTTGATTACATCTATTGCTATACTCATTTATAAGTCGTTTTGGAAAAAAAGTCTGCTAAATGAAATGCATGAAAATCACACACAAATCTGGGGTCATCGGGATCTTTGAACCTAAAGAGGTTAAACTATACAAAGTGTGGCGACCGGGTTCAGAGACAGGGACGGCAAATAAATAAACGAACTACGCCACCCCGGGGGCTTGCTACCAGGGAATTGCTCTAAACAAACTAGGAGCACACATGGCTCACAGGCTCGTATCAGTTGGAGTCAGGCATGAGACATTGGTGAGGTATACAAACAATAAAAACACTTTTATTAATTAAAATGAAACAAACAACCACCAACAAGAAGGATATTCAAAATTGGACACTTCTGGCGACGGAAATTGGGGTCGGCAGCTGAAATCACTCAACCCAAGGGGCCTCCCTATTCTCCTAAAAAAAAGAAACAAAGAAAACCACAAACACACGTGCACTCACACCGCACTCGGTCGAACACCTCCGTGTGGCACAGCAAACACTCCAAAATACCATCACCAAGATGAGGAGGACTGCCGTCCTTATTTTCCTTGCCGCCCCAGGCCTACAATAAAGAACACACTCATAAGACTCATACACCACAATAAAAAACTTCAACAATAAATGGACACAAAGAGGGAACAAAAAAAATAAATAAATACACAAAAGCAATTGTTAGGCCCAAACGCAGTGTTCATCTCAAAACAGTATGATAACAAACATACTCATCACATAAATTAAGCACGTTATTATAATAAACAGCACGTTATTAAAGCACCACGAAACTCATCCGCTTAATCGGAAGCTCACACAACAACGAGTGCCGCTGAGTGTACGCCAATTAATGCCCCTGTCCACTACAACAAAGTTGTCAATATCACCCGGTGCCACAGGAATCACTTGCAACAGAGTCGCTAGCCTGCAGCTCTTACCTCTCAAGCTCTTGCACACCATGCCGGAACGACAACAATGACATGACATCACGTGTAATGCCCTCACAGGTAACGCGCACATTTATCCTAATTTATAGTCCCCATAAGGTCCATCATTCGAATTTTGCACCCACGCAAAGCGGACTTTTCCCTCCACAGACGGACGCTGGCAATCTAGGGAATGAACTTGCGCTCCCTGGGCGGGCGTGTTCCGCGCGCAAACAATCCTTGGTGCTATTTTGCAGTTCCAGAAAACAATTGCGCCACTGACCAGAAAAAAAAATAGTCTTAAGTCAGCGGCGTGTTGCACGTACATTCAGATGCTATTTTAAGCTTGCATGCTTGGCCATAATACAGAGTGTGAACAACGTGCATACGCTGTAGATGATTCTCTCATCTACACAGATGCATTTTCCTTTTTGCAAATGTTACATTATTATAAGGAAAAATATTAAAACACGAGAGAAATCATTGTTGTGTCCATGACGATGGGAAAAATAGGCATAAAGCTTACACATTTACCTAAATTATTATATGCATGTTTAACCGAAGCTAATTTGGGTGGGTTTGTCCCATCCCCAATGTCACTTCTCTTTCTTTTACAGCCCTGACGAGAACATCGATTTCCTCGGCTGTGAACCGATTCTGAAGTGCGCCTGATAAATGCGCCATTATAATAGTATTGCGCCATGGAACAAGCGCACCTCATTCATCATGCTCTTAAAGGGAATGTGATATGACACTCTTATTGGTTTGTTTCCCGTTACGGCCAACCCACACCTATGAATAATGAAGCTACTTCAGACCAACCCCTTTTAGATTTGCGTCGAGCTCAAGAGTCATTTATCCGGCCGCTTAAATAGCAACAGAGCCGAGATCCGCCCACAAAGTTACTTGCGCTTTGCGCTTGACACTTGCGTTTCAGATCGTTAAAATAGGGCCCAAAGAGTCTTCAGTTCATCATATGTGGCATGAAATCATTGCATAACAGACTATTATATGATTGAGCACAAGATCATCACATGCTTCTTTGACGAAGCATCAGACTCAATGAGATCCATTTGCAGCTTTTATTCAGAATAGTCAGACAGGCAGGATTATCAACAGCAAACAGGGCAATGGAGACAATGCAGAGACAAACCAGATTAACAGGCAGAGGTCGGGGCAGGCGGCAAGAAGCAAGGTCCAATAAACAATCCAAGTCGGGGCAGACAGAGAACAATCAGAAACAGGATAAACAGTCCAAGGTCCGAGTACAAAGAAAATGCGATAGAAATGCAAGGAGCCAAACGACACCAGGGTCTTCTGAAACTCCTCAGTGAGTGTGGGGTCAAGGATATCCCTAGAGTTGACCCAGGATTGCAAACCCCCCCAGTCGACCAGATACTGGAGGATGTTGCCCCGGCACCTGGAGTTGAGCAACTCATGCACACTATACGCCTCCTCGCCATCAACCAGGATAGATAGGGGAGTCTGTGATGTGGCTCTCTCCTCCGGCAGGTTTCAGAAAGGAAACATGGAAAGTGGGAGAAATACGATAATTAGCAGGTAGGTCTAATCGAAATGATACAGGAGAAATCTGTTTAACAATTTGGAACGGACCAACATACATGGGACTGAGTTTGCGGCATGGAAGTCTGAGTCTTAGGTCTCTGGTGGAAAGCCAAACCCATTGACCGGCGTTGTGCTCAGGAGCAGATCGGAGGTACTCGAGATTCTTGTGGTCAGTGAGAATGATAAATGGTTGAGTTGTCCCCTCCAGCCATTGTCACCATTCTTCTAGGGCCAGTTTCATGGCCAACAGTTCACGATTGCCTACGTCGTAGTTACGTTCAGCGGATGTTAATTTTCAGGAAAAGAAAGCACATGGGTACATCTTCGCTGGATTACCTTGACGTTGTGATAATATTGCTCCTACCCCGTGTTGGAGGCATCTACTTCCACAATTGTCTTACGGGATCTGGATGTTGGAGGATGGGAGCTGATGTGAATAGAGTTTTTAGTTTATCGAAAGCTTGACGTGACTCTGGACCAGTTCTGACGGGTAGTGTGACGTTTAGTCATAGCGGTTAAGGGAGCGGCAACAGTCCTTAAGTATCTGACAAAACACCTGTAGACGTTTGCAAACCCCAGGAAACATGGCAAATTCATGAGAGATGAAGTTCCCAGTTCCTCCCGAATCTATTAGAGCAGTGGTTGAAATTGCTTTATTCAGGATAAGCAGAAGAACTGGTACTGTGAAACTGGATGCCTGTGTGTTATATTTGGCATTGGTACTCACCGACTGAGAGTTAGATGAAGGACGAACTGGGCACGAAGATCTCATGTGTCCTGACTGACCACAATAAAGGCATAGATGATTCTGCATTCGACGTTCGCGTTTTTCAGATGTGAGGTGAGTGAATCCTAGTTGCATGGGTTTGTGTGCGGTGGTGGTTTCATGAAAGTAGCGGGGTGGTGCTCGGACTGAACATCGAGAACGGATTAGATTATCTACTTGAATGTCAAGGTCAATATATTCGTATTTTACCTTCATCCCGGCAGGCTAATTCAGACTGTAATCCAGTGTTTAAGCGCTTCCTGAATAGTCTTCAGTGTGTCCTCCACCCAGTTGGTTTGAGCTGCGAGAGTACGGAATGTGAGAGCGTACTCGGCAGTTGTTTTCCTTCTAAGATCTAACAGCTGCCCGCCGGTATTCCCTCTTTTAGTGGAATGTTCGGAAACATAGCAAAATTGTTGGAGAAAATCCTTGAAGGTGGAAAATGACGACCCATCCGGTCTCCATACAGCTGTGGCCCACTCTAAAGCTCTTCCAGTGAGTAATGAACAGACAAACGCTATTTGGCCAGAATCAGTAGGGTAAAGTGACGGTTGATGATCAATGAAGAGTGTGCACTGTAACAGAAAACCTTTGCACTTCATTGGGGTCCCGTCAAATTTTTCAGGGAATGCAAGTCGAGGGTTGACTGGAGAACTCAAATTTCATTTTGACATTTTGTAGTAGATCGGCGGGGGCGTTCATTGATGACACACGGAGACTCTGTAGAGCTTGAACAAGCTCCTCGGTGAGAGACGTGAGATGGCTCAGCGGAGATGATGCAGTGCCAACTGTGAAGCTTTTGCTGATAGTTCTGTAGATAGCTACATGACTGCTGCTGGATCGATTGGTGGTGAAGTCTTCTGTGACGAAGCATCAGACTCAGTGAGATCCATTTGCTGCTTTTATTAAGAATAGTCAGACAGGCGGGATAATCAACAGCAGACAGGGCAATGGAGACAATGCAGAGACAAACCAGATTAACAGGTAGAGGTCGAGGCAGGTGGCAAGGTCCAATAAACAATCCAAAGTCGGGTCGGGCAGAGAACAGTCAGAAACGGGATAAACAGTCCAAGGTCAGAGTACAAAGAAAACAAAGGAATAAACGCTCAGAAATGATGGCCAGGGCAAATCAAGACTTTGCAGAGAGGTGATGTGTGGAAGTGGCTTTTATGTGTGTGTGTGAATGAGGTGCAGTTGTGTGCGCAATCAGTCCCAGGTGAGAGGCATGATGGGAATTTGCATTCGGTAAGAATGATTTAATATTTCGGAGACAGATCCCTTCAGTGGTGCGGAGGAGGCGGTACGGGAGCCTCCTCTGTAACAGATTCTCTCTATGGCTACTCATCATATGTTAGCGCACACACGGTTGAATACATCTAATGGCAGAGCGAGAAGTTAGTTATTATAATAGTAGAATAAAAATGGCTGTATTATACTTGTTTAATTTATATTCTGATTTCTTAAAATCTTCCATGTGGCATGCGATGCAAATCCCACATGCCGATGTGCATTGGCTTGTTCTGTTACCACTCAAAAGTTATTGGGCTCTTAGGCGAGGTCCCAATTCGTCAGTCAGTGACAATAATGTCTCAATTCCTTCTTTCAGTGAATGGGCGTCACATTAGTAACCTAAATGTTCTTACTGAAACAACTCAAGATCAGTTGCACACAGCCAGAGAGAGAGAAAGGGGAACACCTGTCTAAACTTGAGTCAAACTGGAAGCGTAATCCTCACCCTGCCTCTAAAAATGCGGGATCCAAGCCGAGAGGTTACTTTCAGAGTGGGTAGAGAAGACAAGAGATATGGGAACACCCGTTTCATACTCCACTTCTATCTCATGATGAAAGCCACCACGCCGTCTCAGCAGACATGGGAATGACTCTGATCAATCGAGAAGAGAGCCAGGAGTGAAGCTTCCTCATCGTGAAAAGCTCACAATTCGAGGGCTGACCGAGCGTGCTCCACTCGCAAATACATAACACACTGACAATGCATGTTATCCCAAGTAATAAAGTGGGAGCATGGCAACGCACAAATCTTAGCATTTAGCATTACCATTTCTGCTGGCAATACTGTCTTAAACAAAGAGTGAGACAAACAATATGAAAATATCACAAATGCAAATAGATGTCACGGTATGGTTGAACGGGGACAAGGATACAAAAGCAGGTTAAGGTGATGTTTATTAAATAATACAAAATAAAGACAAGCTACAACTAAAACAACCCCCGAGGGGGAAAACAAGAAAGGCGGAAACAGGAAACATTGACAACGAACCAGCACAGGACTACAAACACAGGGAGGCTAAATAGGGGAACAAACAAAGGAGGGTAACGAGCAGGACAGGTGGGACAAATTAACCAATAATCAGATAACAAGATGGGAGGGGCTAGACAATCGACAGGAGAGCAACATGGCACAAGGGAAACACATGACAAGCCATGTGCTCACAATAAACAGAACTAGAACACAAACACATGACAAACTGGCAATGTCAGAGCTGTCACCCACTAAGATAAAACCAGACAAAAGTGACAGAACCCTGACAATAGACAAGTGGCTTCCTGAAGACTAAGAGCCTGGAGATTCCATGATGTAGGTGTAATTTTTATGGTCTTGCTGACGAGGTACGCTACATCACCTGAACTCATGTCAGATAATCAAGATTGGCGTGTTTTCACACATGCTTCAGACACCGGTTACACAAAAGCATTCTCATAGTGGCAACTCCATGATGCAGCACTGAGCGACGAGGAACCTAGTGAGCTAGAGCTAAATATCTTCTGCGTAGCGACTTATTCAAATGCCTCTGATTGCCCGTTGTGTTCAACAGATTAGTCTGTGATTGGCTACAATACTCAATGATACAAAAGCACATTGTACAGTTGGTAGTCAACCAGAAAGCCTATTACCACCACGGCAAAAATAAACCAGTCGCGTTTCAAAGTCGTTTGTGAAATGACCGCCAGGTGGCACAAAGTGACATTTACCAAACCCGCTGCAATTCTGAAATGTAAGTGGAGCTGTAAACTGATATATCTCTGTTTGTAGGCTATCTGTTTATTAGCCTATTTACAAAAAAAAAACACAGCACAAGGTCTTAAAAAACTTTTTATTTCAACAATAATGAGACTGATATGTAAAAAATAAACAAACGTGACATGTTCTCTCTCATGTGCGCGGACACTGCAGGAAAAGGAAACTTCTGGGTGTTTTTCAAACTCAATTTGTAGGCTAGTCGAGTGGTCTAATTTATTTAATATTTAATAATCTAGGAAGCTAGATGCGTGTACGCTATATTTGAAACGGTTTTATGTCTTGCATTTTATCTCAAAAGAATGTCATTTTAAAAATATGGAAATTAGCCTAAACAAGTTAAAATTGTATTGCTGCCACAATAATGACCCATTTAAAATTTGTATGTTTTTCTCTCTTTCTCCTTTTCGTTCGCTGAGGTGGAGCGTTGATGAAAATTTGTTCTTGTGGCGCAAGTTATAGTACGGTGCTCGAAAAAAGGATCAATCAAATCAAAAAGGATTTAAACAGTGAATTTTGAAGTTATCTCTTCTTGTAAACTCAGAGATGTGGATTTGGATGGCAACTAAATTAGCACATGACCGTAGTGTCTGTCAAAAACAGTAGGTAATTTGGCTGGGGATTTTTACGTGGGTTGTGGGAGAAAAACACTGACATTTTGGATTCAGACGGCAATAAAATCATCGACTAACCTGTAAATGTTGAAAATACATTACGACCCCATGAGAAACAATTACCGTCCGAATAGGACTTTTGAAACAAAATACTTTGAAAGATATACATTTTAAATGGTGTCTGATGTTGATTTGGACTTTCAACAAAAACATTTTTTTTCTAAAATCCTTTTTTCTTCTTCTAAATCTTCTTTCGCGCTCTGCAGTATAACAAAATGCATGAACATTCGAAAGGACATGATGGTGTGTAAATTGTGAATATTTTTATTTTGTATTATTTCTTTAAATCACTACATCATGGATGTGAAGTACGTGAATAATTTTACATCATTGAGGGATTAATTGTGGGAATTTGTCCTTTACTAAAATAAAATAGTAATAGTAAAATTTTAGTAAGATAATGTTAAACCCTTTTCACTAGCTCACATAATGCTTGTTTTTGGCCAGACACACACACAGAGTACTTTTTTTTTTTTTTTTTTTTTTTTTTTACCATTTTAACCTAAGTAAGCCTAATGTTTTTTTATACTTCTACATTACATTGTGTCAGTTTGGAAGACTGCTTTTAGATTTTTGGCTATATTGTGGGAGTTAACAGTGCATGGCCCAGAAAGAGTTGCTGTTGCTGATGCAGAAAGAGTTAATGTTTTTATGCAGAAAGAGTTAATGTCTCCTGGCAGCAGTATACAGTAAAGGTATTTTTGAGTCGCTGATTTGCATCTTTATCGCTATAGAAACATGCTAGGGTGTTAAAACCACTAAAGTGTGCATACATTTTGCAAGGTCATCTATTTTTTAATGTAAGCAATCACTGAGTCTGGAATAGAGGGAAAGAAATCACATTATAAAATACATTCGATGATAAATAAGCATCTCTAATACAGTTTTTTTTATTTGATGAAATACAATTTTTGTTATGTGCAATGCATGGCATACATATGAAAACAGTGATCCATTCTCCAGTATAGTGAATTCTCCAGACATCTGTCATTATATTGCCGAGAGGCAATACTGATCGAAATTCAGTTTATGTTGATGTGTTAGTAATTAGAACTAGCATTTCTTTATCATCAAAATATCTATGCAGCGTAGACATTATTGCCATTTGAATAGACACCAAGTTAAGTGGAAGGCTTGTTTGTTTATTTATTATTATTATCATTATTATTATGTGGAAGATGTGTTTTTTTCCACAGAGGAAGACAAAACAAAAAGGTTGTTTTAAAATGCAGACTCTCTCATATCCTCCAGCTGACAATGTCCGTCTCTCTTGGAATCCTGTGTTTGAACAATGGTGTTTTTATATACCCAGATTTCATAACAGATTAGAGTGTGTGTTCGCTCTTTCAAAAGACCTATTCTGACATGCGTAACACAAAAGCCCCTGGCATATTCCAGCAGGAGGTATCTAGTATGTCTGTTGCAAGGAATGATGTTTATATTAAAGTCAATAACTGATTTTACTCCTCAAAATCTGAAGTACTGCTGTGTGAAAAAGGATGATTAATGAGGGAAAAAGTTGGTTCTATCTGTCAGGTATTGATCGGATCATAAAAAGTTGCATACCAGAATGGAGCCAGGTGGTTAAAACAAAGTGGGATGCAAGTTTCTGGGGCAGAGCAAGTTCTTCCACAATAGCCCTATTCATATGTTAATTGATTTTTCATGTTGACATCTGCTGCACCTCAGTGATAAAAGTCATGCATTCGGATGGCGATTTATTCACGGTGGAGGAGCGAGTTTTTTGATGCTACGAACCCAGGTGTGCGCTGCTCACCTGGTCAGTCGCATAATTGTCTGCTGTAAATAAAATATATGTTTAGAATAATTAGAATAAATTCATATGTAATTTAACAATAGGAAAAAATGTCCCATATATTGTTTACTTTTTTTACTCTCCTGTATATCCCAAAGTCACCCCCCTCCGGTCCCCACTCAACTCAGCCCAGCTTTCTTACCTGTACATCAGCGTTTCTTTCTTTCTATTGTGCTTGAGATCCCTCCTACTGCTGATCTTGCTCCTTCCTTGTAGTTCAGTGGCATATACCCTTGATGTGACCTAACCACAATCTCCTAACCACAATCTCTAACTGCAACCCGACCATACGCGCCAACCCGTTTGACTAAGGCTGTCGAAGCCCCACTGTCGTCGTTAAAGCAGGTCCAGTGGCAACGGTTCTGTATGGCATACTACCTACCGCAAAACACAACAGTATCTGTCCAACACAAATCCTCATTGCTGAGGATCCGTGTTGGACAGTACACGGGATTGTAATAACTATGCAAACTATACAAATAATCCAACAGACTATTCAAGTATTCTTCAAAACCGTAGTGTGGCGGCCTGTACACAGCCAGCCAGAATCTTGCTGTCTCACAGCCAGTTGCTGCTCCTCTCTGCTGCTTCAGATAAGTTCTTCACTGTGCAATGCAACTCTTGGCCACTAAATCCGACGTCTCTGAGAAACCGGGTTGTAGAGTGTGCCACAAGTCCTCGACAACCCACTTCCACTAGATTAACCCGGACTCTCCATCCTCGCTGTTCTGCTTCAGTGGCTAGATGAGCATACTGCAGTTTCTTCCTCTCATACGCCTCATCTACAGCATCCTCTCATGGCACTGTTAACTCTATTGGCATGATGATCCAGACCACAAGACAATATCTGGTTGAAGGTTAGTGGTGGCAATCTCAGGTGGAAAAATAAGCTGTTGATCAACATCTGCCAGCATTTTCCAGTCGCTAGCAGCTTCCAGTTGTCCTGGCCGAGAATTGGTCTCAACACCTTTTCTTGGTGGTTGCTCTCCTGGGCGGAGGAATATTGTAAATTAACTAATTCAAAAATATAATTATATTGTTATAGCTCTTTATAGGAACACCTACCACTTTTTACTGTGTTGAAGACTTCAATTATACATATCTTACGTAAAGTATACGTGGATGCAAGATGCAAGTAAAATGATCTCTTTATTGGAAACAAGCAATATAAGTCCAAAACGCTGCAGACAGCAGGAGAATGTGACGCAGGGACTTCGATGGGTAATCCGGAGTGATGAGTGATGGTCAGAGTGTAGAATGTCCCGGAGAATCCCGTGTAGAATCCGCAACGGAACAGGAAACAGGAATCCAGCACGACACGAAGAACTCAAAGCAGACCCGAGAACACACGAGGAGAACAGGAACAGGTAACAACACAAGGAAGCTCCAACAACGATCTGACAAACACAAGACGAAAGACAAGGCATTAAGTAGGCTGGCTGATGGAATGCAGCTGGCGCTGATGAGAGAATCAGGTAATCAGCGGTAACGCCCACACGAAACAATCAGCACGCACACCACACATAAGACGAGAGACAGTGGATCCAACAACCGTGACAGTACCCCCCCTCCTAGGAATGCCTCTTGGCGTTCCCCAACGAACCTACGTGCCAAATATAATCATCGATAAGGGAGTAATCCAGGATGTCCCTAGCAGGTACCCAACTTCTCTCCTCCGGACCGCAACCTTCCCAGTCCACCAAGTACTGGAATCCGCATCCCCTCCTTCTCGAGTCCAGAATACGGTTTACCGAATATGTCGGTTCCCCATCTACGAGTCACGGCGACCGAGTCACGGCGATTAATGTGTGAATGAAACACGGGTTTAATCTTGGATACATGAAAGGCTGGATGAATTCTCCTGTACACCGGAGGAAGTTTGAATCGGACTGCCACCGGACTAATGATCTTGGTGACAGGGAATGGGACAATACATTTGGGAGCTAACTTATTAGATACTGAACGGAGCAGAATGTTCTTGGTAGAAAGCCACACTTTTTGACCTACGACGTATAAGGGAGGCTTCGACCGGTGGTGATCGGTCTTAGCCTTGGTGCACACCCCAACCTGAAGAAGAGTCTCACCTCAAAAAATGAGCCGCCTTCGAGAACCTGTCCACTACAGTCAAAACGACCGTCTTACCCTGGGAGGGTGGGAGGGCGGTAATAAAATCTAGTGCAATGTGGGACCAGGGTCTCGAAGGGACAGACAGCGGTTGGAGTAACCCATTTGGGGGTCCATTGGAAGTCTCACCAGTGGCACAAACCGAACAAGTCAAAACAAAATTGCGACTGTCGTGAGCCATCAATGGCCACCAGAATCGTTGCTTGACCAAAAATTTGGTGCGATTGGATGACACGCAACGTTGGAACAATTCCCCCACTGAATGACGTCGGACCGTAACCCCTCCGGCACAAACAATTGATTCGGTGGACCACCGGGCGGAGGTGTTACGCCTTCTAGGGCCGTCCTGACCCTCGATTCGACCTCCCATGTAAGAGTGGAGACCATTAATGTCTCGGGTAAAATACACTCAGACGGGTGTTCAGAAGGATCATAATACGCAAAAAATAATCGAGTTTGACATTCTTGGAACCCGGGCGGTACGAGAGAGAAAAATCAAATCGTCCGAAAAAAAGTGCCCACTGAGCCTGTCTGAAGTTAAGTCTTTTAACAGACCTGATATATTCAAGGTTCTTATGATCAGTTCAAACGATAAAAGGTACCCCCGACCCTTCTAATCAATGACGACATTCTTCCGACGCTTACTTGACTGCCAACAATTCTCTGTTACCAATGTCATCATTACGTTCGGCGGATGATAAACAATGGGACAAAAATGCGCAGGGATGCATCTTGTCGTCTGTGGAAGAACGTTGAGACAGAACTGCACCTACCCTCACCTCTGACGCATCGACCTCAGTAGTTATTACCGGACACCATGTGTCAAAATGATTGATGACTTCCGGTTGACCTTTGACCTTTTCCGGCCCCGCCTTTTCCTGGTGTGCATCCGTTATCTATAGATAAGGATTGACCTATTGACCCCACCCATCCAATCGATGTGTTTTGAGAGATTGTGCATCCGGCGTCTATTGTTAAGGGTCAAGTAGTTGACCCCGCCTATCCGATCAATGAAATGTTTTGACCATCTGGCCTCTATTGATAAGGGTTGTGGTGTTGAGCTATCTGATCAATCAACTGTTTTGGCATTCCAGAGGCCATAGTGGTTTCAATGTGATGTGGGTAATGTGAGAGGAAAAAAGTCAGTGTCACCGGGGGTCCCTCTGTATGTGTGTCACAGACGCTCCCCCTACCTCTGCTCTGGCCTCTATTGATAAGGGTTGTGGTGTTGAGCTATCTGATCAATCAACTGTTATGGCATTCCAGAGGCCATTGTGTTTTGCTGTGTAATGTGAGAGGAAAAAGTCAGTGTCACAGGCTGTCCCTCTGTATGTGTGTCACAGACGCTCCCCCTACCTCTGCTCTGGCCTCTATTGATAAGGGTTGTGGTGTTGAGCTATCTGATCAATCAACTGTTTTGGCATTCCAGAGGCCATTGTGTTTTGCTGTGTAATGTGAGAGGAAAAAAGTCAGTGTCACAGGCTGTCCCTCACCTCCCCTCTCTATATGTGTCACAGACACTCCCCCTACCTCTGCAAGTGTGGCATTCCAGAGGCCATTGTGGTTTCCTGTGTAATGTGAGAGGAAAAAAGTCAGTGTCACCGGGTGTCCCTCTCCATGTGTGTCACTGACGTTCCCCCTACCTCTGCAAGTGTGTCACGGGGGTTCTTGCCTACCCCTCCATGTCTGCTCTGATATCTGAAACAATGTTACATAAACAGGGTCTATCGTTTAAAATATTATTCAAATGAAAGCAGAGTTGAAAAACATACTGGTCTTTATAAATGTTTATAAAATAATTTAACTACAGTTGAAAACGTATAGTTTAAATGATGTAAATGAAATGTTTATAAAATAATTTAACTACAGTTGAAAACGTATAGTTTAAATGATGTAAATGAAATGGTTATAAAATAATTTAACTAAGGTTGAAACATACTATTCTTTATAAATGTATAAATGAAATGGTTATAAATAATTTAACTAAAGTTGAAACATACTATTCTTTATAAATGTATAAATGAAATGGTTATAAATAATTTAACTAAAGTTGAAACATACTATTCTTTATAAATGTATAAATAAAATGGTTATAAATAATTTAACTAAAGTTGAAAACATATAGTTAAAATGGTGTAAATGAAATGGTTATAAAATAATTTAACTAAGGTTGATCGTTTAAAATATTATTCAAATGAAACTAGAGTTGAAAAACATACTGATCTTTATAAATGTATAAACGAAATGATTATAAAACAATTTAAGTTGAAAACGTAGTGTTAAAATTGTATAAATGAAATGGTTATAAAATAATCTAACTAAAGTTGAAAACATACAGTTAAAAGAGTATAAATGAAATGGTTATAAAATAATTTAACTGTATGGTTGAAACATGCAGTTAAAAGTTGTAAAACAAAAAAAACAGTGTTTCTCACGAATGAGTTTACAATGTCTATAATACTAAACAGTCGTGACTACAGTGTCTATAAAAGTAAAAGCACCGTGTCTCTATGTATGCTTATCAGTGTGTGTGTGTGTGTGTGTGTGTGTGTGTGTGTGTGTGTGTTTGTGTTTGTGTTTGTGTGTGTGTGTGTGTGTGTGTGTGTGTGTGTGTGTGTGTGTGTGTGTGTGTGTTTGTGTGTGTGTGTGTGTGTGTGTGTGTCACGGTGTCAAAGCAGTAAACAACCTATCTCTGATACACACGGATGAATAGGTATTTGTTTGAAAACACAAATGCGGACATTTACCAGTCCGTTTGACAGCTTGATTATATTACGAGACTACGGTTTGCTATCTGGTCCGTAACGATAGCGATAGCGACATCCTGGATGCGAAGTTATTCCTTATGCAATACCTCCATCTAGTGGCGAAAGAGTACTGTTTTTCACCACGTGCTACAGGTGTATAAATAAAGCTTGGATTCCAGCCAAACGCTAAAAACATTTGTCAACCACGCTAGTCTGCCGAGTATCAACGAACACCGTCGCCAAGATGCAAAAAAGTAAGTGTTTATATGTTATATTAATATACTGTTTTTATACATTAGGAATAATTTATTACTGGTTTAATCATTGGTCGAGTAGTTGTTGGAGTTATAGAATTGTTTTATCTAAAAAGATTGTTTTAACTATATTATTTTGATCTGATGTTTTTAACTCTATGCTATTGTTAGCTTTTACCAGTTATTTGTATCGGCTATCTGTTATTTTTATCCGCTGTCTGATGTTTTTAACTGCTTTATCTGCCATTGCACCCATTATCTGCTATCTGCTATTTTTATCCGCTGTCTGGTGTTTTTAACTGCTTTATCTGCCATTGCACCCATTATCTGCTATCTGCTATTTTTATCCGGCGGTTGATGATGCTGGATGCATTGGTTAAAATCTCTATCATTGTTACGATATTAATTTTATACATACCCATGGCTTTTATTATGAAAAGACTAGGCCTGCCTTAATTTAGGTTGAGTGTATAGTTAGCATGCTACAATGTTTTTCTATGTTCGACAATAAACAGAGACAAATATTTTTTTCTTACCTTAATCGTATCCCATATACTAACGCGACTGTAGACCGATCTCATTTCTGCAGTCTACATAGTTCTGAAGTTAGATTGGTTTGTTTTCGCGATGTTTTAAAACCTAAAAGCATGTTTTAACACTGTCTGAAAGTTAATGTTGTTGTTGTTAGTGTTTTAAAACTGCCGCCACATAGCATCCCTTAGCCACGGACATGTGTGTACTTCATCCTGATTTGCGAAATAGGTGCATCTTGTGGTTGTAACTGGTATGACATGTTGATTTGTGAAATAGGTCCATCTTGTGGTTGTAACTGGTATGACATGTTGATTTGTGAAATAGGTCCATCTTGTGGTTGTAACTGGTATGACATGTTGATTTATGAAATAGGTCCATCTTGTGGTTGTAACTGGTATGACACGTTGATTTGTGAAATAGGTCCATCTAGTGGTTGTAACTGGTATGACATGTTGATTTGTGAAATAGGTCCATCTTGTGGTTGTAACTGGTATGACACGTTGATTTGTGAAATAGGTCCATCTAGTGGTTGTAACTGGTATGATATGCTGATTTGATTTTAGGATCGATAATCTTTTTTAACATAATTATTTTAATTCTTCTCATTTATTTATTTATTATTATTATATATTTTTTATTTGTTATTTTTGTGTGTGCGTGTGTGCATGTGCGTGTGTGCGTGTGTGCGTGTGCGTGTGCGTGTGTGCGTGTGCGTGTGTGCGTGTGTGTGTGTGCGTGTGTGTGTGTGTGTGTGTGTGGGTCTAATTTGTTAAAAGAACAGCCATTTAGATTCTAGCGTCAGTTACCCTCTCGAGGCTGAAGGATGTATATGTGGATTACATTACATGCGTATGTGTTTTATTATTCAGAGTTGATGTGTATAAAATCATCTCACCAATTTGTCTTTCATGCATAAACAGGTTTTATATTTTCCAGGCACAAATACCCCGAACATCGATTTGGTTGTCTTCCAAGCCATTAATGACGCATGTGAGAACTTTTATATTGTATTACAAATTAAAATGAATTATTTTATTTTAACATAATTTTTAATTCGCAGTATTAGATGTCGTGGATCTTACACATGTTGATAATGACGGTGAGAGTGCAGGACCGTGTGATGAGCCTTTGAGAAAAGTCAGAAAGACCGACGGTTCCAGCACGTCCGATACCACACCGCTTGCCGTACCACCCCCCAGTCGTATCACCCCGCATGCCGCTTCTCCTTCCGTCCCTCAGGCCATTCTACCTAACACCCCACCGGCTACTCTGCCTGCCGTTACCCTTGGTAGCTTGGCTATCAACCAGTCTGCTGGTCCATCTACCAGTCGGACATGCAACTTTCATCTCAGTCCTAATACGACAGTGTTTTACGGTAAGACTTACTACATTATCGCAAGTTTAAAAATCTAAATTGAACAAGACGATTATGATTTTGTTATTTTTCTACACAATAGGTTCGAGCGGAAAGCATAATGATATGACGGATTGGAATAGCGATCAACTGGAAGCATGGTCCTGTGGTTCTTGGGCGAGCGGGCTCGACGACGAGGTATCGGTCATAGAAACTAATCAGACTATAGATGAAAACAACTGCTATCACCAATCGTCGGAAGAAGATCAAGGGCATATCGCTGCTGAAG
Source organism: Meda fulgida (assembly GCA_030578275.1). Lineage (NCBI taxonomy): Eukaryota > Metazoa > Chordata > Actinopteri > Cypriniformes > Leuciscidae > Meda > Meda fulgida. Next base: position 10,294,121 of record CM060633.1, read on the forward strand.
TAGTACCAGCGACTCGGCCGGCTGATGATGAGCATCCTACTCCTCTGATGCATGCGCTTATTGATTCAGTAGAATCATTGAGACAGCAGTTTCGTGATGCACACACCGATACACAAAACCGCTTAGAGACAATCCATGCTGAGCTTCGCAACGCACATATTGATACACTTGGTAGAATAGAAACACTGCAAGTTCAGGTTTGTGATGCTCAGATCGAAACACATAGTAGATTATCCTCATTTAGCAGAGATCTTCGCAATTCTCAGCAGGAGATACATGACAGAATCGATACGCAAGATCGATTTATTCTAAATTTGGGTGACGAAATATTTCGTCGTGTCAATAGAAACGAGCAGATGTTCACCGAATTCCATCGCGAACTGATACTATTGATTCATCATCTTCTTCTCATTCTCCTTGAACAGTCGGATGAGTAAGATAGAGCTGTGTTATCAAATCACGCATTTCATTTATTTCTATTTCATGTATGCTTTTTTTATACTTTTTACATATACTCTGATTTTGTATTATTTCGTGTATGCTTTTTATATTTCATGTTTTGGTCTGAAATCTAAAATGGAGGGTGCTAAAAGCTTTGACGATACAGAACTGTCACCGGACGAAATCGAAATGCTAAGTATGCTTCCGAATTTTTTAGAAGACTATTTGGTTAATTTAGAATCTTCGCAACCCGTCGCTAATTTGGATCTTTTCGAATTAGCGGTAAATCCAAAATATGAATTTATTCGATCCTGTTGTACAATTCGCCGGTGTTTTAAACAACCAACCATCGCAATCACCAAAGCTCCCTGACGGTAATGATGCATCACAACCATCGACATCAGGTAATGTTGATTCTACTACACAGCCTCGATTAAACCGCACCGACATCGATAGATTGATTCGCGACGGTGGGGACATTAACGGATATCATGTTTTACCACGACCTCGTTTCAATGGCGTAACTCTGAGAAGGACTATGAAGGACTGAGAGAGATTAACTCTACAGATTTAGCCTCTTATCATACTTACTTACACGACATGTTAGCAGGGATTGTTAATTTTGCTAGAGAATTCGACCAGAGTGACCCCGTAATCAATATTACATTGTCAGCTCCCAGTCTCCAAGAACCCGTCAGCGGGATTTTAACTTGCGGTAATAATTATGACATAGATCCGGTTTTTGATCAAATTGAAAAAGTTTTACAGAGCAACAATCGGTTACTATCTGACCAGTCCGTTGAAATCGACGCGTCTGTAGTCTTTAACCGACAAGGTGGGGGTCGACGTAAACTAACAGATCTGGCTGTTGATGAGGTGATTAAAAGAAAAAAGACGAACTTATTCTGCCCCACAAATATTTCGAATAATTTGTGTTTCTCCATCTGTCTCGCCCGTTTTCTTAACCCCCAATTACCCGAGAATGAGTTAGAAAAACTGGCTACCACTATCCAAAACAACGCCGGCTTCTCAATCCAAGATCGAATCGGTCTTGACGACATAGCATCGTTTGAACGAGCGCTAGACATTAAAATTGTCGTATTTTACAGATCTAATGCTATGATCGTAGAAACGTTTCAAAATTCTGACGAACCCCACCCAAAAACAGTTTTCTTATACATCCACAAAGATCATTATTACATGATACTGAATTTGGAGGGATTCATGGGTTCTAGATACGTGTGCTCATTCTGCTATAAAAGTTATAGCTGTCGCAGAGACCATCGATGTAAGCATGTCTGCAACATCTGTTTCGACGCCGATTGTTACACGTTCCCTGTAAGAATCATACATTGCCCCGATTGTCTGCGTTACTGTAAATCTGTCTATTGCTTCGAAATGCATAAAAAAAACTCACCTCCCGGTAAGGAACACCCCGCCTGCGATATTATAAAATTTTGCAAACTATGTAACAGGCGTTATGACGTTAAACCGGGCGACAAGAAAACCAAACACACATGCGCCTCGGACAGATGTGTGCATTGTCGGGAGCGTCTGACGGGGGATGGTGAGCATCAATGCTTCATACAGCCCCTACCGCCTAAGGAACTGTGTGAGAAATACATATTCTACGATTTTGAAACGCGTTACGAAAACGGTAGACACGAGGCCAATTTTGTTTGCGCCATCACATTCAAAGGGGAGAAATTTACCGCTCACGGTACCGACTGTATCGCTAAGCTAATCAATCGCTTCCGACAACCGCGATATAATGGTTACTGCTTCATAGCGCATTATTCATCCCGATTTGACTCCTTTTTAATTCTTGAGTTTTTCTGCAAAGCCGGGATTGCCTTTCATGTTATAATGCAAGGCTGCAAATTAATTTTCATGTACGATGAGGCGTATGCCCAGAGATATATCGATAGCTACTCATTTTTCCCAATGGCTCTTGCCAAAATGCCCGCGGCGTTAGACTTAACGACGACTGAAAAAGGTTACTTCCCCCACCTTTTCAACAGGGTGGAAAATGAGAACTATTTTGGGCCATACCCTGACAAAAAGCTCTACAATTACGATAACATGTCGGTCAAAGAAAGACAAAAGTTTTGCGAGTGGTACCAGACGGTTGAGGGTAAGTTCTTTGACTTCAAGAAAGAACTACATGAGTACGGTGTTAACGACGTCGTCTTATTACGTGAAGGATGTATGAAATACAGGGAGTCTTTCATACATTGCACCCAACTCGACCCTTTTTCATTCACGACGATCGCCGGCTGTTCGATGGGGATCTTCAAAACACATTATCTCACCAGAAACACGCTCGCCCTCACTCATAACAAAGCGTACATCCATCAGAATAAGACTTACTCAAGCGGTGCGATAGAATGGATCGAGTATATAAAAAAGACTCGAAACGTAGACGTACACCACGCCTTAAACCACGGCGAAGTATCGATCGGTAAGTACTTTTTAGACGGATTCTATGAACACGATGGTATTCGACACGGTCTAGAGTACGCGGGTTGTATTTTCCATGGTCATTGCTGTCGCTTTACACCTCATCAGACGCATCCCTTGTCCGGAGTACCCTACGGGGTTCTCAGGAACCAGTTTGACGATAAGATCGAAATTCTGCGGAACGCGTACGGTTTGCAAATCGAAGTTCTTTGGGAATGCCAATGGACCGATATGAAAAAAACCGACCCGTCCGTGATCGAATTTATGACTGATTATTCCGCGCCAGAGAGATTGAACCCGCGAGATGCTCTGTACGGTGGGAGAACGAACGCCTATAAACGCTATCACAAAGTGACCGGTGATGAGAAAATAAAGTATCTGGACTTCACCAGTCTGTACCCGTATTGTCAGGCGAGGAAAAGCTACCCGATTGAACACCCCCAAATCATTTTCAAAGATTTTGAACCGATTGAAAATTATTACGGCCTTGTCAAAGCGACCGTGTACCCTCCCCGCAAATTACTGCACCCGGTTCTCCCCTACAGATGCCAAGGAAAACTCATGTTTCCCCTTTGTGCCGCGTGTGTTCACGACCAAAACCAGACCACGAGCTGCACCCATACGGACAAGGAAAGAGCGCTCTCCGGTTGTTGGGTCACTATCGAGCTTTTAAAAGCCATCGAGAAGGGTTATGTGGTAGCCAAGATAGACGAGGTTTGGCATTTTCCACAACAGTCTGACACGTTGTTCGCTGAATATGTAAAAACGTTCTTGTGTTTGAAACAGCAAGCGTCGGGCTACCCTTCGAATGTTGTCACGGATGCTGAGAAAGAGACTTACATTCGTGACTATTTTGAAAAAGAGGGGATTCAACTCGACCCTGAAAAGATCAAGTACAACGCCGCCCAGAGGGCAATCACAAAATTAATTCTGAATAGTTTGTGGGGGCGCTTCTCTTTAAGACAGAACTTGCCTCAAACAACTCTGGTGAGCGACCCTGAAGATTTCACCAGAATCGTTTTTGGCAATACCGACACATTGACGTATTTCTCATTCATCGCAGAAGACGTAGCTCTCGTCCAGCATAGACCGTCTAAAGAGGACGTTTGCATGGCACGCGATGTGAATGTTTTTGTAGGGGCCTTTACTACCGCACACGCCCGACTGGAATTGTACGAATTGATGGATAGACTCGGCGACCGACTGTTATACTCTGACACAGACAGTGTCGTATTTGTGTCTAGGGAAGGGGACTGGGAGCCTCCGTTGGGGGATTATTTAGGGGATCTTACTAGCGAATTAGACGATGATGACCATATAACGGTCTTTTGCTCGAGCGGGCCCAAATCGTATGGTTTTGAAACTGTCAAAGGTAAATCGTGCATGAAGGCTAAGGGGATAACCCTGAATGCTAAAAATTCCCAAGCTATCTGTCTCGAATCCCTGATTGGTCTGGTTGACAGCTATGTGACGTCGCATGATAGATCCAAATACATCCTGGCTCAGACGGAAGACATTGTGAGGAATAAAAAGTCTCTCACACTGCACAACAAATCAGTCGTTAAAAGGTTTAAGGTGGTCTATAATAAACGTAGGCTTCTGTCTGATTTCACCACACTTCCTTATGGCTACTGATCAGATGATGCATAGAGGGGGTCAGGATGTTTCCGATTTCGATTTCAGACTTCAACACCCTTTCAGTTGTGTCGTGAGTGGGCCTTCCAACTCTGGAAAGTCATATTTTGTAAAACTTTTGTTGGAAAAAGGTTTGAATATCATTTCCATGAAAATTGAAAACATTGTTTGGTTGTATGATTGCTGGCAGACTTTGTATGATGATTTACTTCAATTGTACGACATTAAATTTGTGCAAGGAATACCCCAGACTCTGAATGATGATGATTTACTGCCTGTCACCAAAACAAACTTGCTCGTGGTGGATGATTTAATGGAGCAAGCTAGCGGTAACGTGGAACTTCAACGTGTTTTCACCCAATACTGTCACCACCGCAATCTCAGCTCTATCTATATAGTGCAAAATTTATTTGCCCAGGGTAAGTCCAGCCGAACCATAAGCTTAAACGCCAATTATATTATTCTGTTTAAAAATCCACGAGACGTCAATCAAGTGGCGATGCTAGGACGTCAAATGTACCCGGGAAACACAAAATACTTTATGGAGTGTTATCACGATGCTGTCGATCGGGCTTTCGGCTACCTAATGATAGACTATAAAGCGAAAACTCCGGAGCAGTACCGTCTCAGAACAGGATTACTTTCCGACCGTCAAGTGGTTTATATTCCGAAAAAAAGAAGAACGTTATAAATCAGCATGTCTGCCAGACTTTGTAAACATTTGCCCATGTTAAAACTGTTACATAAAGCCAGTCCTAAACAGAGACGTCTTATTTTACAATCGGCGTCCGACGAATTCATTTTAGCGCTGTGCGAAGTGGCTCTTAACATCCTCTACGGTACCATCCCGGTCAATAAGCAACAGTATCGAAAGTTGAAAAAGAGAAAAGCCGAAATCAAATTTATAGTCGATAAAAAAATTGGCATAACTGCTAAGAAACGAGTCTTTAACCAGAAGGGCGGATTCCTGTTGCCACTCCTAAGCGTCGCAGTGCCCTTTATTACAAGTTTAATAGCAAATCGATAGGATGGAGTATGCAGAGAAGATGTATTTAGTTCCGCGCCATCAACTGGATAAGATGAAGAGTGAAACCCCCCGCGAGAACATTCAACGGAGCGTAGAGAACGATTTGGATGACGCCATAAGAGATATTCTACGTCGCACAGACTTGAATCTGTACGAAAAAGCCAAACTTTACACCAATACCCTTACCAGGTTTTTGAACATCGTTAAACAAGGCGATCGTGAGAGTAGCGTTTTAACGCTTTCGTTACCTATTACTGATTCCGGTCATAAAGATGAAACCCAGGGGGGTGCTGCTGGTGCTATCGTTGAAGACGGCAGAGCTGTGGGGGAGGATATTGTCGATGAAGTTCTGAAGAATATCCCTTCGAGAAGCATGAAAAACAGCAGATACATATTAGACAAGATGTCTAAAGCTAAAGGTCTATGCGCATGGAACGAATCGGGCGAGTTTGTGTTCAGGGGCAACACCGTACGAGGGTCACACATGGTCGATTTGTTAAAAAATGTTACGGCCCCTCAAAAGGTTAGGGATGATCGGAGACCTATAGGATGGAAAGAGTTTCTACGGGCGTTTGCTGAATTAAACATCCCATTTTCTACAGTGCCGAATCAGCAGGTCAGACACAAAATTAACTCTCTAAAGCGTAAACCCGGCACCCCAAGCCCTCGCCGTGTTAGACCTTATAAAAAAACACAAAGATATACGCCTTACTCGGTTCCAGAGTCCAAAGACACTGTGTTTAAATCGCCGACTCTCAAACGAAAGCGATGGTTGGAATTTTAATGAACATTTCTATTCAATGTATACATTAAATAAAAGACGATAAACAAATATATAATGATTTAGAGCTTTTTATTTATACGTCAAACACGTCTGCACACAGTGAATGCATGATAACATTTTATCATTACAAGCATGTGGTCTTAATCTCTTCACAAATAGGGACACCATTTTATCATTTTTAATAGAATCATCAGTGTATAATTTCATCACATGGTTATAGTCGTAGCCTCTAGCTAAATGATACAGAAAAAACACGCAGTGCTGTCCGCAGGTATCCGATGAAAAATCCTGGACACGTCTGCCGGAATGTAACACATCAACATCGTTGGTTGTTAGAAAGTTATTGATGCTGATTGGAAAGCGGGGGCTGTCGGGTGGATTACCGAAGCTGTCGAAAAAACAAGACGGTCCATCCTGGGTTAAATAAACGGCGACCCAATGCTCTCCCGGCAGCTGTGCAGGGTGAGTGTTTATGATGGCCATCGACGGTAAGATCCTCAGCGTTTTTTTGGGAAGTTGATCGCATGGTAGCACTCCGAGAAAATGAATCCTGCACGTGATTTTATCCATGACAGCGGTGAGCTGTAGCGTATTCATCTCAGTAGTAATCGACTAGTACCTGTCTGCGATTAGACAGTTCTATAATCGAGTCAAATACCGAGTAAATTAATAAATTAACGGTATTCGGCAATGGGTGTCTGAATCGTGCTTCGAGTCTGATATTCCCGGACTTGATGAGCGATATGTGCTGACCGCAGTCTTCATCAGGCGTCAGGTTAAATGCGTAAAGTGTGTATCCGTTCAGGAAATCACCCCTGTCTATGGAGAGTGCTTGGTTTTTAAGATGTCTCCCCGTCGTCATCGCCAACTGATAAAATTCGCGTACAGCCGTACCGGCTTCGAAATTAGGTTGTAGAGGCTTTGCGGGGAATTGTTGTCCGTCGACGTAGACGGCTAGGAACTCCAGATCGTAATGTTTGAATGCAAATGGATTTTTTTCGTAGGAACCCGTGAATGCGTCATTGTCGACCATAGCTATGACGATAGATTTTGGTAGGGTTCCTAAAAACAGATTTTCTTGATTTGACACACGCGTCCCCTCAGGTATGGAGAAATTTTTTAGAACCACCCTATCTATGGGATACTTGGCTGTTGTCGAGAGTAACGCCTGGGCATGTCCCAGTCTCACCGGCGGTGCTACAGTGACTTTCTTGACAAATAGGGATGCTGACTCTATTTTTATTTTGTAAGCCACATCATCGCACCTCATCAGACAGAATTCATCTTTTGCTCTAATTAGGCGTATTTTGATGTCTACACCGTTTAACAAAAGTTTTTCTTGAAAGAATATATCGCTATGTATAGGGGCCATCAGTTCCACCACCTTGCTCTCGCTAGTGTACATCGATCTCTTCGTCAGCCGTGCGTTACGCCCAACTGTGTCGTTAGAATCCATATGACCAGAAGTGTCTTTGTAAAACAGTCCGGCGGAGAAAAGAGATTCCAACGAATCTTTACTATAGTTGATCAGACTCTCTATGATGCATCGATAAGGATAAGTGTTCGAACTCTGCGATATCAGACGATCGCCTAGGGTCACGTCGACTTGTGAAAATATTGTGGCGCCGGGATAATTTATTAACGCAACTCTTGCTGGATGTACGATGTCGGTTCCATTAGGTCTTGTGATTTTCAGACGTAGGTAGAGCATCGTGTTATTTAGATCTACATAATCATCGCCGTTGCCCGCGATAAAAAACTCTAATGGGGCGGTGTCCGATATGGCGGATAAAGGGGCTACTTCTAAATAACTGTTTTTCTCAATAACCGTCTGTGTCAGCGGGACTGTAAATAAGTCCAACTCGGACTTGATGCATTCTCCCGACATACGATGCAGTAGCGCCATGCTAGAATATGGTTTTTACGAATCTCTTGACGGATGATTTTCGACTAACAGACTTCTTACGCTTTCTGCGTATGACTGGTCGCTTCTTTGGTCCACTTGTTGTTTTCTTCTTCTTCTTACCGCATTGACCACGCCTCCTCACACCGGGTGGTTTAGACATCCTCTTACGGGCCATGACCATCAGCCCTGATCCGTCTTGACCATTAGCATTATTGCTATGGGCACGCGTCAATACGTTTGAGACGACGTCGGATACTATATTTTTAGCAGCGGATTTTAGATGGGGTTTCGCGATGCTAAATCCTCTTTTTAACAGAGGTATGGCCATCCTGAACAGACCTCTGAAAAGTCCTCCCAGTCCAGCTCCGTACATAACCGACCCGCCGGAATAGCCTGGCAAACCCCCTCCGGCCTGATTTCGGTAATAGTCCACATAGTCGGCTGTATGGGGCTCTCTAGGGTTATAGTAATAACTCATTTTTAAAGAATAGAATGATTCGCTGGTTTAAAGTGTAGTTTTACGATGACTTTCCCGTAAGAAAATGGTATCTCACGGTTTTGGTCGTCCTTCAACTCTATGGTAATGCTGGTGATGTGATCCTTGTTTATCGATACTTAATGGGGGGAGTCGTATCTAGCAATGACAGTGTCATTGCTTTTACAGGATATATGTACGCATCTCAAAAGGGGAACGTAAGAATCGCCGACCGATTGATATTGGATGATGTCGGTGTAAACGTACAATGTGTAGAACCCACCGTTGATATCGGATTGATGAGGAGCATACGTAGTGACGCTCCTAGTAAAATCGGCTGCTTCATGGTAGTTTGAATGTCCAAGATTATCGTCCGGTATCATTCCTAAAATAGTAGCGAGTTTACCTTGGAAACTGACTGAAATGTTGGGTCTCGCGACCAGAAACACTTTGTTTTTTAATTCATCGCGATCCAACACTGCCAAGGGTGCGAGAACTTGATTTATCAAACGGATGATTGCACGAATGTTTGCGTAGTACCCCCCGCTTATTTGTAATTTCCTCGATACAAAAAACCCTGATAAGTCTTTTTTAAAAGGCCCGCTGTCTGTAGGGGAGGCGTTATTCGTAGGTCCCGGGGCTGTGTGTAGGACGAAATAACCGTCTTCATCATTAAAGTTATACCAGCTTCTAGGATATTCGATTTTGGCTAGTCCCACCTCCCATTGTCCTTTCAATTCTATAGCTTTTGCTATCCTGGTTGTGTAGGCGGATATACGATTTCCGGGGTAAACTGTCGAAGATGCATTGCACGGTAGCGTGACGTAGAAACCTTGATCGTCCATGGTAATCCTTCACTCGTATGATCTCATCCGTTAAACGCAGGCTTGTTTTAAGGAGATTGTAAGTCCACCAGAGTTTTTTTTATCTATATAACTATTGAATTTTGAAGGCCAGCCTACCCATTTCACTAAAACAAGCGTAGATTTTCCCTGTTTTTTCTGACCTAAAATCTTTTCCACCTTAAAAGATTTGTTTTTACTCACAATTATTTTTTGCATCTCTTTTTCATAAAAAACTCCCTCGATGACATCGCCGTCGTAATCTGTGAGTCTGTAGACAGGTGGTTTGCGCGGAATGCGATCGGATACGGTGAAAAATTCTTCCGTGTAGTTCTGCTCATAACCTTTGGTGAATGGGCCTCTCACTTTAGAAATCCTGACAATGTCGCCAACTTTGAAATTAAATGTGGGTCTCTCGGTCTTCTTTATAGCCCCGTACAAGTTTTGAAACACTTGACCCTCATTTAGTTTGTTGACGTCCACGGGTCTCATTTTAATACTTCGGTGATAACTGACGTTGTACCCCTGCATAATGTCTTGTAAAACATCTATGTATCGTCGTGAATTTGTAGCCGTTAAAAATCTCCACATTCGACTTTTTAACGTTCTATTAAATCGTTCCACGACGCTGGCTTTCAAACCGCTAGCGGTAGCGAAATGATTAAAATCGTGCTTTTTCATTACATCTTGAAATTGTTTGTTAAAAAATTCCTTTCCCTGATCCGTCTGCAATTTCTGCGGCACACGTCCCTCTTCGAGTATAGACTCGAACGCTCTAGTAACCTCTACGCCACTCTTATTCTTCAACACGCGAACCCACGAATATTTACTAAACACATCTATACAGGTCAGCAGATATTTATTATCGTCATTGTCCTTGGCATACGAGATCATGTCGACTAGATCGGCCTGAAACTGCGTATCGACCCCGTACACAACTACTCTATTTCGTTTGTATTTTATAGGGGCTGTTTTGTGTAAAGTGTAAGCATCCTCACCAGACAGCCATTCTGAAACCTTTTTATCGCTTAGATGGACCCCGCTATCTCTTAAGATGGCTTCTTTTAATCGTTTTTTACCCCCTAAAGAACCGGGGTTGGAGGATGTATAATAAGCCTTTTTCATGAGCTCCGTCATGCTGTCGTTTCGATCGCTGTAAAAGAATAACTCGTACATGCAGTTTGAATCAATCTTTTATTAAAAAAAAAGTTACAGGATACACAATTTAAGTAAATGGCAATAATATAATACATGATACTAGACATGGCTATTATAATAATAATAATAATAATAAAAATCAAATAGAAAGTAAATAGAATAATATTAGTACTACAAAATCTAAGTAAAATTGAATATAACGAGGTTAGTACAAAATGCATATAATAAAATATATAATAATTGGATATAACGACGTTACATGCATAGTCTAAGTATAATGGAGGGTGATAAAAGCAGGATAGTCATAATGACGTCACTGATAGTCGAGCCAGAAAAGAAAATCGCGACAGGCCAACATGTGTTTGTCTAGGATGTAGTCGATATACATTACAACAATTTTGTCGATGGTGGTACTGATTTCGTCAATTTTAATACCATCATCGTCATCATCCGGGTCGTTTTGTTCTGACCTCAAGGTTAGCATGGTACAGACATCTGCCACATCCGTACAAGTACAGAGCATGTCGATGACCGAGAGCTGGGATTGTGATTCACACATCATATCCAAAATCTGTTTTATCATCACGTCGGGTTTTTCGATACCATGAATGCATTTGCCCACCAAATCATCCCAGGAATTAGCCAGTCCTCTTATATACACCATTTGTTTCTTGAAATTCGCTTCACGTGTAGTGTCCTCCATAAATGGATGACCATCGCGCGATGCATCTGTAATAATCTTGTTCACCAGTTTGGTCATCTGTCGGTTGTAATGTCTTTTAAACATGAATTCCATAGTGTTCTTTACGGTACAGGCAGCTCCCATACCGGTGGCGTCTTGATCAGTCTCCATTCACGATCGCGAGACCTTCCCAGAGATCGACGACGTCGTGAACTACTTCGTCGCAGGGTTTCTCCAGAAGTCCAACTCTGATTTCTTCAAGCTTAACACCAATGAATGGCTCGTCTTTTAATTCGTGCAGAATAGTCCCGACTGTTCCTTGAATCCGTTGAGGGTCAGATTTTAACCCACAGCGTTTTAGCAGGATAGCGATGATGACATGAAAATAGGGTCTAAACAGTTTGGTTGAAAGTTCATCAAAATGCGTGTCCAAGTAGTAGTTAGGAGGGTCAAACAGGCAGGAATGCTGCAGCTGGCTGGGGTGATCAATCTCACACCCCTCGCACTCGTTCTTCAGCTTCGTTCCGATGAGATGTTGGAGCAAAACCGCAGTCGCAGCTTTTATGAGTTTGAACCCCAACACATTGAAACATCCGTCTGTGACGTCGAAGGTTTGATTAGCACGTGGCAGGGGCCGGTCGATTTTAGATCTGTCGTACGATTGCTGATCGTTATGGAGCTTGAAAATTTTGAATGTCTCCAAATCCTGGTCTTTGTCGCGCTCGATACAGTTACCCGGACCGATGTCGTTTTGCGTGTTCAATGGTTCAGGGTTGATAATGTTAGCCGGACCCCAATCGTTTTCAATGCACGTTTCAAAGCCTATGCGACGTTTGATAGTTTTAGTCGAACCCCAGTCTTTGTGGTGGTCCGGCGGGTCACAGGCGTTGTCGTTGGGAGGGTCAAGAATGCTGCCGAAAGAAATTCCGCAGCTGCATACATGGTCGGCTTCTGAACCCCTATCTTCAGCCATGGTTTATAAATGATGCATAGACGGTTTGGGTCCCTGAATTTATGGTCGTTGTAGTAAAGGGGTGGAGACGCCGATTTATAAACGACGCTTGGGAGGGTCTCCCCGTCGAGGTTTATGATGGCTGTAGCGAATGGTGGAGGACGGTAGACAGTCTATACCGCTGCGCACGCATCTCTCAGGGTCGAACAACTGTACTTTAATCTTGTTGTATCCGTCATGCATGTCACACCATTTGAACATTTTGTTGATGATTGAAAAAACACCATTAAGCAGATTCAGATCACACCACTTGAACAAAAATTGCATTTCATACAGGTCATGATGATCCTTGGGCAGGACACTTCCTGATCGGGTGTTGGTGAGCTTAGTCTTGTCTTTACAGCTGAATATGTATACAGAATCATTCGGCAGCTTGTTAGTATGGTCGCCTACCACACGGTATTGGACATTCGGGGTCTCCCCGACCCACTCCGCCACATACAAAGGCTCTTCCCCAGCGTCATTCAGATCCTTCCAGACAAATTTGTAAAATAGACCCCAGTCTTTTTCAGGAAATGTCACACATGGATCTTCCCCAGCCTGAAACTCGCCGACGCCGTCAGTGGTGTAGAGCATAACCACGCGTGTTGGTTTGTGAAATTTATACCCGAATACACGATTACTACACATCATAAATTCGGCTTCAGTCCATTCCGAAACTTCATGGAGAAAATTTGTCAAACGAACATGACCATAAGGTTTTCTCGGAGCCATAGTCAAACTTTCCATCATCCTGCTGGTCAGCCCCGTCTCGGGGGGTTGTGGGGAGGCTAAACCGTCCATGCTCATGTAGCTCATGGTCCTGTTGGTTGTAGAACACACTGACCCCATTTATATATAGAGCTGCCCTCTGGAATGCCGGTGGTACATGTTCTATAACAACCGCCTCAAACTTTCTACCATAAAAAAAAAACGCACAATGCTTATGCCAAAACAGTTGATTGATCAGATAGCTCAACACCACAACCCTTATCAATAGAGGCCAGAGCAGAGGTAGGGGGAGCGTCTGTGACACACATACAGAGGGACCCCCGGTGACACTGACTTTTTTCCTCTCACATTACCCACATCACATTGAAACCACTATGGCCTCTGGAATGCCAAAACAGTTGATTGATCAGATAGCTCAAAACCACAACCCTTATCAATAGAGGCCAGATGGTCAAAACATTTCATTGATCGGATAGGCGGGGTCAACTGCTTGACCCTTAACAATAGACGCCGGATGCACAATCTCTCAAAACACATCGATTGGATGGGTGGGGTCAATAGGTCAATCCTTATCTATAGATAACGGATGCACACCAGGAAAAGGCGGGGCCGGAAAATGTCAAAGGTCAACCGGAAGTCATCAATCATTTTGACACATGGTGTCCGGTAATAACTACTGACCTCCACCAGAAACTGACGTGAGGGATCAGGGGCTATAAGAATGGTGGCCGAAACGAAGCGGCTCTTCAGTTTGGCGAATACAGCCTCAGCTGTATCGGACCACATGAACGTTGTTCTGGGGGAGGTCTAGGCGGTCAGAGGTGCGGCTAGTTGGCTGAAGTTGCGAATAAAACGCCGATAGAAGTTGGCAAACCCCAGAAACCTCTGTAGGGCCTTAAGGGAATCTGGGCTTGGCCAATCCGTCACAGCCTTAACCTTGTCAGGGTCCATACGCACTCCCTCAGACAAAATCATATTTCATGATGATGTATGTGCTCATCTTAGTTAATGTTTTAATTAAGGTGTTGTTCATCCATGAAGTCATGAATGAAAAACTTTGAACTCGTGTTAGTTCCTGATGATTCATGAGATATTAATGCATGAATGAATGCATAATTCATGCATGAATTTATACATGAATTCATGATTATTCATGTACCCTTACCGTAAAGTGTTACCGAAATCTTGTTAGTGAGTGGAATGATGGGTATCTGAAGCTTACGTGCCAAGGTCCAATTCATAAAATTCCCTTCGGCCCCAGAGTCCAAAAGTGCCTGACAATGGTGAGACCGGGTTGCCCACTGCAACCTCACCGGGAGGAGAGTAGAAGAGGCTTCTTCAGTAGAGACCCTGCCCGACAGTATCCCTTTCTTTACTGCCGGGCCCGATCTTTTACGGGGCAGTTGTTGAGATAATGGCCCGCCCCTCCGCAGTAGAGGCATAACCCCCGGGATCTCCTTCTCTCCCTCTCCTCCCGGGAGAGCCGAGCTCGACCCACCTGCATGGGCTCGTGATCGTCGACGGGGCTGACCGTATCACTACCACTGGCCTGGGGGAGTCCGAAAGTTCTAGACATCAAGGCTGTACAAGTGCGTTGCTCCAGGCGATGTAGACGAGCGTCCACTCGCAGAGCCAGTTCAATGAGTCCGTCCAGTTTCGTTGGCAGGTCCAGGGTGTAGATCTCCCTCTGGATACGGTCAGCCAGCCCATGCAGGAACATGTCCCACTGCGCTTCCTCGTTCCATCGGCACTCTGCGGCGAGGGTGCGGAACTCGATGGAATCAAGTCTCCTTGGCGAAGGTCCGCGAGTTGCCGCACCACTTCTCTTCCCGCGACCGCCCGGTCGAATACGCTCTTCATCTCCTGTGAGAGTGACAGGAACGAGGAACAGCATGAATGTTGGTTCTCCCACATAGCAAGTAAAACTGATTTATTGAGGCAAAGCAGCAAGTGGATAGAAGGTCTCAGGAACGGTCTCAGCAGAGTACTGGGATGGTCTCAGGAGAGTAGCGAGTGAGACACTGGGAAGCCTCAGTGGTAGCGCAGGCAGGCAGGCAGGTGGACAACCCAATCCTCCAGTGATGAATGAAGAGATGAATAGTAACCAGGAAACGTAGTGGAGAGATCGATGAGCCTGAAGCACTCTGGAGAATGACCACAGACAGGAACGGTGAAAGTCCAGAATCGGGAACAGACGAAACCACGGGAACACGAGGAAGGAACAGACACCGCACGAGGGAACATCCAACAACGATCTGACAAACACAAGATGAAAGACCATGAGCTTAAATAGAAGCCGCTGATCAGTAACAGCTGGTGCTGATAAATCAGCGGCTGATCAGCGGCTCCGACCACACACACCCAACACACACACACAGCGCGAGAAAGAGTCAGTGAATTCATAAACCGTGACACAGACGTTGCCACAATGTGTTTGCTGGGTGTCTAATATAACACCCAGGTCTCTAACTGTAGAGGATGAAGTAACAGAACATTCTTTTAAATGTAAATTGTATTCTTAGAGATTGTGCACAGGTTTTTGGTTCAATAAGTAATACCCTAGTCTTATCTGAAAATTACAAGCCATCCAATATTTTATATCTTTAACACACTGTCAACTTGGATAATTTAGAGATTTCATCTGGTCGTGATGAAATATATAACTGAGTATCATCGGCATAGCAGTGGAAACTAGTTCCGTGTTTTCTTATAATTAGCAATTGGCAGCATATATATTGAAAATTGCAGAGGGCCTAACACAGATCCTTGTGGCACTCCATAATTTAATGACGTTATATTATATTTTTCCCTGTTTAAATAGACTTCATGGAAACGGTCTGATAGGTATTATCTAAACCACCTTTATGCCTGTCCCTGAAAACCAGTATAATTGTGTAGTTGATCTAATAGTATTTTATGATCTATGATGTGGAACACAGCAAAACTAAAGTAAAACTAGTATTGAGATACAGCATTGGTCTGAATCTAGAAGTAAGTCATTTGTAATTTTAACGAGTGCAGTTTTTTGTGGTATGATGGGTCCTGAATCCACAGAGATTTTCATATACTGTATATCTTATCATTTATATAATTTAGATTTTTGCAAAAAGAAGCACAGTTGAGCGGACACAATATTTTCCAGTATTTTAGAGATACATTTCATTTGTTTTAAATGGATCTGTAATTTGCTAATTCATTTGGATCTAATTGTGGTTTCTTAATGAGAGGCTTAATAACTGCCAGCTTGAACGGTTTGGAGACATTACCTAGAGATAAAGACATGTCAATAATATTGTGAAGAGGCTTTTCTGCTACAGGTAACAACTCATTCAGTAGTTTAGAGGGTATTAGATCTAATAAACATGTTGTTGGTTTAGATGCAATGATAAGTTTATTTAGCTCTTTCTGTCCTTTAGTTGTAAAGCACTGCATTTGTTCATGAGTTGTACATTTACAATTGTATTCCTGATGTCCATTTTTCTCTGTTAAGAAATTCATGAAGTCATTATTACTAAACAGTAATTAAATATTCAGTTCAGCTGATATTTGTTTATTTGTTAAATAATATTGTACTAAACGAGAACCTTGGCTTGTTTTGGATATTTTCTATTAGATTACGGATATGCTCACCCTGGCTGGTTTTAGAGCCTTTTTGTAACAGGAAATGAGTTTGTCTTCATTTGCGCTCTATATTACGAGTTTCTCTCTTGAGAAACAGCGAGAGTAATGCTGTTGTACCATGGATAACATTTATCTCTTACCTTTTTTAATCTGATCAGTTTCTAATGTACTAGAGGATGAACAGGTGTAACGTAGCCTAAGTCCTGGAAAAAAATGTGAAATTTTGTTCATGTAGAAATATTAAAGTACATTTTGGAAAAATGTCATTACAGATTTTAGTCCAGTCTGCTTAACTTCTGAACTGAATGATATCCCCAGGTCCCGTTCCCACAACAGATTCAAAGAATCAGAATACACCAATAGGGCATAAAACTGGGATATAATCCCTTTGAAAGATTTAGCTGAAATCATGTATTCTTCCAATTCTGAGAAGTTTAAACAGTTCAGTGGTGTGTCGGCGCCAGAGTGAAGGAGGCCTGGGATGATCGTGTTCTGGGTGCATGGGCTTCGAGTGCAGAGAAACACTCGGAGTAGAGGAAGTCAGAGTGATAACATTTCTTACCACGGACTTGTGAGCGTCAGCCCGCAATGTTTCTAGTGCTGATCGCCATTACCATAGCTCGGCCTGCTTCTTTAGTAGGTCATGGATCTACTTCTCCACGGCCTCCAGCTCCAACTCACATGCACTCAAAGGTAGATACATTTGCCATTATAACAGATAAACAGTAATTTCTTGAATGATAAGAGTGTAAACAATACAAGATATAGCCGAGACCACACTAGTGATGCTAGCGAGCTACAGTTAGTTGAAGATGTTTGGAAAGTTGGATAAAAGTAACAATATCAAAGCAATATAATTGTTTTTGATGTAGAATCTGTTCCATCTCTCAAAATAAAAATAAAAAGATTTAAAAAAGAAAATGGTTAAATTTGGAACCTGTAAGTGGGTTGCCATCATATATTTTGGTCATAATCTGATGACCAAATTTATAAAGCTAATGTACTTTGAGACAAAGGAAACACATTTTGGTCTATTGCTCTTTCTTTTTTCACAGACAGAGGTTGAGTTCTTTACAGTTTTCTTGAAAAAAGACCTCAGGAGCTGACTCTTGTTTGCATTTGTAAAAGCACTTGTGTCTGAACAAGTCTGTAAAATTTAACATCCTCCTTTGAATTTAATTTGTATACAGCCCTGAGCAGGAGAAGATATCATCAGTCATATATTATATTTTATGATTTTAAAATTTTAAAATTATATTTACGTGTATTTATATTATTCAGAAATGTATAAATATGTATTTTGACCAGTGAGTATTGTAATTAGCTAAATTCCTTGTTGTGCTACTTGGTGCACTTTCATGTTTTATTTAGGTGTTTTTGTTAAGTTTTGTCCACGTAATCGAAAAGAGAGTCCCAAGGACTGCAGTGGCAACTAGTAGCAAAGTCAGGCAAAATTTACATTGGATTTACATTGGATTTCTTGACAAATTTTCAATGTGTTTCTTAATGGACACATCAATAGCATATGTGCTTACATCATATCCACATCCAGACAATAGACAGTTTTATTTTTAGTAATAACCATAGGTTGAAAATCCATCCAAATCGGTACACAGTACACAATCAGATATGGACTAAAAGCCATACAATTCCAATTATGTTATGGGTTTTTAATCTCAAACAGGTTAGTTCTACCAGAAAGACTCGGGAGATAGAATGATATAACATAGCATTCATTTAGTGACAGTCCAGTAAGCAATTACTTATAAAGTTTGTAGCAATAATCAGATGATCAGCGCAATCATGTGGTTTTAATCAACTAAGATTCTAATTAAGTAAACACTCCTCCATTCTTCAGTTTGTGACAAAAACAGATGTCGGGACTTTTTAAGTTACCGATTCACACACCAGCAAATGGTGCTTGGACTTAATTAAATTACCGATGCCAGAAGTGCATTTTTCGCTGATAAGTAATCACAGGGTCCTCTGTCTTACCACATTTGACCCAACAGGGGCGCCTCTCTGGCCGGAGATCCCGTGGTGTCCCCTCTGCACGACACCTCACAAACACAGACAACCTTGTGTAATGAACCACACTGGTCATTGTAATCCAGACTTAAAACTCATCAATTCAAAGAATAGGCACACACATATCATTGCCCGGGAGGGGGGTGAGCAAAAGTTCACCACATCTTCACCGCTGAATGACCCGGCCACGTCCACAGTACACACACACACACACACACACACACACACACACACACACACACACACACACACACACACACAAGAACTTTTCTCCAATCTCCTCAATTGAGACGATATGTTTTTATGTTTGCCCATGTTCCATTGGGGTTAGATGTGATCGTATTATAATTCTAAATGAACAGAGGTGCTTTTAGATGCATTTTTAATGTAACTGTGTTTTCCTATAATGTTTGTATGTCGTTCTTCACACCTTTAGAATCCTCTTGATCTGACCAAACCATATATATATGGGTGCAAACCGTAAAATGTATGTTACTATGTTTTATCATCTCTGGAGTAAAATTGAACGCATTTTTACATCACGGTCATGAAACATGCAAAGTCGATCTCGAGGGAACAAAGGAACACTTATCCGCACACTTTCCTCCCAGCTGATTGGTGCATTCACGCCAGAGGAGGCGTGAACAGAAGTGTCTTTAAAGAAGACCACCAAGCATCTCATCTTGGGGGAAGAACTGCATCCAGAGAACTGCATCTTAGGGGGAACTCCCTTCTTCGAGGGAACTTCGACTTTTGACTGGACTCTTCTCTCTCCTTCGATCCGATGTAACCATCATACTCGTGATCCCCCGCCCTGGGTGATCTTTCCTCTTCTTTTCTTTTGCTTGAGTTTGTTTTTCCTTTGTTCATTTCCCCTGAAATGAACTTAGTCTGAATTATTTATTTGGTAATTTACGTCAAAGACCTTTAAGCCTTCTTTGAAACTGCGCGCTCCAGACCGCAGCAAACCACGTGACGCTCCAACGGAACACACAAAGACCAGCAGCTCACACACGCCGCAGGGCTCAGACACATGAGAACTATATGCAAGTATATTTGAGTTACCAAGATTTTAGAGCATTAAGACTGTTTTTCCGTGTTGTCTCTTAAAGGTTTAAATGTCCAGGTGAATTTTGCCAAACTGTGATCCTACGGATCTCTCTCTCTCTCTCTCTCTCTCTCTCTTCCCAACTCTCTCTCCCTCTCATTTTTATCTTCCTCTCTCATCCTATTTTAATTCGTGTTTGTAATGTTTTTCGTTTTGTTTGTTTCGGGTGTATATACATATATTCTGTGTGAATTGTAGTTCGATGTATTATTAGTCCAACTATTAAAACCATTATATTCTTGATTGCCTTCTGTCTAAAATGCTCATTTTACAAAGTCAATGAGATATCGATCCTAGCTACAAAGCTTTCATTATTGACTACGTTGCATAGTCTAATTTTATAAACACAGGAAAATTAATGTTCACGGCCAGAAAATTGATATTTCTTGGAGTTTATAAGAAGGGATAACTTTGTTGAGAAGTTGATAAGTTAATCTTACGGCCGTTTGCTGGACAAACAGTTTGATAGCTAAATTAACTCCATTAAAGGTTATCTCATATAATCGATCTGGAAATGGACCATTGACATATGAATGAGGAATTATGATTCGTTGTGATTGATCATTCGTGTGTACAATCAATCTATTTTCAACTTCGATAATTTAACTGTAATATGCAATATATTAATCATATTCATGATTAATTATTAAATTCCCTATATATAATTTGAGCTCATTTATTGTAAAACTAAATGTTGTTCCAGTTTGGTGGAGAATGCGGGCATTTCAAACTTTGTTTTATGAGCAATCCAGTTTCAATCTGTGTATATGGTTATTAATCTTTTTTTTGCGCGCTATGAAATTATGAAATTGTGAGAAAAGTCGCAGCGCAAACTCACTCCTAACCGACCGAGGCAAAAAGCCGAAGTCAGTAACGTTACATTTTTAACAAGTTGCTAGAAATATGCCTAGACAATTGTTAGCACTGTTAAATGCTAAGACTGCAGTACTTTAATATTACAAATGTCCTGTTAAGAGATGAAGAAATACCTCTGCAGTTGATACATTTCTAACATTTGTTTTAAATCCCTGTGAATGAAGAATTCTCACGTGCGTATTACCGGTTTGAATAAATATGTTTTTAAGCGAGACTGCTTGTAAACATAGGCCTTGCATGCAAATATCGTTACTGAATTCGGGGTTAACCCAGTGATATTCAACAAAAACGATAAACTCCTGGTCAAAAAAATTGGCGTAGCTACCCAATTGAAGATCAAATACAATTAAATCATAAGTGCTATTGTGAAAAATGTTTATTGGAGTTCGAACCAACAGACGAAAATTCCTGTTTTCCACATTTGTGTATGTGTGTAACCCCCCTCTATTAGTTCCTTCTTCCAACCCTTCCAGAAATGACCACACGAAGGCGTATGCTGAGCTTACAATACAAGTTACAATACAAGTTATGCGAAAATAAACAACGAGAAATACAACGGATACCATGTGCTCTTAATCAGCTCGACAATGAGTTTCGGCATAAAATTAATTATTCATCAACCCTATGTCTCTTATGACCCAAATATGAAATAAAATACTTTTAAAATAACAATTCTGACCTTAAAGATACATAAAAACATCTCTAACAACATTTTATTTCAGTTCGACCGGAGAGAGATTTTCCACCTACCATTATCCTCAACAGCTTGCATAAGACTGAAGAGAAAATGGCCGGCTGCGCTCATAATTTGCTCTAATCGTCTCTAGGTGTCCCCATATCCCATTCTTTTAGATGCATTTAATACATTAATTATAACGAATATTTAAAAACTATTTTACAACATGAACAACCATTTTGCATTATTCCTTACAAATTTCTTTTACCCGTTACATGTGCGGCGAAGAAATCCCGCCATATACTCTTGTGCAGTATACCACCAAAAGATCCGCAGAGATCTGAATTGTATACTTGTGATTTATTCCAGAAAATCAGTGCGTGACGCGAGCTGAAAGCTCTTAGCTTTTGAATCATATTAAAAAGTGGTTGTAATTCCACTGACTAAACACTAGAGGGCGTTTAGAAGTCTCAAATTACGCCCCGCCTTCTGACTTCGGCATGCATGAGCGCAATTACGCGAGGGCCATTTCAGATAATGCTCTCTTACTGCTAAAGTCCACCACCTAGTGGCCGCCTTCTAAGTCGGCTCACTCAACTCTCCTTTTCTCTCTTTTCAAATTCTGTTTTGAATTGCCTATTTCTACTTTTCTCCTATTATTGTTTTATAGTTATTGATGATACTTTACTGTTATCGTTAATTATTATAAAATATTATCCTGATTTTTCAATTCCCTTACATGCTTAATTAAATTTGGTTTTAAACCAGTTTGAATTTAAATTTACATCGTGTTTGCCTGTCAGTCACTGATACCCACTTAGAGGGACACGCACCCTTGTGGCATCCCCTGCTAAGACGGTGTATCACTTTTTCCTCCTCTCATTCTGTTTTGAAGTGGTATTATTCCAGTTTTTCATTGGCTTTATTTTATTTATCACTGATACCTTACAGTAATCATGATTATCGTCAGATATAATTTTGATCTTTACTTTTCTTACACTTGTTCAAATTTGGTTTGAAACAAACAAATTTCGAATTTAATTTTGAATTAAGTTTCTCAGTTCAATTTTTTTTTTGTAACTTATTCTTCGTATTGATACTTCATCACAACTGTATCCTTACTAGATTAAATGTTACTTAACATCTCTTTATACACTTATTTAAATTGAGTTTAAACCAGTTTGAATTGCAATTTAAATTAAGCTGTCTTTTCAACCAGGTTGACCACTGAGAGGAAGTACGCCCCCTTGTGGCACAAACCCGCAACTACAGCTTGCCTCCTCCTGTGTCATCCTGCTTTACTTATTGATATCTCTTCTTTTGGGGATTAGGTGATTCTGATAATTAACATTGTCATAATTCCCTTTTGTTTTTACCATTATTTAGTAAAGCCTTTGCTTTTTATTTTCTACATAAGTACTCAATTTGGTTTAGACAAAGAAAGCCTTAATTCACTTTAAGTTTCACTTGTTCTTCATCCTGTTTTGTATTCATAGGTAGAACACTCTCTTATGCTGTGGTGATTTGACAGCATTAGTCTATGCTGTGGTGATTTGACAGCATTAGTCATCCCTGGTTGGTTTCCAGCGAGCGGGGTCGTCTGACCGGCGTTACCGACGCCTGCCGTGCGTGAGTCTCGGACCTATTCTGTTTCTTTCCATTGGTGCGGCACGCAATAAGACTCAGCAATTTGGCACTCCAAAGGGAAGTCAACCACACTAGTCGACACACAAGGCAATTTTGGAATAATTACTCAAACCAAGGCCCGAAGAGGGGCCACTCTTTTTGAGGGTTCTGGGGAAAATCCACTTTGCTGTGCCGTCTGGCAAGTTGACACCTTGGTATTGCCGGTTGTGTTTAAAGTCAAGTTGTTTGAGAGGGCGCACCTTGGTACAGATGAACGGAAGGGTCCGACCAGAGAGTACCTCAATTCACCCCAGGCAAGCTAACATAAGGAAAAACCCATCCACTTAATATAGGCCACAGAATATTAGATATTCCCCCGGCCATTTAAGTGTTTGGCCCATCCCCTTTTCTCCAAGCCACACATAGCAGGTTCAGGCCTCCTTATCCCCTGTAACACTTCCTGTGTTATTATTCACTCCATTTCATTACAGACCTATTCATTTTTATTGTTTCATTTTACTTCAATCTTTCCCATCTTGCTATTTTTCTGTTCTGTTGTGATCTGTTCCTTTCAGTTCACCTAGAGACAGAACCTACGAGAGACACCAAGGAAAGCTAAATAACAGGTTGACAACAAAGCCGTTTGCATCAACAGATGACCCACTAGGCTACCGCCCTGTCAAAATCTTTATTTAGGCCCCACGCTGACCTACGCAAATTGTCCCCACATAACTCTAACTGCCTACATCAGTTAGCCGAAATTCTTGTAGACGGCATCCCCCGTATTAGTATTATAGCTCGTAAACGAACTTGCATTGGTCTCTTTGTGTGTGCTGTGTTCCTCTCGCCCACAGTGAGCCAGTATGTTCCGGTCCTACAGTCCCACAATCCGCTGGGACAACCTGGAGACATGGCTGAGATCCATGACACCTCCATTCCTGCCCAAGGTCGCCAGTGACTCAGAGCTCCCGAGCCAAGAGCAGCTGGACGCCGACTTGGACAAGCTGACGGCTCACGAACCGAGTCAAAGCTACAACGACAAAGACTGGGCCCGACACGTCGGAAACCTCGCTCACAGGCTCATTGCACAAACACGCCTCCACGAAAGGAGCCGCATCGCCCTGGAGCATGAAGTAGCAACGCTAAAGATGCAAGCGGAGGAGGCCCAGATCCACAGTCGTCTAGAACAACAACTCCTCGAAACCAAGGAAGAGGATGACACCGACCCCGAGCTACAGAAGGAAGTGGAAAGACTTTAAACTGCCCTGTCTGATCTTCGTCTAAACACAGACCGAAAAGAGCAGTCAGAGAAAGGAACCACAGAGGAACTCAACAAGAAACTCCGAAAAGGTGAAGCTCTCCTTGCAAGAGCAGAGACTGAACTAGTCAAGTCAAGTCAAGTCAAGTGTATTTATATAGCGCTTTTCACAATATAAATTGCATCAAAGCAGCTTCACAATATCAATCAAATAACATAACAATGTTTGTTTCTTAGTGAAAAACATCCACGTTTGGTGGGGCTTATCAATGGTATCAATGCTTGGTTAATTAATTTGAATATCCCCAACTGAGCAAGCCAAAGGCAACAGTGGCAAGGAACCGAAAAACTCCATCAAGTGACCTACTGGTGTCCTAAAACTCCATCAGGTGACCTAATGGAGAGAAAAAAAAACCTTGGGAGAACCCAGGCTCAGTCGGGGGCCAGTTCTCCTCTGGCGTTTATGAACTAGAGGCCGGATTTACAGTAACTATAATTTGATACAGAATTTTGTTTTATTTTATCACTTCGGGGTGGGTACGCGAACCGGAATCACAACGGGATAAACAAAGACACTAAAATTAGCGTAGATGCCATTCTTCTTATGATGATGTAACGAGTACATCAGGATTTAAGGGAAGTGTTCTCAGTTCCGGCTGACCTAATCTATGCAGCCTAACATTGAATTGTAGAAGTCTATAATATATTATTTATATGCTAGGTCAAAGAGATGTGTTTTTAGTCTAGCTTTGAACTGACAGAGTGTGTCTGCTTCCCGGACAATGGTAGGAAGACTGTTCCAAAGTTTTGGTGCTAAATAGAAAAAGGATCTACCGCCAGCAGTCGATTTTGATATTCTAGGTATTATCAACTGGCCCGAATTTTGAGATCGCAATAGACGTGAAGGACTATAATGCGTTAAGAGCTCGCTCAAGTACTGCGGAGCTAAACCATTTAGTGCTTTGTAAGTAATCAACAATATTTTAAAATTTATACGATGTTTAATAGGCAGCCAATGCAGTGTTGACAGAACCGGGCTAATATGGTCATATTTCCTGGTTCTAGTAAGAACTCGAGCTGCTGCGTTTTGGACCAGCTGTAGTTTATTTATTAAGCGTGCAGGGCAACCACCCAGTAGAGCATTACAATAATCTAGTCTTGATGTCATGAAAGCATGAACTAATTGTTCCGCATTTGTTAATAAGAGCATATGTCGTAATTTAGATATATTTTTAAGATGGAAAAATGCGGTTTTACAGATACTAGACACGTGACTTTCAAATGAAAGATTGCTATCAAAGAGCACACCCAGGTTCCTAACCGACGACGAAGACTTAACAGAGCAGCCATCAAGTGTTAGACAGTATTCTAGGTTATTACGTGTGGAAGTTTTTTGTCCAATAATTAGAATCTCTGTTTTTTCAGAGTTTAGTAGTAGGAAATTACTAGTCATCCAATTTTTTAAATCAGCTATGCATTCCGTTAATTTTGTGAATTGGTAAGTTTCATTAGGTTTTGAAGAAATATACAGCTGAGTATCATCGGCATAACAGTGAAAGCTAATTCCATGTTTCCTAATGATATGTCCTAATGGTAGCATGTACAGAGTGAACAGCAGCGGTCCTAGTACTGAGCCTTGTGGTACGCCATACTGAACTTGTGATCGATAAGACATCTCTTCATTTACTGCTACAAACTGATAACGGTCAGATAAGTATGAATTAAACCATGCTAGTGCAATTCCACTAATGCCAACATAGTTTTCTAGTCTATTTAAAAGAATGTTGTGGTCAATTGTGTCAAATGCAGCACTAAGATCAAGTAACACTAATAGAGAGATACAACCACGATCGGATGATAAAAGTAAATCATTTGTAACTCTAATGAGAGCCGTCTCAGTACTATGGTGCGGTCTAAATCCTGACTGAAAATCCTCGCAGATATCATTTCTTTCAAGAAAGGAACACAGTTGTGAGGATAACTAAAAGAAAGAGACAATAAAGCCAAGGCCTGCGAAAAACACTTGCAAGCGGCCCAAGCTAAAATCCACGAGCTTGTTCAGCAGAGACACGATCTCAAAGACGAACTTGACATTGTTCACAGAGAGCTGAAACACTCATATAGACTGCAGAGTGACCGGGAAGGGGAAACACACACCGCAAAGTTTCTCCTGAACAGCCGGTCCGCACCGTTCAGCCAACAACCCAGAGCTGAAAAGAAGGGCGAAAGCCTGCTGTTCAAAACACCACCAGCCAGCCCACAAGAACCCCCGTCAGCAGCGAGGGGGGGGGGGGGGGCATTTCCAAAGAACCCCTGCCACTAACCACGGCATGGCTCCCAAAGAACTTGACAAGCTGGCCAGAAACATCCCGACGTTCACTCCGAACCCTGCAGGAGGCCACAATGTGCATGCATACCTGCAAGACATTGACTTTCACTTACAAACTGTTACCAACGCGACCGCATGGAACAGATTGTACCTGCTAAGAATTACTTCCAGTCGCGGGGTGCACAGCTTCCTTGACCGTCAACCAGAGACTATCAAAACGGACTACCAGCAGCTGCAACAAGCTTTGATCCGTGAATTCTCTGATCCAGAATCAGACCAAGGGTTATTCACCGCCATGGACCTCAAGCAGGCCCGACTTGAAACCCCACAGACCTACTACAGCCGACTCCGAGAAGCCTACTTCGGAGCACGGAACCAGCCAGGTATGGAAGAGGATGTCAATTTCAGAACTCTGTTCCTTCGAAATCTGCATCCCACAGTGAGTCATTACTTAGGCATCCTGGCCTGTCCCCGTAGCATGTCTACCCAACAGCTACGAGACTTGGCCCACAAAACTCACATTAAGCAAAAGACTGTGTACGAAAAGACTTTTAAAGACCCCACAATCTACTCTGTCTCTGAACACTACTCAGAGCTGCCTCTAGAGGGCGCCCCACAACACCACAGCCCTTTTTACAGAGAGTCAAGACCGTTCCAGGCCAGCAGAAGGCAGCACAGCCGTGACGGTGCTCGTCCAAGGCACCAGAGCGAGCACTCTGAAAGATTCTGGAAAGCCAGCCGGCGACCCAGAAATAGCCAACCCCCATCACCAAGAGACTCAAGCCCAGACAGCCCGGAGCGGTACCCCTCTCAACATGCCACTGGTAAGCACAAGTCTGAGCACACATCAGATAAAGACAGTGCAGCCACGTCAGAGACGGCAGAGATCCTGAAGGTGCTGAAAGAGCTTCTTCACATGAGATCTCACAAGAAACACAAGAGGGACGACCCAGACATCCTACGTCTAAGCGTAAGGCCTGAAACAGGCACCCAGAACACTGCTCATCAGCATCAAACCACAGAGCTAACTGTCACACCACAAAGTGACAGCATCACCCAGCCGCCATAGCTGACAGCTGCACAGCCTAAGCATGACAGCACAGTTTCCCATGACTGGGTCCAACATCACAAAGACCCAGGAAATGCTGCTTTGTCTACCTGCCTCCACAGCGAACAACACGAGACCGGCCCTGACCGCCCATCGATCACCACACCAACCCGGACGCCAAAGCTCCTGGGGAACCTGATCGAAAAAGGGGTGGCCCGGAAACCCTACCTAGCCATCACTTTGGAAAATGACGTGAGACTTGAAGCACTGGTAGACACCGGCGCAGACCTTACTTTGATATCAGCTGAACTTTTTGGAAAACTCAGAGCTAAAGCTATGAGACAAGATCGAACTCTTACATCCCAATTGTGTGAGCTGAATGTGCAGTCGTACAGCCAGAGCGACATCCGGCTCAAACAAGTAGCTCCCATTCACCTGACAATTGGTTCTATGAGTCTGATCCACCTGGTGTACATCTCACAAATGAACACTTACCCACTTCTAATTGGCAAAGATCTGCTTGATCGCTTTGAGCCTTTACTGGACTTCAAACAACTAAAAGTTTGGGCTCAAGTTCGAGAACCTCTCCCCCTCCAGTCACACATGCCACCAGAGCCAGACTGTCAGGTCACAGAGTTCACGAGAACTCCCGCAGAACCAGACTGTCAGGTCACAGAGTTCACAGGAACTCCCGCAGCCAGCCATGAAGACACCGCCTCAGCACCAAGTCAAGGTTCAAGTCCGCTACCCTGCACCTTCCAGCTTGCCAAAGACCACGCAATGCCCACTCAACGATGCATGACCTAATGCAGAAGGCCTCTTCTGAAAGAAGTCCTAAAACCCCACTGATTTTGAACTGCAAAACCAAAAGACACTGCACGAACACAGTGCAAGACTCTCTGTCTCTGATCAGCATAGGACATAGAACTTTTAAAAGTAGATGAAAATGTGTGCTCAAAGAGTTGCAAGACTCTGCATTCGTAAAATTAGAATTTTACTGAGTTAAAATAATCTTAAATGGACGTGTAAATCTCAACGGCCAACAGACTATGCACAACTCTTTTGAAACAAACAGTTTCTAGATGCTGGTTGAATTGGCACTGCTAAACATTAGGTTTCCTGACAATGAAGGGTTACAAGAAACACTAGCTCCAAATAGGGCATACGTCACCTTACCGCCAGAGTGTAGGAAAACCACCTCAGCCTTAAACTACTGTTAACCTATAGGCGTGCATTTGATCTTTGCGATCCAACTAGAACACAATGTGCAATACGCATTTTTGATCGCTGGCTTGTCTAAATGCAGATAAAACGATAGCTGGAATTGACATCACTACTTAGATTTCCAACTAATATCAGTAAGTTCAGCCGTAAATCGTAAGTCTGTGTGACAAAGGAATCTCATTTCAGCAGCCTCTAATCTGTACCGATATCTATTCTGCTTTGGTTAAAAAGAAATCCAAATTGCAGTATGACTAAACCTGTGTCTGACAAAGAAAGCTCAGGACAGAGTTATATATATATGTAGATTTGGGTGATGCTCCCCTTTCTACAATGTAAAGGCCTTACAAATTATTGTTAGATTGATGTAATTCACCTAAATTTTAGCTGCATCTACAAGCAGAGAGCTACCTAGCGATCAAAACTGTTTACTCGCTGAAAAGTCAGCATTTGTGCATGAGAGTGACGTAACTATAGATGCTTAGACAACCTTTGACTTACAGCAAATCTATTTCCTTACTCGATAAACAAATAGAATAAGTTGTGTAAAGTAAAGAGAAGAGTTACATGAGTAAAATTAGCAAATGCCAAAACAGTCGCATTTTACTTAATGTAACATCAAGTTCTCGAAAGACTTAAAGTATAGGCGCCCCCTTTTAAACCCGTTTAAACATGCATAACTCATTTAAAAGGTGCAGACATTTTTCAGGGACTGTTGAATTGTTCTGACATGCTCTAGTTCCCATGACAACAACTTGTCACAGAAGGTGCTAACTTGTGACGTCACTTTGTAAAAAAACCAGCCTAGGTGGCTAAGCTACCCTAACCTAGTATCCATCTAGGCAAGGCAAGTTTATTTATATAGCACATTTCATACACAATGGTAATTCAAAGTGCTTTACATAGAAGAAATTAAAACAAAAGAAATCAGAAAAACTAAAACAGTTTAGAATAAAAGATAAAATACAGAAATAATCAAATAAAATCAGAATAATTAAAACATTAAATAAAATACAGTACAAACAGTCGGACGAGCAGTGGCACAGTGCTCATTCAGTAAATGCATAGATAAACAGATGTGTTTTGAGTCTGGATTTGAATGTGACTACTGTAGGAGCACATCTGATCTCTTCTGGAAGCTGATTCCAGCTACGGCTGGCATAGTAGCTAAAAGCACACTCACCATGCTTAGAGTGAACCCTTGGTATTTCTAGCTGATGTGATCCTAGTGATCTGAGTGATCTGTTGGGTTAATATTCAGTGAGCATATCTGCAATGTATTGAGGTCCTAGGCCATTGAATGATTTATATACCAGTAATAAGACTTTAAAATCAATTCTATATGTAACTGGCAGCCAGTGTAAAGACCTGAGGACTGGTGTGATGTGTTCATATTTTCTGGTTCTGCACAGAATCCTGGCAGCAGCGTTCTGTATGAGCTGCAACTGTCTAATGGTCTTTTTGGGAAGGCCAGTGAGGAGACCATTACAATAATCCACCCTGCTGGTGATGAAAGCATGCACAAGTTTCTCTAAGTCTTGACTGGAAACAAAGCATCTAATTCTTGCAATATTTTTCAGATGATAGTATGCTGATTTAGTTATTGCTTTGACATGACTACTGAAACTAAGGTCTTACTCTAGAGACACACCCAGATTCCTGACTTGATTTTTAGTTGTTTGACCCCTAGACTGAAGGTAAGCGTTCACCTTGAGAACTTCATCTTTGTTTCCAAACGCAATGACTTCAGTTTTGTCTTTGTTTAACTGAAGAAAGTTTTGGCACATCCAATTGTTTACTTCATCAATGCATTGGCAAAGGGAGTCAATGGGGCTGTAATCGTTAGGCGACAGGGCTAAGTAGAGCTGTGTGTCGTCTGCATAGCTGTGGTAAGAGATTTGGTTCTTTCTCATTATTTGGCTCATTGGGAGCATGTACAGGTTGAATAAGAGTGGCGCAAGAATTGAGCCTTGAGGGACTCCGCATGTCATAGATGTCCACTCAGACTTATGCTCTCCTATAGTCACATAATAACCTCTCCCTTCTAAGTATGACCTGAACCATTTTAGGACTATCCCAGAAAGCCCGACCCAGTTTTCCAGCCTGTCAAAAAGTATGTTGTGATCGACAGTGTCAAATGCAGCACTGAGGTCGAGTAGTACTAGAACTGATAATTTGCTTGTGTCAGTATTTAAGCGAATATCGTTTATTATCTTTATGAGCGCTGTCTTTGTGCTGTGATGCGGTCGGAAACCAGATTGAAAGTAGTCAAAGTATCCATTCGAGCTTAAGAATTTGTTCAGCTGATTGAAGACAACTTTTTAAATGATCTTGCCTATGAAAGGAAGATGAGATCGGTCTACAGTTGTTCAATACGGTCTTATCCAGATTGCTCTTTTTCAGGAGGGGCTTGACAACTGCAGTTTTCAGGGAGTTAGGAAAACTCCCAGAGAGAAGTGAGGCATTTACCATTTCTAAGAGATCTGCTTTTAAGCTTTGTAACACAGTTTTGAAGAAAGATGTGGGAAGGGCGCAGGTTGATGTTTTAAGGTGCTGTATGATTTCTTCCAAAATTTTGCCATCAATTTCTTTGAAATCAGACATAGGGACTACTTTCTCAGGCTGTTGTCTGATCTGTCTGACCCCGGTGCGGCTCAAGGATGAGCTGATCACCTTTCTGATATTATTGATTTTCTCAGAGAAGAAAGAAGCAAACTCACTGCACTTGCTGTCTGAGAGCATTTCACTAGGAATCTGGCTTTGGGGGTTTGTCAATCTCTCTACAGTAACAAAAAGAGTGCGTGTGTTGTTTATATTGCTGTTTATAATATTTGAGAAGAAAGTCTGTCTAGCTTTGCCTAGTTCCTTATTGAAAGGATGGATGCTGTCTTTGTAGATGTTATAATGGACTACAAGTTTTGACTTCCCCCACATATGCTCTGCTTTTCTGCATTGTCTTTTCATATTTTGCACTGCTGTTGAGTTTCTCCAAGGTGCTTTCTGTCTGCCATTCTTCTTCCTGACTTTCACAGGAGCAATATCATCAATTACACTCTTAACTTTTGAGTTAAAAGAATCAAGGAGAAAATCAACAGAGTCAGCAGATATGCTTGGTGTTAAAGACATAGCCTTCATAAATAGTACGCTAGTGTTCTCATTTAAGCATCTCTTCTTGACAGACACAGATCTAGCTTCAATGGCAGGAGAGATCAATATATCAAAGAAAATACAAAAATGATCAGACAGTGCTACGTCCTTAATAACAATCGGTGAAATGTTTAGACCCTTTCTGATAAGTAAATCTAGAGTGTGTCCACGATTATGTGTGGGTCCATGTACATGCTGAGTCAGATCAAATGTTTTTAAAACAGTTTTGATTTCTTTTGCCATATTGGTTTCTGGATTATCTATGTGAATGTTAAAATCTCCAGCAATAGCAAAACGGTCAAACTCTGAGGAAATTGTTGATAACAGTTCTGTAAAGTCTTCAGCAAAGGCTGGAGAGTATTTTGGAGGCCTGTAAACAACGATAAGTAAAATGCGTGGAGCACCTTTTAACACAGTACCCAGATATTCGAAAGACGGGTAATTCCCAAATGATATTTGCTTACATTGATAGACAGATTTAAAAAGAGCAGCTGAACCTCCACCTCTGCAGACACTCATAAAAGTAAAGTTAGGAGGTGATGTTTCATTGAGGACTGTTGCACTGCAGCTGTCTTCTAGCCAAGTTTGATTTAGCAACATAAAATCCAGGTTGTATGTGGTTATTAAGTCGTTGACTAGAAGTGATTTATTTTTAAGTGAGCGGATGTTTAAAAGTGCTAACTTAACAGTCTTACTTTTTGTCCCCACAGCAATCTTAGTTTGGCGTGTAATAGGCACCAGATTAGATGGGTTTGCTGTACGGCTTTTGAAGGCTTTAGACTTTCTATCATGTAATCGAACAGCAATAGAGAAAGATAAAGATACAGGCACACTGGGTTCCCGCTTGTTCTGTAAACATTTGAGAAAGTTATTGTTATCATAGCGGGGACCCGACACATATCACTGAGAGCTGGTATCAGTTGTTTTTGGTTCACCTCGAGCCGCTGGAGGAGGGTGTGTGCACTGGCGCTGTGGCAGAGGCCGAAGAGCTCTCGCAGGAGGAGGGAGGGGGGGGCGAGCTGGGCCTGCAGGCTTTGGTGGTTGTGGGGCCTGCCGTTTTTTGGTTGGTATCTGGGGGCTTGCAGCAAAAGAGTGGGATAGTCTAGTTCCAGCATACACCAGTTGTTCCATTTTCTCTGAGAAGCACAGAAGTGGAGATGCTGGAGAGATGGAGAAACTGTCTGGTGAGAGGGGCTGTTGCTCTGGTGTTATTGGAGGCTGTAATATGCTGTCCTGGTTTCCCTCGCTATTTTCCAGAAAGTCGGGTGAAACTTGGGTGCTGAATCTTGGAGCAGTTCTAGTATGTCACAGTCTGTCTGTGGTGAGCTCTGTGGGCAGGGCTCAGCTGAGATTGTGTCCATGAGCAGAGGTTGTTGTGGCTGAGGGGTGTTATCATTGTCCTTGTGAGATGTGTCAACCGCATGCCCATTCAGGTGCTGAAGTGAAATCCTGTGGTCATTTATACTGTATCCAGGTGTGTGTGTGCCATTCAGGTTGAGTGGATTGGCACACATTCCAGAAGGATGACGGAGGGAGAAGTAGATATTGTCCTTTAGCACTCTTGAACCAAGTTTGTTTGGGTGGTGGCCATCCTGTTGAAACAGTTGCCTCTGACTCCAGAAAAGATTGAAGTTGTCAATGAAGTTCACTCCTTTTATATTGCAGGTTTTTTGCAGCCATGTATTAAGCCCAAGCAACCGTGAAAACCTTTTTGTTCCTCTTGCTGGGAGTGGTCCACTGATGAATGTTTGAACTTTAATTCTTTTAAGTGTTTCAAAAAGTTAATTGAAATCCTTCTTATGGAGTTCCGACTGCTCTTTATGAATATCATTCTTCCCCACATGAATGATGAGTCGATTTGCAGTCTTATGTTTCATCAAAATGTTCTGAAGTTCCTTGTTTACATTAGAAGTTGTTTTTCATTGTGGAAGGCAGCATGTTGTTGTATCCCTGCTACTATTGTTTCTGATTATGGAGTCGCCCACTATCAGAGTCCTAGGTCCGGCTGCACTCTGAGCTGAGTGCCGCTGTCTGCTCGACCTCGAGCGCCAGTTAGCATCAGTGTTAGCTACAGGCTTATTCAGTCTGTGTTCGATCACATTCATCATGATTGGGGATTCCTCATTTACATTCATTAATACTTCGAATCTGTTCTCAAGATGTATAGGGTGTGGTAGGAGACCAGTGTTTGCAATCCTTGTCAGAGCCGTATCTGGGGTAGAGGATGCTACTGCAGCAAAATGTGATGCTCGTGACAATCTGATGTCTCGAGTGCCTTTGGGTCTCGCTCCCTGTTTGCACCATCTATTTGTAAGTCGATCGGCTTGTTTCTCTACACTCAGTATAGCCTGTCGAGGAGCATGAGATTCATGGGACTCACCGGCTGTATGCTGAGGGCATCCATGACGAAGCTCTGTTGTGTGTTCCATCTGGTTTGGTGGTCCCGCAATTAACTTTGTTTCAAGAACTGCAATCCTTTGTAGAAGTCTGTGGCAGTTAGAGCAGCAAGTAGATTCCAGAGGAGGCATTTTCTTATCCTTATGAATGTAGGCAGTTGTGTTTTCTCTTACCCGGAATGTAAGCTTTCAGTGGGAGGCTGGTCGAATAAAAGAATTCTGTTTTTTTTTTGTAGTAATCCAAGCGTTTGAGCACTGTGCTGATTTGCTGAAGTTAAAATTAGGTAATAAAAGGAGATAAAATATAAAAATATAAAAGCGATAGAGCAAATCGCGGAGCAGTAAGCAAGAGCGTCCGAACAGCAGCTGAGCAGGAAGTGAAAAAAGGTATTGGTATTGTCAGGTATTGTCATCAAATACCTTTGTTTCTTTCACAGTTCATACTACAATGCAAAAATGGACACAAAAATATAGACTTACTGATCATTTCTGAGAAAGTGGAGGGGTGAACTTTCGAGAAGTAATAGTTGCAGCACCACTTTCTATCAGAGAGTTGAAGGATGGGACTTTTGGTATTACAGTCGCCCCAGCAGTGGCATAACTGGGTAAGTGTTCCAAAATTACAGCACAGTCTTTCTTTGTTTTCCCTTCCCTCTTATCCTCTGCCTCCTTTTGTTCCTTCCTCTCTCCTACAGTGTCACTTAGTCTTGCTTTCATTCTCTTTGTCTTTTCGCACCTCTAGTTTTTGCTTCTCTCTTGTTTGTCAGCAATATTGAGGCTGTATCTGCTCTATAATGATTAATGGAATTTTCTGCTGCCTGGTAAAGGCTTGAGTCTTGTCAGTGAACCACCCATCAATGAGGCTCTCTGTCAGAAAGGTACAATTACAGAGCTTTTAACAGACCCCTTTTTCTCAAACACATTTTCTAGCTTTTTTCAAGGTGCCACGGAACCCTGAAAACCTAAGCTCACTGTTTGCTTTTCCTGGTTAAATGTAGAGATACAGAGCATTTAGTTTAGTAACATCAAAGTTCAAATGGCTTACATGTATGCCCTCTACGTATGTAACTGCTCTGAATATTGAGCGGATTGAAAACTTTAGACAATTGTCTCAAGATTAAAATAAAATGTTGTGTCATATAGAAATGAAAGCTTTAGCATAAGTTCTGCCAGGAAGACTTAATTACTATGTCACTTATTACCTTCACATCTATCCAATCATGTCCTTATACTAGCAGTATAAAAGATCGGTACTTACACATGTTAGAGTTCGCAGATGCTGACGCGACAATTCATTCTCCCATTCAGTTGCCAACCAACGCATATTGTTGACGATTATCAAATTCCGACGATGAATTCGTCCCGCCGTCTCTCCTGTTACACATTGCAGTTTGCGCATTCAGTGCCACATCTCTCTATGGGTACAGCGGTCTTTGGAGAGTTTGATCTGCCAAGGCCTACCAAGAGAAGTCCTGCTCCTTCTAGGCCCGAACTGCAAAATCATCCTCAACTTGTCCAGCAAAAAGAACCTCGCTGTCTGCATGGGTACCATTTTTTCCGTAGATCGCTGATCCCACTGACATGAATCAACAACTCTGCAATTCACAAGTTGTTGGTGATCTTCTCACTGGTTTTCAAGTTTAAGCTCCACTTCCAAGGCTTTCAAGTCAGTTTTAAAGTTTTGGTAGGCGCTTCCACCAGCCACTCTTAATATGTCCCCTATGATTAAACTTCATTCAGGTAAGTATTTAACTTGGCTACTCTGCTCCTTCCTACACCAGCGGTAGAGTTCAAATTAGTGACTATACGGTGACGTGGCGTGTTCTTAAAAAACGCTGATCTGCAGATTATAACGCAACATACTGCAACGCTTTAAACAGCAGGGCCGGATAGCTCGTCTTAACCCTCTAAGCGTTCTTCGAGGTCTTTTTAACCCGCAAATGACTTTTGCTGAATTAAAAAAAAAAATATCTTTGTCCAAATGGTATGAAACTTTGTATGGCTCTCAACCCTTTCTAGATCTATAAAAAAATATACATGTATATATTATAATGATATCTGTTTTTATGTTAGCACGAAAAAAATAGTCACACTCGTGGTCTTCAGGTTCTCTGGAGAAAAACAATTGGTGACACTAACACATCGACAATGTGAACACACACACACACACACACACACACACACACACACACACACTAAATGAATAGGTAAAAGTGTAAATAAATATATTTCTTGTTCTATGCACAGTGTCCTGTCCTATACAACATATAATTCCATCATTGACTGACTACATACCTGTTTTCCCTGCGAAAGGTTTGGATGATGGAGGAGACTGTAGAGCGAGGCACATTAGGCTGCACTCGGCGACCTGCCTCCGCCATTGTGAGGCTATGGTTGATGACATGGTCTATAATTGTGGCCCGAATTTCATCCGGGACAGCATGGTGTCTTCATGCTCCTCGACCTCTTCCCCCTATTCCACTACCACGCACCCTTACTCCTCCTCCTCCTCGTACTGAAGCCAGGGTGGTTTGACCAATCAGATGAAAGGGGCTTTTCAGCGCCGCCCACGTGTGCAAATGTAATATCGAAGCCATAAACCGATTTGTAAACCACAAACGAAAAATGAAAAATCGAGCCAAAATCTCATTTTTCGTTTTTTAAACTAAACCAAAAAAAGAAACGAGCTGGTTTTAATTTCTCGTTATTCCATTCCAAACAGGAAATTAAATTATCAAAAAGTACACGGACCTTATAATCGTGTGACAGGTTGTCCCACCCTCACTACAGTAAACACCTCATCAGAGAAGAGAAGGGATATCGCTGCAAAAGGGAGAATAACTTATTTTGATTAAAGATTGTGAGGGCACACAAATTAAAAAATAATAATATTGATGATATGCAAAATAAATAGTTTATAATAAATATGGTAATATTAAAAAACAAACAAATAAGAATTGTCAATTGTGATATAATGGTTACTAAAATAAAGAAGAGCCATCAAAATGTACAATATTAAATAGTTTTATTGTTAAGTTTCTTAAAATGCATAAAGTTTACAAAAGGCAAAATCAGGGTTGAAATTAATAAGAAGAGAGGAAAAACATCAATACAGCACTGCCTTGAGAGTCCATGCTCTGATATAGGAAAGCATTCAGTCAGTGCGCATGATGAGTGTTCCAAAAAAACAAAAAAAACAACCTGCATTTATAATTAAGGATTAGCCTACATATAAATTCGTCGAGGAGAATCACTTGAGGGCTCTCTCTGCTCTGAGCATGTGGGCTTTGTTTGAAGTTTGTGTGGCTGAATCCATTCAGCTGTCACTGAGAGACAGCAGCAGCACTAGTCTGTCCACTCAGAGTGTGCCACTCGGTACAGGCGGGCGATTCTTCATCTGTCTTTCTCTCTTCAGTCCAGGATGGCAAAATAACACGGTGAAGGCGGATATATCAGCAACTGCGTATATGTGAGACTGTCTTTACAGTAAGTTTAGTTTCCACTAGAGTTAAACACTCTTAGACACACGCTTGTAAATGCATATTGGTCAAATTAAAGTGAATCGATCGGAGATGTGGAGAGCCGGTGTCCTGCTGCTGCTCACCGGCTGCGTGTGTGCGAGTGTGCCCGAGGAGCCAGCGGACAGAGCGACTCCATCTGACGGCTACTGCAGCTGGATAACGCGGGCTCAGCCGCACGGAGCTGGAGGCAGGAGAGAGGGCTTCAATGAGTTCAGACTGCGAGTGGAAGGAGACCCGGAGCATTATCATCCCGGCAGCACTTATCGAGGTATATATCACTATTTCAGCTGTTGTTAGTGTCAGAGACGCTTCACAGTGCGCGCGCTGGAGATTTGTTTTGTTTCTCAAAACTAGCTTATATATATATTTTTTTTATAGTTACAGTAGCTGTTGGATAAACAGTAATTACAACATCACATTAGCATTCAGCAAGGATATTATTAGATTTTAATTGTTTTATGGTCAGTGGTATATTTAATCAGTGTCAGGTCAAGGCAAGTTGTCATATTTATACCAGGGCACGTTGTCACATAGTTAATTAAAAAAAAAATGTATTAACTGTCTGTTTTCTTGTAATTAACCATTCTGTTTTTGCAGTTTCATACATTGTTCATTTTAAGTGCTGCTGAAAGCTCTTATACAACTTTTAAATACAGATGTCATAAAAGATGGCTTGATTTAAAGGTGCAGTAAGTAATCTCCCAGAATTTTGTTGAACACTGTTGGTATTTGAAATCAACCTAAACAAACACATCCCCTATCTTCATTTCTCTGCTTCCAAAATTCACAAACACTTTACAGCCTGCACATAACAGCCTTGCTCCGAGCTGCTGTGTTGCCAAATTTTCCCACGGAATTGGGCTAAATTTAAATCGTTGCTGTGGGTAATCTTTTTTTCTGTTGGTTTATTTCCACCCCCGTAAGTACGATTTTTGCACTCCAACACCCCCTCCCCCACCCCCGATCGAGAGAATAGCATTGGGCTAGTTTTGACTGGCCATTGGGCTGCTTTTGATGCACAGACCTGGCAACTCCGCCTAGCTGGTCTCGAATGCGCCAACAAAGACGCTAAACACAGCATTCTCTAGTCTAGTGTTACTAGCTGGCCTCCGTTACACACGTAATGCAAGAGTGGATTTATTTATCTTAGCAGAAGCGAAGAAAAATAGTACTTCACGAAAAATAAAGCAAAGATGATGAACGAACGACAAGGAAGCAGAAACAAATGAACACACTGTACACAAAAGTAAATACAAGCAACAGTTGATTGTTAGTCGCCAGCAGCACAGCAGCTCAAGACAAACAATGACACTCAAAACTGTCCTGTAACTATGGCTAACATTACAACAACTGCCATTTCTTGTTTCTGTGAAACTGCAAAACCAACGTTACTTATGTACGGAGCAGAAACAACGCAACATCAGCGTCCGTTTTCTTGACTTTCCGTGTAGGTCTCTCCAGTGCTGGAAAGCTTTTTTAATATTAAAGCTGGTCCTAAAGCTGTTGCCTGATCATAACCTTCTTTTCCAGTGATATTCCTTTCTCTTTTGGATTCTCTATCATCTCTCTTTCAACAGTCTTTCATTAAATCTCCCTCTTGCTCAATCTCTGTCCTCCACCATCAAATGCCCCCTAATGCTGATTGGCTACACATTTGTTGTGGTGCTCGGGTCCGACCAACTTCAACAGCATTTTTTTAAAACCGCTTACTGCACCTTAAATAGGCAGTGTTGTTATATTTCTTTAAAAAAGCCTTGTCAGCTAGCCCTGCTCTCCCCCTATGAGACTGTAAATTGTTTTATGCACCTGGTGTCAAAATTATGTCTAATTAGGTAGTCTAGTGTACAAGGTTTTGAGACACGATAGGAATAGTGCAGATAAAAAAAAGGATTTTATAATACATTACACAAACTTTTACTAATAGGTCATTATCAAACATTATTTAATCATAGATCAGTAGTCCATATACATAGTTTCATGTATAATTTGACTATGCAAATCAAAATGTTATCATTTTTCTAACCATTTGTTCCATTGCATTGACCAAGGATCTGTTTATGTGTTACACTGTATGTTTGAAAGATTTTGTAGATAAGAAGCATTTGAGCATACAGTATAGAAAGAAGAAAAAGTGTTGGAGAAAAAGTTGTTAGAGTTGTTGTTTTTTACTACAAAAGAAGTGAAGTTCGGGAGGAGAGAACCCATCTAATCTTTCAATGAACTGCCAGAGCATATACGCAGCACACACCTTGCTCTGGCATCAACTGTTTCAGCATCCCTTCACACCAGAGCTCAAGTTGAAACAGCTTTTTTGAGCCCCTCAGCTGCGAACATGTCAACAAACTTTAACCTCAATTGCTAAAGATTATATGTGTAAACGCACTCGTGAAACGCTAACAATTTTGTATCAGATACCTGATATAATTGTAAGTGTTTTATTAATTTTGATCACCTGTGAAATCAACCAGAAAGGTCATGTTGAATAATTATTGTGATTTATTTCCAGTAACCCTCTATGCAACCAACCCTGCATACTTCAGAGGCTTTACTCTTATCACCCTGAAGGAAGGGCACAATGGTGACCATGAGGAGGATTATGCTGGAAATTTCCAGGTGAGATGCATCACATTCACATATACAGCATTTAATACAATATATGGCCCATGTGGTAATTCAATTTTATGTTTAAATTAAAGGGATAGTTTATCCAAAAAGAAAAATTATATCATTAATTACTCACCCTCATGTCGTTCCTAATTCTAACCCATAAGACTATTGTTCATCTTTTAAAAACAAATGAAGACTTTTAAAAATGAACCTGACAGATGTCTGTCCCTCCATTGAAAGTCCATGCAAAAAGTTTGACGCTTTAAAAAGTTTGTAAAGACATTGTAAACATAATCCATATGAATCAAATGTCAAGCAAATATGATTGAGCTTTTCCGTTTACCTTATTTAATTAGTTCAATATATGTGTATTGACCAATGTATGTGAATAAAAGCTTAAATGAAATCTGTTCATAATATAAAGTGATCGTATCTCTTCAGAAGATTTTAATTAAACTTCTCAATTCATTTGGATTACATATACAATGTATTTGTGAACTTTTTGAAGAGTCAAAGTTGCATGGACTTTCAATGAAGGGACAGAAATCTCTTAGGTTGAATTCAAAATATTTTCTTTTTGAAGATAAACAAAACTCTCATGGGTTTGAAATGACATGAGGTTGAGTAAATGAAGACAGATTTTTTATGTTTTGGTGAACTAACTCTTTAAAGGAAAATTTTATTTAATTGTATTATGTTGGACCTCTACTTGAAGTCCAAAGAGCATTAATTAAGTATAAATCCTTATAGATTTCATAGTTGCATTAGAGAGGATCTCATGAATATTATGCTCATAGTCCTTCTGGGACAATGAATTAGAGAAGATTCCACAAATATAAAGCCAATGGTTTAGTTTGTATTAAGGCATCCCTGATTGCCTGGCTGTGGGATCTACTGTACTCCCTTTGTGTCTCAGATTCAGCCACACCTGGCAAAGCTCTTACATCAACACCATATGCTGCCTCTCCGCACGAGCTCTCATGCTATGCCAGAGAGTGGAAACGGAACAAAAAAGGCCCATTAAATGTCACATAAACCATAAATCTCAGCTCCCTGCAGAAATGCTCTGCTCAAACCTGCTCTTGCACAGAAGAGATTTCTTGTCTTTCTAGTGGGATGTACGTAGAACAGTGGTTCCAGATTAGACATTTACAGTTACAATTACACC
Source organism: Meda fulgida (assembly GCA_030578275.1). NCBI lineage: Eukaryota > Metazoa > Chordata > Actinopteri > Cypriniformes > Leuciscidae > Meda > Meda fulgida. The sequence goes on from CM060633.1 coordinate 10,335,884, forward strand.
ATACCAAAATTGTTCAGCATTAAAAAGTAATCAAAAATGTCTGTTAAATCAATTTGAATTTATTAAGAACTATGTTGGACCAGCAATATGAAAGATTTTGATCATTTTATGCTTTTGAAAGAGGCGTGACCCGAATCATGTTTATCCTTATTGAAAGTAATCTCATTTTAATCTGGGCAGTATTTTCTATAACCCTGCATACTTCTGTTATTTTGAGGATGAGGGCATGTCACACTACCTATCCATGTTTACATTTATCTAAATTTGTTCGATTCTAGATTCTGACATCTAATGTTAGATGAATTTGGGCCAAAATACCATAGAGTTAGATTGAATATGTGGCAGTTGACTTGAAGAGTATGTTTCTCTCTTGTAACAAGCTTTTCTTGATTATATGTGTCACAAAACCGAGGATGAAGACAGACAAAGGCAGATTAAAAATATAAACAAGGTTTAATCAACAAACAGGTGATGGAACGTAACTGATAAGTCCCGACTGATATGGATTTTTGGGGCCGATGCCAATACCGATATTAGGGAATAAAAAAAGCCAGATATCGACATATCGGCCAATATTATTTATGTGTATATTATAGTACAGTACCAGTCAAAAGTTTGGACAAACTTTCCCATTCCTGTGTCCAAACTTTTGACTGGAACTGTACATAGAATACAGAATACATAAGCAGAATATATATATATATATATATATATATATATATATATATATATATATATATATATATATATATATATATATATATAAACACATTTTTTGCAATGATCACTCAAATGTGGAGATCAAACACTTATAATGATGTGACAAAGATATGTAATGGAGGAAGGGTGAATTACAGAATGAGAATGATACATTTGAGCTGGAACCAAACTATTTTGCATTGCTTGTTCTATTCTATATTATATTCTAAATAAGGTAGCATAATCTTCACTAATGACTTTTTTCCTTTTTCCTTTCCTTTTTCATTTTTTACCAGTGGTGGAAGATTTTAGGCTTACTCAGATTTTTAACTAAAGTAAAAGTAATAAATGTGAAAGTACTCATTATGCAAAATGGGCCTATATGAAGTGTTATAATTATATAAATTATTGGAATATTGCTTGATGTTGTAATGTAGCGTTATAGGCAGAATGGACTAACACTGTGTCTACACTTAACGCAGCCGTTTTTTGCTTGCGCTGCAACAGCTAAAAGCTGTTTACACTGGATGTGGCAAAGCGCCCGTTACACAGCAAAACGAAACATCAGTTTACTGTCGGAGATTTGTCACTGCTGCCAAAATGAACACTGGACAGCTGGAGTTTGAACCATCTGAATTGGGTCCTCCTCTAGCACTGAGCTAAGGGCCTCTTGGCTCTCCTTTTCTTCCGCTTCTGAGGGCATGACAATTTGTGCTCGACTTGCTCTGCATTGGCAGATGCAGACTCGACTGGCTCTGGACTGGCAGGAGCAGACTCGACTAGCTCTGGACTGACAGGAGCGGACTCGCCTGGCTCTGGACTGTCAGGTGCGGTCTCTGCAGACTCTGGGGTGACTGGAGCGGTCTCTGCAGACCGTATTTGAGTCACTACAGTCAGGCTCTGGTGGTGTCAAGATCCTCCAATCTTTGTGATGATGCAGTGTAACAAATTAGCTCTATGAAATATTAATAATCAATAATAACTTGTTATGATTAATTATGAACATTTGGGTCAGTTAATTTGATTATCTTGATGTGGCTAAATTAATATTACAATCAATTAATCAGTTCGTCCAACAAACTCTTTTGATTATTTATTTATTCTAAGAAAAGGGTATCTTCCATGGCCACAGACAAATAATTATTTCTTAGCATGTACAGTGCTTTGAGCATGTAACAAGATCAAGATCGTAAACGAGACTTTGTTTGCAAGCACTGAATCAGAACCAAATACATATTGTGCACAAGTTTTATTAACTAAATCACAAACATAACTGAACTAAACAAACATATATACATACTTACATACATGTATATTGTGTGAGTGAAACTGAAAGCAGTGAATGGAACTATGGAGAAGATCCATTTAACTATGAAAAGAACCATCAGCTTATTATTTTCAGAGTACTTCGTTGAATTGATACTTGCATTTTTTAGTGCCAGGTAGACAGTTCTGGAAGTTGTTGAAAATAAAAGTTGTTACTGGTTCTGTGAGTGTCACAGGTTGAAGTGTCCCTGTCTGGCACGCAGGGCAAGTGGTGGGGGTTGCGATGGCTTCTTCTGCATTAAGTTGAAGATGTTGTGTCAAACTCCTGAGATTGTCCTTGGTTTTGTTGTGGTTGAGAGAGTCCTCTCTCTCTCCTGAGTGAGCGCATGGCTGGTTGTGAGTCTAAGCCTGCAGCCTTGGGGCCTACTGAGGCCAAGCAGGTCCGCATGGCACCCGGAACAAACAGAGAAGGCCATAAAGAGAGAGAAGGGCTTGTGTGAAGGCCCTTTAAAGTCTGTGAAAGGTCCAACCTCTCCGGGTTTGCTTGACCAATGAGAAGCGTGGAAATTTCAGAGCAGGAAAGTTACTCTGTGGTTAATTTATGAGTCTTTGTCCTAAGCGTGCTCATTTGCATGTGCAGCTGGATTGGTTTCTGATGAAGAAAACTAGGGAAGATTATTGTAATACTAATATGTTAGGCAGCTATCGGCATATCATATAAACAATCATTTTGATCTTCAAAGTACCAATTTATAGAGACCAAACGTGGTATAAGTGAGGTTACATTGACCGTTGGTTCTATAATAAAATACATAGTATCGAAGGGATAATAGTATCAACAGATACTATTAAAGGACACAACATAAGACAGTAAATCATTCACGAAATGTTCTGGAATGCATGTTAATTTCATGTTAATAAGTTCATCGATAAATGAATGCAGGAAAGTCCGTTCTGATGTCTGTAGGTATTGCGGCAGGGGCTATTCACATTGCTAACAGTCATAAAACCACTTCATCTGATCGTGGTCATGGTAACCGAGACCCTCTTGCACTAGCTGGGGGATGGGGCCACAGGTCCTAGAGTGATCTTTAAAGATTATGTGTTAACCATAACAAATAATAGTGTCTGATTGGTCTCAGTCGTTACAGCAGGTTATTGGTAAAATTCCAAAAGTCCAGGAACCTTAACTGCGCCATCATCCAGGCAGTGGTTGAAAGCCTCCTTAAGGGCTGCGTCATTGTACTCCAAGCCCCTAGCCATAGTCCAGAAGAACTGGGTGAAGGATCGTACCTCCCGACCGAGCTGTCGCAGGAGGAACAATACAGATGCTCATTCTGCTGGGTCCGGTTCTGGCTGGTTCGTTCTGTCAGGATTTCTGAACGAAATAAAAAATGCCAAAACTACGACTAGGGGAAATACAAACTAACTATATAACTGGAATTTGAAAAGGAAACAAAAGAAACAAATAAATTCTTAAACATAAACCTTAAATTGCAAACGAGAGAAAAGCAAAATAACTTAATTCTACGATTAAATGACCAGATCTAAAAACAAAAGAATCTAAATGAAACTGCAACCTTGCATGAAACTAGAGAGAGAAATAAAAACTAACAATACAGAGGGAATCAAAATAAGGTTTGGGAGAAATGGAGCAAAAGCCTGGAACTTTTCTGAAGTAAAAAACACAGGAACAATGGAAACTCAAATATCAAAAGAATAATTAAACAAGAAAAAACTAAATCTAGCACGCACTGACTGAAAGATCTGCAAGCAACAAATGCACGCAAGCAACAAATGCACACAATAAACATGCACACAATAAACGCGCACACAATAAACGCGCACACAATAAACGCGCACACAATGCATAAAACAAACCAGCAACGACATGAGGGAAAGGAGCACAATATAAAGGGTGCAGAGCACATGAGGAACAGGTGAATGTAATAAGGCCAAAGAGGACCAGACAAGGACTAAACAAGGGGGCGGGATGAGAGAAGCACATTGCCAACAAAGACAGAGCCATGTGCAGACACACAACACAAACATAGAGACCTGAAACAAAGACAACACAGACAAGGCTGCCATGGCAGAACCCTGACAGTTCCCCTAAGGCCATTTTCCTGGGCGTATTTGCATCGCCAGTAGAAACTCTGAAGTGACGTAAGCCGTGCTTGTTGTTGTAAATTTTATTTTGACAGAGCGGTGGACATTTATTTTGACGGCCTAAGATTCTCAGTCTTAATGTGTTTTACAGTCCTGTCTAATACATTATTATTATCTAATACAACTCAGTATGTTGGATCACTTTTGTCTGATTGAAGTTGACATAAAGGCTTTTCATTCCTATTGATTACAGATTATTAGAATGATTTGAACAGAGGAAAAAAAAGCTAGATGCTTCAGACTAGGGTTACTGTAATGTGCTATGATGGAAGATTACATAAGGAAGACAAAAACAAATAGCAGGGAATTTTTTGTCAGAGCAGCCTTTGTTTTCCAAATTTTCTGCTTGAATAGTTCAGAAAATACACAAGATTGAAAGCTGCTTGGCAATTTCCCCGTAGCCCTTTCCAGCCTTGTGGAGGTGTACAATTTTGTCTCTAGTGTCTTATATATATATATATATATATATATATATATATATATATATATATATATATACAGTGAGGAAAATAAGTATTTGAACACCCTGCTATTTTGCAAGTTCTCCCACTTAGAAATCATGGAGGGGTCTGAAATTGTCATCGTAGGTGCATGTCCACTGTGAGAGACATAATCTAAAAAAATATCCATAAATCACAATATATGATTTTTTAAATATTTATTTGTATCATACAGCTGCAAATAAGTATTTGAACACCTGTCTATCAGCTAGAATTCAGCTAGAACCCCATACAATCAGTAACAATCCAACTACTAACATGGCCAAGACCAAAGAGCTGTCCAAAGACACTAGAGACAAAATTCTACACCTCCACAAGGCTGGAAAGGGCTACGGGGAAATTGCCAAGCAGCTTGGTTAAAAAAGGTCCACTGTTGGAGCAATCATTAGAAAATGGAAGAAGCTAAACATGACTGTCAATCTCCCTTGTACTGGGGCTCCATGCAAGATCTCACCTCGTGGGGTCTCAATGATCCTAAGAAAGGTGAGAAATCAGCCCAGAACTACACGGGAGGAGCTGGTCAATGACCTGAAAAGAGCTGGGACCACCATTTCCAAGGTTACTGTTGGTAATACACTAAGACGTCATGGTTTGAAATCATGCATGGCACGGAAGGTTCCCCTGCTTAAACCAGCACATGTCAAGTCGCGTCTTAAGTTTGCCAATGACCATTTGGATGATCCAGAGGAGTCATGGGAGAAAGTCATGTGGTCAGATGAGACCAAAATAGAACTTTTTGGTCATAATTCCATAATTCCGTGTTTGGAGGAAGAAGAATGATGAGTACCATCCCAAGAACACCATCCCTACTGTGAAGCATGGGGGTGGTAGCATCATGCTTTGGGGGTGCTTTTCTGCACATGGGACAGGGCGTCTGCACTGTATTAAGGACAGGATGACCGGGGCCATGTATTGCGAGATTTTGGGGAACAACCTCCTTCCCTCAGTTAGAGCATTGAAGATGGGTCGAGGCTGGGTCTTCCAACATGACAATGACCCGAAGCACACAGTCAGGATAACCAAGGAGTGGCTCTTTAAGAAGCCTATCAAGGTTCTGGCGTGGCCTAGCCAGTCTCCAGACCTAAACCCAATAGAGAATCTTTGGAGGGAGCTCAAACTCTGTGTTTCCCAGCGACAGCCCAGAAACCTGACTGATCTAGAGAAGACCAGGCCAGGAGGAGTGGGCCAAAATCCCTTCTGCAGTGTGTGCAAACCTGGTGAAAAACTACAGGAAACGTTTGACCTCTGTAATTGCAAACAAAGGCTACTGTACCAAATATTAACATTGATTTTCTCAGGTGTTCAAATACTTATTTGCAGCTGTATCATACAAATAAATAGTTAAAAAATCATACATTGTGATTTCTGGATTTTTTTAGCACGGTGTTCAAATACTTATTTTCCTCACTGTGTATATATATATATAAAATCTGTATTATGATTTTGCATATCTTTCTTGTATGCATATATATATATATATCACTGATTCTTGAGAGTCGGGACAAAACATGTCCCACATAGAAAAGTGTAATTTATAGCAAAAATTAAGAAATTCATCATGTATGACATACTTACAAAGTTAAATCTAAAGGAATTGTATATACCTATCTGATTTTTAGAATAAACTTTTTTATCTTTTTGGGGAAAAGTTGTTTAAATGTATGGTCTGTGGTTAGATGGTCCATGTTATTGCACTTGTCCTCAGCAAGAGGTTACAATATTAACCATCCCAAAAAGCTTTAAAAAAGCTCTACAATTGTGAAAACATATATATCAAATAAAAAATAAGGGGTATAAATATAAAAAAACAACGCATGAAGTGAAGATCAAACTATACTTTCCATAAATATCTGCCTATTAAAGTTGTGTCCTCAGTTTCTGTCAACTCCGTCAGATTTTTTCATAAAGCTCTTTAAATCAGGAAATAGCATGGTCAGCTATATCCTAGAGGACCCCTTTTCATCTCCCTGTCTGTGGTGAATGCAGCACTGAAACACATGCTCTGGTACGTTTTACATTTTTTTATATTTTAGACAAACAATGTCAATATTCCTATGGTCACAGCTGCACCATGTCAATACCATCTTTCTGTGAAGATACTTTTTTTAAACCATAGTGGATTGAATTTAAGCATTTTAGTGAGGTTATTAGGACAGCTAGCAACTGAGGAAAAACTAGCTAGCTGCAGTGTACAATACATGTTTTGGCGGAAAATACAAGCCCTTACGTCAACTCCGTCAGACGTCAACTCCGTCAGGTTCTATGTCTGACGGAGTTGACCTGTAAGCTGACGGAGTTGACAAATCCACCAATAACCTCTTAATGTGAGAATATAATATTATTTGTGAATATAGTGAAGGGTTAAACTGTTATTTCAGGGTTTTATCTACACATAAATGCACATACATAGCATGCATTACATTATTTAACCATACGCATCTGACTTGTAGAGAATGGGGAGGCAGTGGTCTGCTTATTATTGTGTAACGTGTAACTTTGCCAGCACTTTAATATATTTATTTATATATGTAGAGACAGAGATAGAGAAATGAGAAGCCAGTGTAGGGCTGGGCGATATGGCCAACAAAAATGATCACGATAATAAAAATCTGATTCTATAGTCTTATTCAAGTACATTTTTCTTTATTTCAGTTTGTATTGTAGGAAAGCATGGCTGGACAGAAATTGTCAGTTGAGGAGCAAAGGAGAAGAAATAGAGAGTACCAACGAAAGAGAAGAGAAAAATTAAACAGTGACCAAGAGAGCAAGCATGCTATGCAAGAGAAGGAAAGACAAAGGTGGAAGGAGAGAGTTAAAGACAAAAAAGTAATACAAATAGACGAGATGGGAGGCAGGCAAAGAGGAATTGGAGAAAGTATTGGAGAGAGGCACAGAAAAGGTCCAGAGAGAAAAGATCCAATGAAGATGCAGTGCTGAAGGCACACACCCCTCCAGATAGTCTGCAAGATCAGGATATTCAAGAATACAATACCAGACACAGCAGACAGTCTCTCAGATAGGAAAGGGAGAGAAGTAAAACGAGAAAAAGAAGAAATAAAAGACTCAAGAGAAATAAAAACTTTGAAAGAGAAGCTTAAGAAGGTAAAAAAGCAACGAAACAAAATGAGAAAGAAAATATATATCGAAGAAGAAACGCTACAAATAAAACACCACTTGACTCCCCAGGCACAGAAACAAAGAAGATGCTATCAGGAAGCAACATTAGGAATCCAAAAATCAAGAAAGCCCTTCTATTCCACAACATCCTCAGAAGAGAGCTGAAGAAAAACAAACAAACTCCTGGGCCACGGCGTCAGGAACCAGCAATAAGTGTGTCATCAGGCAAGATTCTCAAAAAGTATCGTCTCCTTCACCAAATCCACCAGTTTGGGATAACCTACAAGTTAATGAGAGGAAAGAAACAGACAAAGAAAAAGCCAACATTCCTAAAGGGTATAAAAGAGACTACTGTTAAGGATTTCTTCCTGAACCCTGCACGTGTGACCACTGATAAGACTGACACTATCACTAGGAATAAGATAAAGCAGCAGAGAATGATCCTGGCAGACTCCATGATCAACCTCCACTCTGATTTCCTCATTAAGAACCCCACCGTGAAGCTGAGCTATTCTTCTTTCTGTACTCTGAAACCATTCCATATTACAGCACCAAAAGCATCTGATCGGAAGACATGTCTATGTCAAAAGCATGAAAATGCATACATAATGCTTGAGGTCCTTAGAACGTCTGGTGTTGTGAAGTCAAACAAACTGGATGACAGTTTTCAATTAGTTTGTTGCTCTCCAGCAAGTGAGGCCTGCCTTCTTCGCACCTGCTCATGATGTCTAAACAAAGGAACAGTTACAACCCAAGAGCAAGACAAAATCCATGTTCAGTGGAAGCAGTGGGAGAGAGTTCAAGAAGAGACAGTCAATGGAATCCACACTAAACTCATCCAACCCAGTGGCAGTCTTTCAGAGCTCATCACACTCTATGAGCAAATACTCAGAAATGAAACCACAACACATGTGTGTTTAGTGCAAAACCAGTCAAAAGCATACAGAAACACAATTGAGACTTGTGATGAAAGTACAGCAATTGTTCACGTTGACTTTTCAGAATCCTGGAGATGCAAGTATCAATCTGAAGTACAGGCCTGCCATTTTGGACAAAATCTGCCACAGATAACGCTACACACCGGAATGTATTACATTAAGGGTGGAAAGGCAGGGTTTTGCACACTTTCAGAGTCAAAGAGACAGGATGCTGCAGCAATCTGGACACACATGGATCCAGTCCTAAAAGATATCAAAACGAGATATCCACAGGTCACCACCGTGCACTTTTGGTCTGATGGTCCAAGTAAACAGTATAAGAACAAGAATAATTTTTTCCTTCTATCTTGTATCACCCCTACACTTGGGTTTGAAAGAGCAACATGGAACTTCTTCCCCACTTCCCATGGTAAGGGCGCACCAGACGGCATTGGCGGAACAGTGAAGAGAACAGCTGACAACCTGGTCCTGAGAGGAAATGATGTGACAGATGGACACACATTCTTTGAAAAGGTCTCAAACAGTCTGAAGAGCATTCAGCTGTATTACATTGCAGAAGAAGACATGCAAAGATATGATACGCTTCTCATGCATCCTCTCAAACAGGTTCCCTCAACCAGACGAATACACCAGGTCATCCCACATGAGAACAGGATCCAGCACAGACAAATATCCTGCTTTTGCAGCTAGATGTTGGTTTGCCAGTGCTTCATCCCAGCTAACCTTCGATTTCCATGGCTACCCAGAGGAACAGCAGAGTGATACAAGGAGGGCAGGGAAGAAAAGACCTTTGGCCATGTTGTTGGAGGAGATGGAAAAAAGAGATGGGAGGAGGGAAGAGGATATGGAAATGGAAGATGTAATGGAGGAGGAGTTGGATGAGGAGCCTCTGAAAGGTCCTGAGGGTACTGTGACAGTGACGACTGTTAGCAGCCTTAATAATGGAGACTGGCTAGCAGTAGTATATGATGACCACTGGTGGCTAGCCAAGACCATTGCTGTGGATACTGAGCATCAAGATGTAAAAGTGGAGTTTCTGCATCCCCATGGTCCAACAGCAAAGTATCAGCCTAAGCTTCTCATAAAGGATGCCTGTTTCTGCCCAGTTAAAGACAACATAGTGAAACTAATGGGAAATGCATCACCAGTCAAATTGAGAAAACGAGAGATCTACAGCATAGCCCCTGATGTGATGGACTTCATAGAGCGTGTGCATGTCCGACGCCAACTGCTCAAGGCATAAGCGCAGGTTTGACAAAAATGAAATCTTAAGTAAGCTAATTGAAACGGATTCTAAGCTATAGATTATGTTGCAGTATTGTTGTCAAGGAATGTCAATTTAAGATCACACCCAGTATAAAGTAGGCAGTGCAGGGCAATCACACATCCAACACACCCAAACACACACATACGCACACACACACACACACACACACACACACACACACACACACACACACACACACACACACACACACACACATGCCACTTTAAAGTAAATGGCTACTTAAAAAGGAGGAAAGGAAGAGGAGAAGAGGTGGATGAGAAAAAGGAGAGCAGGAAGTGGTATAGGGGAGGTAGATGAAAACAGAGGGGGAGGAGGGCCCCTGGTTTACCTTATTGTTTTTTTTTTGATAGTTGTAAACAGTGTAATTTATAATAGTTGGAAACGGTGTGTGTGCAATATGTTTATCATAGTTTGCTTTACAGTAAGTTCAATACTCTAATAACAAGGAGTAGTTTTAGTAGTAGTTTAAAGAGCACATCTGTTCAGTAATCACAATGCACAAATATTTTTTGTCAACATCGTCAGTTTTTCATCAACACCGTCAGATCTTCATCAACAGCGTCGGATGTATGTTTTTGTTAATTTTTTGAGGAAAAAAATGTTCTTCCTTCAGTTTATGTTGTTTTTGTAATAAAGGACCATCTGATCTACATCTTATGTTTTATTTATTTAAGGAATATGTTTTTACAATATTGAATTAAAATCAAAGTTTGAAAATGCAAATATTTAGAAATCTGAGTTTTCAGAATAGTGTGAAATCACAACTTAAGTATATATTGTATTTTTTTTTACATATCAGAGTAACTAAACACTATTACAATATACTTCAGAACTTTATATTCTTGTTGGATTGGAAGAATTAAAATTGTATACTTTTTAGTGTGTCTGACGGAGTTGACACAAATCCAGTTCTGAAGGGAAACATGTTTATTTGTTAAAAATGGGTTTTTATTTAGAACCTGTTTACATGGTTAAATAGCTAAGACCTTTCTCTGCAGAAACATACAACTCTAATTGATATAGGGTGCATTTTATATATATTTGTCTTAGAATGTCTAAATGTAATGTAATTTTGAAAAGTGTTCTATCAAACGATACCTACATTTTCCCACTCTCCTTGCTATAGTTTAGGAGTTATGAGCCTTTTCTTTTGTGTGTGTCACTCAGAAAAAAAACAACTATAAAAATGCCCTCAGGGCTTAAGGGGTTAACTAACAAGATTCTCTGATTAATGAATTAGTAAGTAATAGCACTCAGTTGAATGAGGTAGTTCACTATTAGATAATCTGTAACTCATATTTTTTCATACCTCCTTGAGGACTACTAAAAAAATACTATAGACTGGTAATTAATGAAAGTAATGCACAATGTATAATTAATTCTAAAGTAAAGATCATGATAACTTATTAGCAATTACTCAAGTTACCAAATCCTTCAGAAGGAATTACAAATTATTTGGAACAGTACTCTAAAGTGAAGATCATGGTAACCAACTAGTAAGGATTCAGCTGAGCGCCATTACTTACTAATCAGTTAATCAGAGTTTCATGATAGTTAATAGTTACTAGAATGATTACTGTGCTACTCGTTTGTTACCTGTGTAGTTATTCATTAATGACTGAACAGTATTCTAAAGTGTTACCGAATGTGGATTGTTTTGAGGTTTTTAGTGTGCCAGGTGATACAGCATGAGTTCCTACTTCAATGTAGGTCTATGTGTTTGTTTGTTTTTTAGTTTTTTTTTTTGTGTGGAAGTTTTACCTTTATTATATAGGACAGTTGAGACTTTGCATGAAGCAAAGAGAGAAAGGCGGGTTGGAAAGTACCATGAGCAGGGAGTCGAACTTGGGTCGCCCGAAGCGCAACCACACCATGTGTGAGCACTGGCCACATGTTTTTTTTTTTTCCCAGGTTAAAACAACGAAACTCCTTAATAATGTTTTGATGACGATCATCATTTATATCTGTAGCAAAAGTAGGCATGAATTATGTGGCACATTTAATACTTTTAGTTTAAGCTTTTAAGCTTATTAGCAAAGAACCACCCACTTAGACAAAGAGACTGTTTGACTAACATGTAAACAATGAAAGTTTGTTTTGTTTTATGGGCTGTTAAGTGCTAGGAAAGGGTTTATCTGATAATATAAGTAATGGTATGGTACAGAAAAAAAAGCAAAATGCGTGTAGACTTTTTTGTTAAGAATAGCTGCTGTTCCCAAAAATAATAAGTACAGACATGATCCTATGGGTGCTTTGAAAACACGACTCTATACTTCGGTATATATCACGGTATACATATACAGTATAAGCTCCTTCAGTATTATCAGCAGCTATCGCGTTTCTCAGGAGCTAATTACCCTCCGCCATCCCCAGCTCCTCCTCTCGTCAGTCAGGATTTGGCATTCTGATTACCCGTGAATCAGACTAAAATTCTCTAATTGTGATGTACATTAAAATTAATTAATGATCTCTGCTATACATTCATGTTGATTCTGTTCTTTTTACCCTAAGGGGGGTTATTGCTACTCTCCCTGCTCTTATCCATGCTCAGGGAATTCGTGCCCAGAACAGAAACATACCGCCAATCCTAACTGTATGCTAATTGTTAATCGTATTTGAGGATAGTGGTCCTGACAGAACTGATTTAATTTGATTTGTAACAGCCCTATTGTGTCTTATTATTCAAATTGAATTAATAGATTAAGTGTCAGTATTTGACAAAAGATGCATGTAGATTTGAAAATTGTGCTTTTCTCCGTTATTGTTGAATCGCGGAAGCAACACCAGATATTTTGCCAAGAGATCTCTTATTTATTATTTAATATACATGTATCAGACAGAGAGAAACAGGCATAGAAGAATAAGGCTACAGGTGAGGTCTTCATTTCAGATTTCTCTGTTCCCCATTTCTCTATCCTCTCAGCGCGTCATGACTCAGTTTATCCATCCTCTCACTTCATCATCCCTTTATGTTTCTCCTTCCTCTCACCCCATCATGCCTTTATGTTTCTCCTTCCTCTCACCTCGTCATGCCTTTATGTTTCTCTGAGGTGGAACAGTAAGATTGAGCTTATAGACACTACTGAGCGATTTACAACTGCCTTGTAAGGTAGCAAAACATGTTGCTTATGTTTAAAAATGGAACGTATACCTCATGCTTACACATGGTACAATCCACTATCCCTCTGTGTATAGTGGTACATTTGCATCAGTTGAAACATTCCTTTCCTTGTAAAGAACATGCCAACTTAAGTATCATCATTAGTGGAACATCTCTGCAGTGAACGTTATATTGCATGCAAAATATACTTGTATGAAAAATATAGCTCATCCCATATCTCTCATTAGCACACATAACATTTACAACATACTCTGACTTCACAAAATACATTATGAAATCATTATGTAAATGAATAAAGAAAAAATATAACAAAAAAAAACAATAAATAGTACAATTTTAGTCTTCAATGCTTCAATGCATTTGGTTAAAAAATTGCTTTATAGTAAGTTAAAAATGCAGATAAAAGTTAAAAATCGATTTAAACAGATAGGAAAAGACAATTTCTGTCACTGCTCCGGAAGGACCACCACACAGAATGTGAAGAATATCAAAAACTTTAGGAGTCAGCTGTTCATTGCAGTCTAAACCTGCCAAAGCTACCAACACAATAAACACAATCAGTAAAATGTTTTCTAATTATGGTTATCGAATAAATCCCTGAAAATATTGAGGGGTAATTTTTTGTCAATATCGCACATCCCTACCTCTCTCCTTCTTCGTTTCATTCGTTTCGTTTCATTTTCATGAGGTGGTATCTCTTTTGAGACAAGAGGCTTAAAGGGTAACTGGTTTTGGCTTTTGGCTACTTTGGTAATCATCTTATATTTACACCATACTGTGTTGGGTTACTTTACACAGAAAATTAAAAACAAAAATTTACTAAAAAGCGTTACGTTATGTGGAACACATGGTACCAGTGGCAATAATCTACTATATATATTTTTTTTGTTTAATTTATTTTTGATAATAACTTGATAATATTTGCATTACATGGTACATTAATCATGGTACATTAATTCGGTAATCGTTCAATAGAATGGTATATTTCAGTGTACCATGGTAAAACCATCTAATAACACAGTCAATGTTTTTGTAAGGGTATACTGAAGAGAGTTCCTTCAGAAACTCTAAAGATTCATGACCACAAGTACTGACCTCCCCATTAACCTCTAGAACCAACCCGGAGGCAAGTCGCATTTATTATTTCTTTTCTTATTATTCCCAGGAGCTGGCAGACACCCTTTCTCTTTTTTGGGCTTTTATTTGCTCTTGAAATTGATTTTGTGCCATAGTTAATTTGTGCCAGCCTAGGGTTTCTTTGAATGGATGATGTATGGTATGGCTCTGTGAGGGGAGACTGTCGAGGAAACACAGGAATCATTCTGTCAGTGATATACTTCCTGGCCGTATTCAAATTCAAATATAATGAAGGCATTGTGAACATATTGCTTCTGAATACCTGAATTCCACTGTAGTGACTGAATGACAAAAGTGAGAAAAAATGAATTGTTTTTCAGATTTTTTGCTCTTTGTGGTACGTTCAGATCTCTGAACAATTCGTTTATTGTTCAAATCGGATTTTATTTCTTATTCATTTAATTCTTATCTACGTTTTGGCACATGTGTGCAAAAAATTAAGTACAATTGTCTGCAATTTGTGAAATAACTAAATACATGTAGCTTGCTGATGAGTTTTTTCTCAGTGAAATTATTTTAAACATTCTTTCATTGTGTGAGACATCACATGCATAAAATCTGTAAGACATACATTTGTACTTCATAAATATCTATGATATGGAATGTTGGTGATATCTGCTAAATTGGCAAATGACCTGCCTGTCACATTTAATGAATTTAATGTCACAAGGAATGAAGAAGGTGGGCAAAGTAGACTCAACTATTAATTGATTTATTAACATAAAGAAAACACAGGCAATTAAATGAAAACTAACTAAACGTGATACTGCCATTGTAATGAAATATGAATTACAATCTTAGCAATCAACCATTTACTTTTTCCAGGAAACTCTATCTACTTTGAAATCTTTATCTAAATACCTCATTGTTAGTCACAATAGCATTCAGCTTGACAAAACTGATATTCTTGTGTAATATAGTAAGCAGTCAGTACTGCCCTACAAAGGCAAAAGACCTTAACTCACCAGAGTTAACATTTCTATGATAACAATGATAGCCTTAAAATAACATTTAGTGAATTCTGTCTAGTAAGGCTTAATATTACATCAATAGAATATTAAAAAATAAAAAATAATGATAAGGCTATTATCTGTACTGGATCATTTTAAAACTTTATCGTTGTACTTAATTTAAGTAAAATAACACTTTAAGAGGTACCGTTAAAGTTACCTTCCTCAAATATTTCTCACATTTGAAAGATTTGATTTGGCTATGCCAGTAATATGTAGACACCCTTTCACAAATACCATTTACCCTTTTCAGACAAAACGTATATAAATATGCTTATATCTGATTAGGGTTGGGCGATATGGCCAAAAAAAATTATCACGATAATTTTTTTAATATCAGTCGATATCGATAATCATCACGATAAACGTCAAATCTTTATTTCTTTCAAGCAGATTTTTGCTCCTAAGTGAAAGTTGTAGAAACCAGAGTGTTAATTGTGGTTTTAAACTACTCCTTATTGTCAGAACATATCATGACAAACAAATCTGAGGTAGAACATTCAAACATTTTGTAATTTTTCCTTAACAAAATAAATATCTTAATAGAAAAAAATATTTCTTAGTTTCTGCATGTGCTAATTTTTATTTGGTAAAATGTAATATCCTGACTGAGTTTAATTAAAATTAGCCATTGGTCATCCAGCATCATGCATTTAGATCATGATAACCACAGATAAAAGCACCTCACTATGTTGGCTAAATGTTCTTTTATGGTTTCTATGGTATTTGTATGAAAAACAGTAGCCTAAATACATTATTAAATACTGTAATTATATTCCATTAGTCCTTTAATACATTGTCTACAATAATAATATAATACAATTCAATATGTATATCCCGCATTTCATAGTGCAGTTAATATTAGTAGGCTAACGTTACAGTAAATCCATGGTAAATGATGGGAGTTTGCAACCGGAAAAGGTTCTGACTGTATCGTTGCGCGCAGTGTTCCTCCTGTTCGTCAGCGCTGTTTCATCTGCCTTTAAACTGGTTTAAATCACTGAGACATTTGTGTTCTTCGCTGAACTCAAGCGCTTCTCACTGGATCTCGTGACGAGACGATCAGAGTAAACGCGTCTGCTAGTGAGCTCGCGCTGCGCTGCCGTTTGGACTTTGAGCCGAGCGGATAAACGGTCCGTGAGGCGCGCGGTTCAGATGAGTTTTGTTCCGCTTTTGGCGCACAAACATTATCGAACATTTATCGAACTCTTGATATCGTTTTATCGAGAAAAATGATATCGCGATAACTATCGTTATCGTTTTATCGCCCAGCCCTATATCTGATGACATTGTGTGTATGTTTTCCAGAATTAATGAAAAAACTCTATTAATAAATTTTCCTGGACAGAATGGAAAATGTATTTAGAACCACATGCATGTACAGACTTCAGTTCTCGCTCACAAATTTGATGTGATTAGGATTGATTGTCTTGATATAGTCAGCTTATGACAGTGTGTGTGTGTGTGTGTGTGTGTGTGTGTGAGAATCACAAGAGTCCGGAAATCAGTCCGCATAGGGGCATAATTTATCCCTACTCTTCAACCTCATTGAGGTTTCTGACTGCCAAGGAGCTCCAGAAAAACCTCCTGGTAGGAGGCATGAGGGGAACAAGATTCTTTAGGATCTCCGTCTTCTTGGCCTCCTCCACACCCGAGTCTTGCGGCCTCAAGGTGGTTGGTATACAGAGATTGAACTTCTTCTGCAGGAAGTCCAGCTCTATGAAGTCCTCCTCCCCATGTGATTTCTTCACGAACCTGGACCTTGACCCACGTCGCAGTTGCACCACTTTGAGTTCAGCCAGCCTGGGCATTTTTTAGTCTTGGCTGCAGAATGGCCATCCATCCATGCCCTGATGTTATCATTCTTCAACTCCACCACCTACACTTTCCTAGAGTTGGAATTGGCCACCACTGAAAAAAAGTCATCAAAATCAAAAACCACTCCTCCAGGTCTGTGCCTCATTTCTTGTTCCACACCATGGTGAAAGCTGTCGGCGCTCATGAAGGTGTGCCCCGGCTCGAAAAACTTCAAAGTGACATCTTCATCTGATATTGTTTCAGAATTTACAACCAATGTCAGCAGTGAAGAAAACAGACACTAGTTTTTATTTTGGGCACTACAATTATCCACCCAGTATATAACATGCCTGATGTCCCGCTCTTTTTCTAGTGCTGCTGCATACGCCGATGTGATTTGCCCACTGACGCGAAGGTCTCATGATATGTGGATATTCGTCGGGTGAACACTACCGACTTCACACCTAGCATGCGTGGGAGCATGATGACTTTCTGCAGGTCAACGCTTCTGACAGACGTGTCGTCAGACCAGTCCTTGTCTGCATCCGACCTGTAGTAGAGTCGGGTCTCAACTGCTTCGGTTTGGTGTTTATGCCACCTCTCGCACTGAGGACAATTTTCTGCAGCCTCCCCCTGGTGATCAGCCCTCACATGCTGGTCCTGGAGCAAACAGCGCTGCACTTCTCTTCTCCAAGCTTGGTAAAGCTTGGGTTCTTCGACTTCACTGTTTTACAGTAAGTCTCATAAGAGTAGCGGTTCCCTTTTTCAATGAAGTCGGCAAATATGAGCTTGACCATGACATCATTTGGGAGATAGCGCCGGAATGGTGCATGCTCCCTCCGGTAGTGGCTGAGTGACGGGTGAAAGGATTCAATGTGGTCAATCAATGGTTGCAAGTCCAGCTTGTTGGCAGGCTCGTGTCTCCCTCTCATGTCGTTAGGTGGAGCTAGAGCAGTTCGTATTGCTTTGCCCATGACTGAGAGAACTATGCTATTATTGGTGGGATGATAGCCTAGTGTGGAAAGATAGAATAGCTTGCACACCTGCTGCGGGGTCTTGTGGGTATCCTGCATCCTGTAGACAAACGACCTGCTCCGCTGCCAACTGGGATTGGCACAGACCTTTTCCGTTGGAACCTGGCTGACTGAGGCAAAGATAAAGGCCTGTTTCTGTGCATACGTCATATTCCAGTACTCAGACCAGATTTCTTGCTGCATGTCTTCTGAACATTTTCCAGATTACTGCCGTCGGCATTTAGCTCCACATAGTCCCCTCATTGATGGTCTATTTGTGGGCTCTGATGGAGGAGCAGGAGAGTGTGCTTGACTGTTTGGAAAAAGGACAGACAGTGGTGGGTCTTCTGGAGCTGAGGCTGGTGTGACTGGTAGAAGAACTGGTTCTGGGGCCGTGACATGGGCAATCACAGGCTCTGGTGTCATTAGTGGCAGAGGAGTGGGGTCTGGTGTGCTCATAGTAAACAGTTCATCTGCTCCACAAAACAGATCATCGCTGAATCCGCTGATGTTGAGATAACTGTGAAGAATTGTCCACTCATTTGCCTCTAGTTTCGTGGGGGCATGCTCTCTGCATTTTGTGCATTAACCCCAGGAATGGACTCGAAAGAAACTGAAATGTAGAAAAGAAAATTAATTAGACACATGCAGCTAATGAATATCATTATAGACAAGATGGTGTCTTTACATCTGATACATTTTCTTTAGAAACACTTTACAATAAGTTTTATTAGATAACATTAGTTAACTACCTTAGTTAACATGAATTAAGAATGAACAATACTTCGACAGCATTTATTAATCATAGTTAATATTAATTTGAACATTTACTAATACATTATTAAAATCAAAGATTGTATTTGTTAACGCACTGTGAAATAACATGAACTAACAATGAACAGCTGTATTTTTATTAACTATTTAACAAAGATTAATAAATACTGTAACAAATGTTTTGTTCATTGTTAGTTCATGTTAGTTAATACATTAACTAATGTCAACTAATGAATCTTATTGTAAAGTGTTTCCAGTGCAGGCTTAACTCATATGAAAGAATTTGTTAGCCTGACTCCGCCCTCCTACGTAGGCTACTTCCGCTCAATTTTCATTTTCCTTTAGTACAAATGTAATGAAATGTACGAGAGTCTGGTGGGACCACGCTAACAATTTGTACCCCCTTGTCATAGTCTTATTTTTAGTAACATAATACTGGTGCAATTTGTACATGAAATGTTAGTTTGACTTACATCAATTATTCAAAATAATTTATAGGCCTATTGAATAATTCTCACTATTTTTTGAAAGCTTTGAATATATGTTAAACGACAAAAACAGATGAGATAGGGGTATTTTACATTAACTATGAATGCACCAGTTTTAAGTAAA
Organism: Meda fulgida; assembly: GCA_030578275.1. Classification (NCBI taxonomy): domain Eukaryota; kingdom Metazoa; phylum Chordata; class Actinopteri; order Cypriniformes; family Leuciscidae; genus Meda; species Meda fulgida. The sequence goes on from CM060633.1 coordinate 10,355,325, forward strand.
CGCAACCTTTATTCACGTCTGTGTTGTTTTTTCCGACAGTGCTAGATAGTTTGTGTCTTTTAGCTCATAGCTTTAACGGCAGACTTGTACGTCGCGCTGTTGGAATCCTCTACACAGTCACACTTTTACACCGTTTAGCTGTCAGCATTTTAACTGTTTAACCGGGACAATTTCATAGTGGTTGGTGTAAACCGGATGTCTGGTCACCCTACTAATTGCCTTACCAAAGCGACACTTAATTGAATGTCAACCTCCGGACAACTTTGCACTTTTATAGAATTAGGCTAGCCAGCCGGCGGCACATGATGGATTTAAACAATGGATTTGTCTTCTCAGTGGAAGTTGTTTTCCATGGATTTTGACCATGTAAAAAAAAAAAAAAATAAAAATAAAAAAGGTAAGCTGCGAATCTAAGTTATATCTGCTGGGTTGGTTTGTGTGCGTGGTAATGTTTTCTCCTCACCAGGGGAGGTGTATCGTGAGGCGTCCACAACCCACTCGTTGTTTTCTGTCAGTGAGTGATTGGCAGGCAGCTAGCCAGCCACCCTGTATGGCACGAGAAAACTTGTAGGCCTACTACTAGAACTAGTTAATAGTATCCAGGCTTTGATTTATGGTGTCTTACAGCTGGCACACCATCTAGGCTATTTGTGGATTAGGAACAGGTGTGTTTTGTGTGTCAAGTAGCCTAGTTTAGCCCAAGTTTGCATCGCTAGCTAGCTAACTAGGCTACCAGTATCCTAGCTGAATTTCACAAAATCTGAAGTAGATTTTTTCTTTCTTCATGTATTCATGTCATCCTTACCTTGATCTTGGTGTTTGCGCTTCAAAGCCATCTCCACCATAGTTTTCCCGCGAGAATAGGCCATTATTAATGCTAGATAGAAAACAACCACTGCAAAAAATGTAAGCATCTAGAGCCCGAACAGGGCAGAGCAGATTAAGTTTTTCCTGATCAGACGATGTAAAAGGAGGAGGACAGAAGAACTGCAGAACTATAGGTCTGGCCACATTGGTAGGAACCTTAGGGACATAACTTGGCCTGGGGTTGGAGAAAAACCTTCACCATCCCAGGTGAAAACTACAAGCACGAGGGAGCAACCGAGAGCGCCTGAATATCTCCAATTCTCTTAAGAGAGGAATCGGCAAGGAGAAAAATAGTCTTCAAAGTAACAAACTTATCAGCAACTTCTTCAATAGGCACAAAGGGAGTTAGGGAAAGACCTTCCAGGACGATAGCTAAGTCCCATGCTGGCACCCTCGTGCGGACTACAGGCCTCAGCCTCAAAGTACCACGAAGAAAGCGAGTTATAAATGGGTGTCTCCCCAAAGAGACTCCACTGAAAGGGACATGGTAAGCAGCAAGTGCCGCCACATACACCTTTAGTGTGGAGGGGGATAGCCCTGAGGAGAAACGCTCCTGCTGGAACTCCAGCACTGCACCCACTGGGCAGTTAACTGGGTCCAACAGGTGTTCTCCATACCAAGAAGTGAAGAGCCTCCACTTCAAGGCGTATAACCTCCTCGTGGAAGGAGCTCTGGAGTAAAGGATGGTCTCAACAACCTCAGTTGAGAGACCGGCCCCTACGAGCTGGCTCCCCTCAGAGGCCAAGCCCATAGCTTCCACAACTCTGGGCAGGGGTGAAGTATCAACCCGCTCACCTGAGAGAGAAGGTCCCTCCTGATCGGAATCTCCAGAGGAGAGCCGTCTAGAAGAGACACTAGGTCCGCAAACCATACTCGGGCCGGCCAAAACGGGGCTACCAATAATAGACTGACCACGTCCCGGCGAACCCTTTCCAGAACTCCTGGGAGCAGAGCAATCGGGGGAAAGGCGTACAGCCGTGACCTCGGCCATGCCTGCACCATAGCGTCCAACCCCAGCGGGGCTGGATGGCTGAGAGAAAACCACAGTGGACAGTGTGATGTCTCCCTGGATGCAAATAGGTCTACCTCGGCACGACCATACTGCATCCAAAGGAGCTCCACCACCTCGGGGTGGAGTCTCCATTCCCCGGGCCTCGGCCCCTGCCTCGACAGGATGTCCGCTCCCTGATTTAAATACCCCGGGAGATAAATTGCCCTCAATGAGAGAGGCTTCCCCTGGGACCATAGAAGGATCTGGCAAGCCAGATTGTATAACGGGCGAGAGCGCAGACACCCCTGATGGTTTAAGAGACCACTGATGTGTTGTCGGACTGGACAAGAACATGATGACCTCTCAGGTCTGGCAGGAAGTGCTTCAAAGCCTGAAACACTGCCAACATCTCTAGACAATTTATATGCCAAAATTGATGACGGTCCTGCCACAGACCCTGGGCTGGGCGCCAACTCATGATTGAGGAGCCCGTCTCAAACCCCGCTGACAGATCCATTTGCGATCCCCACGACAGGCGCCGCCGCTTTGCCTCGACAGAAGCCGGACCCAAGCCGCAGGGAGCGCGAACCGAACCACTCTCCTCGAAGAGTGATCGGTGGGAGATGAGCGTTCTTATCGGAAAACGCTCCCAATGCTCACAATCAGCCCCCTCGAGAGCTGACTGGGCATACTGCACTCCCAAACAAACAACACACAGATCGTGTGTATCCCCACCCGTAAGAAAACGAGTACAGGGGGGGACACACTTTCTATATTGCTGCTCGCTCGTCATACTGATATATATGTGAATATATAGTTTTTTAAGTGAAAAACTCCTGCCTAGCAATCACTAAGAACAGACAAAAAACACAGGGACAGATTCACATAGATCCCTTGCTGAAGACAACAGAAGCTGTCGCCATTGTGTTCAGGGGTGTGCTTTATAGTTTCCTGGTCGATGACGTCACTCGTGACGTTCCGTCTCGCCATTGGGCTGATTCCATACTTGCTTCACAACGCACAACGCTGGAGGCGTTCCCGCAGCGTTTCACGCAGCTCGACGTTCCTGATAGGGAACTCATTTTTGACCAAAATTGAAGTTAAGGTCTTTTGCCTTTGCACGGCAGAGTAGCTGGGTTCCCTTTCGACACGGTTCATGCGCATTTTGTCAGTTTTGCTGACACTAATGGGGAAAACTCCTGTTTTCTCCGAATCCTGAAGCATCTGAAGCAAGTGCACAGACAAATGGCATTTCAGCTTGCCAAAAGAGGCGGATTTGGTGCCTATAATGCCATGTAGAAATGAAGATCATCTCGCTGCTCTGAAGAAGACTGAAGCCGCTCTTCTCGCCGTTGAAACAAGCCTTGCAGCAGAATAACAACGTTTTAACAAGCAAGCTGATTCAGCAATTTCCCTTGCGGCCATTCGGCATCCACTAAAAGAGCAAATTTAAGAACATATTTCCTGCGATGTTGTTGTAAATGTCATGCCGCAAATGAGGCTCGTGCAGGGCACCCATTCACTCCTTTCAGGCTGCGCCCATGCTGAGGCTACACTCACTGAGACCAGCTGATCTGGTCTCTTGACCGAGGTCGTGGAGACCATACTCCAATATAGAGCTCCTTCCACGAGGAGACTTTATGCACTGAAATGGAAACTGTTCTCTGCCTGGTGTTTAGAACGGCAACTGAATCCTGTTAACTGCTCTTTTAGTACAGTTCTTGATTATTGATCAAGAGCATTTCTCTGCTGGATTATCTCCTTCCACCTGGAAGCTGTATGTGTCAGCTATATCTGCCTACCACACCCCTCTGGGTGGTGCGTCATTAGAAAGAGATCCTCTCATTATTCGTTTTCTTCGTGGCATACTGAGGCTGAGGCCTGCACTACGCACTAGAGCACCGTATATTGCTATACTGAGATGAGTAAAAATCGACTGAAATATGTTGAAATAAAATGTCTTTGTGTAAGCAACATATTTAACTGCAAGTTAACATTTATATGCACTATATTAATATATCATATTTCGATATGTTACAGACGAAATAGGAATGTTTAGACAAGATTTTGTTGACTAGTTTTGGATAGATTATAACGTTTTTATTGTAAAATAGACTACTGCCACATCAAAGGGGCTGTTTACACCTGGTCACTTCATTCGTTTTCTGTGATCGGATAGCTATCCGATCGTGAAAAGACCAGGTGTAAATGCCCTCCGAAACGCATTTGAGACGGATTTTAATCCGATCGCTCAAACCACATCAGGAGGTGGTCTGGGCCGCATTCCAGACGAAACTGGACAAGTGTAAATACATCTGGTTGTTGAAACCACATATGTAAATTTTACTCCTCCCAAAAATGATACAAAATAAACGTGTGAGAGCGTGTAATAGGCTATATGTCATGTTATAGTCAGATATGACGACGCTACTGCAACTGCAACACTACCGCAGCAGATGAGCAGTTGAGCATCTGGTTGTTGAAACCCACACACGTCACGCGCTTAGCCGCGCCAGAAGCAGTTCAAACATGGATGATACTCAAGGATGGAGCAGTGGCGAAACTCGGACACTTATTTCTTTATGGAGCGACGAAAGTATTCAACAAAAATTATCAAGAACTTACAGGAACAAAGCAATATATGAAGACATATCACAAAAAATGAGAGGACATGGTTACGGCAGAACATGGCAACAGTGCCAAAGAAAAATAAAAAGCCTTAAAATAATTTACCGCAAAGCTAAAGATAATAATAGTAAAAGTGGACGGGCCAGAGTAACCTGTCCATTTTATGAAGTTTTGGATCGGGTGCTAGGAGACAAGCCGTTTTTCGTACCTGGAGAAGGCGAAGTGTTGGATACGGCCAGTTTGTCAGAAGATGTCGACGTTGAAGGAGGTTTGTATGCTTTGTCTGTAGCCTACTTCACGTTTCCGAGCAAGTTAAAAATAGAATAGTTATTAACACAATTCTAAACGTATGTCTATATAGTTCTGTAGCTACTTTTTATGGGCCAAAAGTTTGTATATAGTTATCATGACAGCTAATTAAAAAGGTTTTTAAATTGGCCAAGTCATTTTCTTTTATGAAGTGTTGTAGGTTTAATATTTAGTTGACTTGTATGTAGGGAATAATAATATAGTCTGACAGAAAAACAGTTAACTTTAACCCATACAAGTGATAGTAGTAATGGTAGTAATCAAAGTAGTATTAGTAAGCAAAAATAGTGTCACTTTACCATATTAACCTTTTCAATTTTTTAACAGGCGTAGATGAGACTGATTCAATCGATATACCCTCTTCTGAAGCCATTCCTGAACCTACTCCCAAACCCACGTCAGAAGAGGATTGTCAGGAGCCTGTTTTTGAATGTTTGGCAAGAATGTTTGGTATGATGATCCAAGCCGTAACAAATACACACCCCATGCGACCCCAAGGCGCAAGGTGATTGCTACTCCTGTTGGCCCTGCTCAGAGAAAAAAATGGTCAAAGCAATGCGAATTTTCTGGGGTTGTGTTTCTTGATCCCGCAGAACAGGTGCCATCTCCTGGGTTTCTTCTTGAGTGCCAGCCTCCAACTTGTAGCCACTCGTTGTCAACATTTTCTCCATTCTGCTCGCATAGATTATGTAGAATGCAGCATGCTGTGACGACCACTGGCATTCTTTTCAGTTGAAGGTCAGACTGCTTGAGGAGGCACCTCCACCGGCCCTTCAGCCTCCCGAAAGCACACTCTACCGTCATTCGTGCTCTGCTTAGGCGGTAGTTAAAATGTTGCTGTTCCACCGTCAACTGGCCATGGTCACTGTAGGGCTTCATCAGCCAAGACATGAGTGGGTAGGCTGCGTCCCCCGGGACTGTGATCGGCACCTCAATGCCTCCAATGTTGCGCGTAAGCTGTATAAACACAAATCAATTGTGATAAATTATTATTGTGGCATTGCTTGCATATTATATATATATTAATTGCGTATGTTTTTCTCATTTGAAAATAATTTGTCCATAAAATGAAGATGTATGGTGATAACACAAATAGGCTATATCTTGGTGTAATACTATTTTTTTTTACTAATAATGATACTAAAGGCTGCTTTTACAAATCCACACATTTTTATTTATTTATTTTATTTTATTCCAACATTTTTATAGACAACCTCTTTTGCTAGTTTTTCTGTTATTCTTGGGACAACAATGAATGATCATGTTTTTACCTCTGGAAAAAGTGCACCTCTCTCTGCCAGGTCAAAGATCTCTGAATTGCGGAGAACTCTGGCGTCATGAACACTGCCTGCCCAACTGACATTGATATTGGTAAACCTAATGGAGATAGTTAATTAGACATTGACTGTATATATAAAAAAAATATACTGTACATATCCTCCTGAGATCCAGAAAAAAAATATTTTTGAATTTAGTTTTTTTTCTTCTTCATGTCATCACATTGTTTAGAGCATAAGAAAAAATGGTTAAAAAAAAAAAAAAAAAAAAAAACGTTTTTGAAAAATTATATTTTATTCGTATGTTATGCTATGTACTCTGTAGTGGACACCAGGACTCAGTTGTTTAAAAAATAAAATGACATGAAATTCTATGTATAGACAAAAACAATGGGATTTTTCTTTCAATCAACAAAAATTGTTTAGGTTTCTGGATGTTTTTTTAAGCAAAATTTGTATAAAGATGATTCTCAACTAAGTTATGAAAGATATAACGAAATGAATTGATACACCATTTTACTTTATGCAATATGTGGGTAAAATGGCCATAAATTAATATTCCCATTCAATGCAATGTATCTTTACACTGTATCTAATGTGCACATTAATGTGTTCTTGGAGTAAAATTTAAATGAAAAAAGAAGTGTAATAATCGGAGTAATAATTAGCAACATTTTAATAATAATATCTAATATTTCATAGGAATATTGATGTATAATTTATTTCCATATTCAATTGTTGTGTCTCCCAAAATGCCTGATAAACATGATTTAAGTCCTGATGTCCTCAACATGAATGAAATCAATGTTGTTCTGTAACAGAAAGTCATTTTTTTTTTATTTGAAACCCCACAACGGTTTCCTGAGATGTTACTTTATGAAATACAATTTGAAAAGTAGTAATTTAAATTATAATTATAATATATTATCATATTTCCATAAGAGTGCTACATTTGATGACTAAATTAATGTCAGACATTTTTAAAGAACAAGGAGAAGTTGTTTTCATGGTGAAACTACAAAACATTTGGTATCTCTGAAAAGCCCTGAATGTGCTCTGTGGTTCCCAAACCTGTCCTGAAGGCACCCCAACACTGCACGTTTTTCTTTATCTCCCTAATCAAACACACTCCTGATTCAACTCATCAGCTCATTATCACATGGGTTAATGAGCTGATGAGTTGAATCGGGTGTGTTTGATTAGGGAGATAAAGAAAACGTGCAGTGTTGGGCTACCTTCAGGACAGGACAAGCCAGGTGTGACATATGATGTCAGAGAAATTCACTAAAATATAATGTCCACTACAGTGGAAAAAAGTCTATTCCTGGGTCCCAGGAGGATAATATATATATAAAAAAAAAATCTTATAAAAGTGATTTATGCCAAATTAGCAAAAAAAAAAAAAAAGTATTAATAAGTAAATAAAAATGTTAATGGTTACTTACTGTGACTGATAATCTAGTCTACAACAGCTTGCAGGATTATGGAACAATGTCCTTTGCGATTAAGATAGTCATTTGCGTTGTTTCGTGGAGCCGTTATCGGTATGTGCGACCCGTCGATGGCACCTGCACATTGAGGGAAACCCCATCAAACCCATCCCTGATGTCCAGGAGCCTCTGGCCTGTGGGCAATTGAATGCATTTCTGCATGCAGGACACCAGCGCACTGCATACTTCCCATACGCAGATGCATACTGTAGACCGGCTCAGCCCAAAGAGGTCAGAGATGGTGTTATACCCGCTGCCTGTAGCGAGATACCACAGGGCCACGGCGACGCGCTTCTCGACCGGTATAGCCTGACGGAGATGAGTGTGCCTCCTCATTAAATAACATTGCAGGCAGACACAAAGGTAATCGAAGGTCCGGCGCCCCATTCGAAAACTGGTTTGCCAGTCTTGTTCCGTAAAAGAAGCCTGTACTATATTTTCCCACCAGTGTTGACTCCGAGCTTTCATCCAGGTATCTCGCTGCTTTTTAAAGTGTAGTACTGCCGACAGCGAAAATGCTGCACATCGTGCTGCCTTTTGTTGCGTAAGCGTTGTAGCAAGTTTTTTTTGTTTTCGTTTTGACTGCATTCGCAAACACAAATAGAGCAAAATGACCGTGGCTGCCATTTGAGTTCAACTTAAGCGGAAATGAATATTTGCATTTTTCGCGGGAATTAGAAGATCGGATTCATATGTAATTCAAGTGTAAATGGAACCGTTTGAACAAATCCGATAGCTATCCGATCTGAGGAAACGCATGAAGTGGCCAGGTGTAAACAGCCCCAAATATGCTTTTTTCTGCCAATGTCTGCTCACACGTTAAATGTATATTATGGGATGTTTGGTCAAAAATAAAGTAGATTGAATTATCAACTAAGATGTTATTATAGTGTTTGTGTCATGATTCTACCCTCGTGTCCTTGATTTTCTCAAGTTTTGAGGCAGGATCATGACAGATCCATGTTTTGTGTGCTTGTGTTGTCTTGTCACTTAACCCCACCCCCTTCCTTGTTCTCCTTGTTAGTCATCATTGTTTTATTAGGATCACCTGCTGTCCTTATCATTTTCTCTCCTATTTAGGCCATGTCCACACTAATATGTTTTCGTTTGAAAAAAAAAACGAATACGTTTCCGTTTTGGCCTTCCGTCCACACTGAGACGGCGTTTTAAGTCAACGAAAACGTAGCTTTTGGAAAACGCTCTCCAAAATGGATACATTTGAAAACGCCGTTTTCGCGTTGTAGTGTGAACTGTGAAGCCGGAGGTATTTGAAAACGATGACGTAAGTTTAGTCATGTGATCCATGTTGTACCAATAGATATTTATGTTTACTGGTATTGTGCCTGTTAATTATGTGCGATTCACTTGTACACTGTTGCTAAAATGTTACTTCTTATAACTATGTTCTTCATATCACAGTAGCCTACTGCAAAGATGAAAGAAAATGTACTCACATTTGCTGTTTTGCGGCAATACAGGAGAGCAGTTGCGTTTTAGACCAAACATATGGTGACTGAGTGCGACCTTTATCAGTGAATGGTGAGATTTTACTAAATAAAATGATCCTGCTAGAAGAATAACGCGATAACTTTATTTATTTTTCCATCTGTATCATCTGTGAGCTTTTGTGAGGTTTCACGCATGCGCAGTAAGGTGAATTTAGAAGTTTCTCATCCACACTGAAACGTCGGAAAACGCCTGAATACGCTAGTTTGGACGGAGAGCGTTTTTAAACAAAAACGCAGTTTTCAAATGTATCTGGATTAATGCCGGATTAAAACCGGATAATGCCTTAATCCCCTTGTGTTTGCTGTCTTGTGCTGGTTAATTTTGTAATCACCCTCGTGAGTATCCTGTTAAGAGTTTTGTCAAAGAGCTGTTTAGTCTTGTATCTGCTGTGAGTTTATAGTCTAGTTAACTTTTCAGTCTTAGTCTAGTGTTGTTAGTCTTTATTTTCCCTACCAGTGTTTGCCCCTCGTGGGTTTTGTTTTCCCTGTTTTCTTTCCACAATAAATTGTGTATGGCATACCGTCTGCGCTTGGGTTCATCTTAGAAATTCATGACAGTTTGTTCCAATTTATATACAAACTAATGAATCCTTAACTTTGAAATACGTGTGATAATATATATGCTTTTTACAAAGAAAGATTACACTTGAAATACAGTATTGTTAAAATTGTAATTGTTGTTGGTTTACATGTGAACACTTTTTAATGAAATAGCAAAATATATATTTACAAGTTAGATGTAAACAGAATCTTAATACTGAAGGTCAACATAAGCCTTCTCATTTAATTATATATTATTTTGTTTTATTAGTGACAAATTTGGGGAGAGAATAAATATTCCAAAACTTTCTGAAAATACATTATGAGAATTAACTGCCCAATTACTAGAAATGTTTACCTTGGGTATTATACAATTGGCATGCATACAACATTTGTGGAAAAATACTTTTTTCAAGGTGTTTCCAACTCTAACTTTGAACCAGTTCTGTAGAATGGCCCATATAGCCTATTTGAACAGGATTTGTTTCCAGGTATGACTGTGTACTCAAAATGTGCTTTTGACTTTCATTTATATTTGGATTATATTGTTAACTATATTCTAAATAAAGGCGCTATATATATATATATATATATATATCTTTCTTGTGGTTCCCTCTGTGACATACCTGACTGAAAGGCTCATTATGCGGTTCATTGTCTTCTCAGGTGTGAATCACAGCATTTATGTGAATGAGTAGGCAGGATGATTTTTAGATAATTTATAAGCAAAAACTCTAGGCGACAACATCCATTAGTCAACAGTCTTGTGGACACATATTTAGTATGTGTTTTGTGGCCTTATTTCAGAAACTTACATTTTTAGTTTTTTCAATAACCATGCATAAACATTCTCTCAAAAATACAAACATGTACATGTTGCTCACATATTATGGTAGCCCTGTTTGTGCTGAATAGTGTAATTACACATTTGCCATTAATATGTTTATAAGCAACTGAAAAAAGAACAAATGTCAGGGCATGTCAAAACATCTCAAGGACCTCAAAAACACCTGAGACCCCAGAGGGTTAACAAAAAGACATTTCATTTTGGTGGCATTGGCAAGTTTACTGACACAAATAGTTTATTTTTTCTCCAGTTTCACACCGGAGAGCTTCTTTATTAGGGCCCGAGCACGGATGGTGTGAGGACCCTCTTGGAATTGCTCTGTTTATTATTAGGGCCCAAGCCTTGAAAAGGCGAAGGCCCTATTGTTTTCCTAAGGATTATTCTTTATTATTATTATTATTATTATTAGGGCCCAAGCCTTGAAAAGGCGAAGGCCCTATTGTTTTCCTAAGGATTATTCTTTATTATTATTATTATTATTATTATTATTATTATTAGGGCCCAAGCCTTGAAAAGGCGAAGGCCCTATTGTTTTCGTTAGGATTATTCTTTATTAGGGCCCAAGCCTTGAAAAGGCGAAGGCCCTATTGTTTTCGTTAGGATTATTAGGGCCCAAGCCTTGAAAAGGCGAAGGCCCTATTGTTTTCCTTAGGATTATTTATTAGGGCCCAAGCCTTGAAAAGGCGAAGGCCCTATTGTTTTCGTTAGGATTATTCTTTATTATTATTATTTTACTACCTTTTGGGCACTTTTGGGGGCCTTAACGTGCTCAAAAACTCTTGAAACTTTGCACACGGGTCAGAACCCGCGGCCATCAGGGCCGGACTGAAGATGGTACCCGGGCGTATAACTTTTACCTACAGTTACAAAACTCTGCGTGTATATTGTTCTCGTCAAGCCGAACAACTTTCTAATTTATTGTCATTAGCTCAGACCAACAGAAAGTCAGATATTGTAGTTTGAATGTGGATTCTGAGAATTTTCTCTCCCTCTCTCTGACAGAGAGAATGCACCCCGCCATTCTGTATGTGTGTGTGTGTGTGTGTGTGTGTGTGTGTGTGTGTGTGTCTGTGTGAGGAGGAGGGGGAGGGGGTATCTTCGGGTGATAGTTTAAACACAAAGTCATTCATAGGGCCATACTGCCCTCTTGTGTCCAAAATTGTATTTATACGCACTTTTATTCATTTATTACCTGTATTACGCACACACACAGTTCTATCGCACCCGCGCCTCTCTCTCTCTCTCTCTCTCTCTCTCTCTCTCTCTCTCTCTCTCTGTCTCTGTCTCTCTGTCTCTCTCTCTCTCTCTCTCTCTGATGTGCTATATTAGATCAATATGTTTTCCTTAATTTTATTCTCTCTCCCACACACACACACAGTTCGATTGCGCCCCTTTCACACACACACACACGCACACACACAGTTCGATCACGCCCGCGCCTCCGTCTCTCTCTCTGTGCTATATTAGATCAATGTTTTCCTTAAAAAATGTATGCACACTACATTTATTCTCATCAGATTTATAAATTATTGTATAAAATAATACTACCACAAAAAAAAAAACACATTTGATTTTCTATTTTAATCAATGTAGAATGTGTAACTTAAAAATAAACAGATTAGTGCTCTGTTTGAGGACAAGTAATTAAAACCAATGCAATATGATGAATGTCCAAAAGATGGCACTCACAGACTGTTTTTAAACGAGGTTGGATAAATATTTTTTGCTTTTAAACTGTGTGTGTGGGTGTTGGTGTGTGTGGGTGAGATTTTGGTTGGGGGACAGTTGTAGGTTACAGTTTGAGTTTATAGTTTGACAAAAGCACTTTGTGTTTTATTGTGAGTGTACATAAATATAAGTAAACACTTTGCAGTTTGAATTTACGTCCTCGATGAACAAAATGACGGAGTATGTTTTTGTGTAACAGTTCAATCGCACCCACACCTCACCCACACACACACACAAACACACACATATTGGAACGTGAGTGAAGTACAAAGCCTATAATAAAGAATAGTTTAGCATCCAAATACATCACAAATGTTGAAACAGTTTGATTCTAATGAGAGAGTTACATGAGCCTAACATCACTTACTTTCACTTTCGCTTTACATTATTTCGGTTACATCTTGTTTATAGTTTTTTAAAATTCTTGTTCTGTTCTGAATATCATTAAATTTAAACAATTGCTTGTGTAATATTTTGAGTGTATCATCAAATCAGAATAATTATCTCGGTTTCCCTAGTTATTTATTTTTAATTTTTAATTTTACTAAACAGGTAAGGCAAGTAATATTCTCTGTGTCTTTATATATGTATATCTATCTATCTATCTATCTATCTATCTATCTATATGAATTATAAATAACTTATTTCTGTATAAAATAAAAATTTCCTAATAATCCAGACCAACCAGAGCGCACTATTCCTACAACATCATCAGTGCTGAAGCGGAACTACCAGAGCCGTTCAGCAGATAGCGAGCAGATGCAGCATGTGTGTTGTATCGAGGCAGGGTCAGGCCAGGGGAATCCATTTGCAGCTTT